>JAZKJV010000160.1:0-455841 GCA_037367405.1 Ottelia alismoides
TGATACTGACGATTTCTTTACATTGTGATAGCATGACTACTATTGCACGGATAAAGAGTTTAAAGTACAATCAGAAAACTAGAAGACATATCCAAGTTAGACTTAAGTCTATTAGGAATTTGGTGTCTTCTGAAGCGATTGCCGTGGAATTTATTGGTATCAAAGATAACACGGCAGATCCACTTACAAAGAGACTTAATAGATCTTTAGTCTAAAAAACCAGACTTGGGATGGGGCTGAAACCCTCTGAGAGTTTACCCGCAATAGCAACCCAATCTAAATGAGTGGATATCCCACAAAATAGGTTTAATGGGAAAATAAGCTGTATGGAGAACTGATTTACACTCATTATGCAATACTTTTCATGTGAGTCTTATCCCTAAAAAGTCGAATGCCTGAAAGCTGTAGGAAAAGGTTGAGCATCGTGCTCTTAATGGATTGAAACTTTTATAAGCAGGATGTGAGAAAAGCATCCTTGGAGAATACCACCTATATGAGTATTTCTGTAGGTCGCAAATAAAGGATGAGGGTTTATCCTTAATATACTCATGAAACAGGGAAGGGTGCATGGCCATTAATAGCACCAAAATCAGAAGATTGTCATCATAGACTTCACTCTGTTGTTACCACTCGATACCATTACATCAAAGTATTAAAGCTCAAGACTTAGTTCACTTTATTCTTATGATGGTTAAAGGGGATAACTCAGGTGATGGTTAAAGGGGATAACTCATATAATGATTCAAACAGAAAGGTACCTTTACTGAAAGCAGAGTGTGGAAACCAGAGATTTTTGGCTATTCGTGTTTCAATAGTGAATTCATGAGAGATTGCTGGAATTAACTTTGTTGGGATATTTGATACAATTTGATAGTCAATATCAAGTTGTATTATTGTATCTAAATTCCTGAATTCGATGTTTCAACACTGTTGGTGTTGTTTAGTCCCACATCATGGAGAGTCAAAACTAGCACTTGGTTTTTATATGAGAAGCCCTGAGACCAGTCTGGAAATAGACTAGAGAGATCTTTGGACCACCACACGCGCGCACGCCCCCGTCCGCGGCACCGCGCTGCGTCGGGCCGGACTCGAGCGTGGGCGCGGCCGCGACGACGGCGTGGAGTGGTGTGGCATAAAGACCCAGTCAGTTTTCTAACCGCGTTTGAATTCCAAGGGACTGGGTTTGAATTCCAATGGGTGTGTTCCTTAATCCCCTCACTTTGCGTAACCGCCCCGACGGCTTTAAGAATCTCTCTAAAAGCCGTGGTCTGGGGTTACGAACATTACACGACTCTCATTCACATCGCCTCTCTTCTCCCTCTCATGTTCTCAGGCTTCGTCTACGGAGGTGACTTTCAAGGACGTTCAGGCACGGTGCGCACTGTCGACGAGCTTGGAACCGTCCGACCCTGGAAGCGGCACGTTAAGGCCCTGTGCGCCGGTAAAATGGGGAGTGTTGTCTTTCTAAGTGGAGTCCTACAACAGGATGCTTCGGGTGTGATCTCTAACTCTCTCTTTTTCTTTGTCGCATTATTTGTCGTGATGTTTATTTCTGGATTTTTCCCTTACTTTAATATGCATATGTTTTTAAAACGGATATTTTTTCTTATTAATGATGATCTGGATGCATACATACATTGATTTTAACTGAAAACCTGTTGAAAATCGGATTTATGTATGTATGTTGATGATGCTTTTCGCAATAGAAACCACCGATATAAAGTCCCTAAGCACCATTGGAAATACAAACCACCAGTTTAAAGATCCTATCCATGTCGATTTCTAAACTACCACCGATGAAAGAACAATCGTCGGGTTAGCAGTAAACGCTAACTGTCATGATGTAATAGCAGTGGTTCCTTTCTGTTGACTAAATGTCATTATTTATCGTACCAGTTAATGGTGCCAAGCATTTGTCAGTGGTTTTAGAACCGTTGTCGATGAGTAACAATCATCGTTGTAATGGCATAAATGACGAGGTTGGTCGACATTTCATCATTGTTTATATAACCATCGAGGTTAATAGAAGACCGCCATCAACAAAATCATCGCTAGCGGTTATCTTTTACATTGGTGGTCAGTCAACGAATGTGAACATAGTGTAACATAGTGGTTTGTAGACTACCAAGGGAAACCAACAACCACTGAGGTTTAAGTTTCACCGGCAATTATTTAGTAACCACCATTGACTAGAACCGTCGAAGTATTTTCAAATTCAAAGTAATGTTAAAAATAAGTATATTGACGGTCTATAATCATCGGGGTTATTTAAAACTGCTAGTGTAAAAACACCAGAGAAACAATACTGGCAGTTTGAGAACCGTCGGCGAAACATTTATATAATGACCGAGAGAGGCTCATTCTCACACTTTGGATTCTCCTCTCCCCTTCTCCCTCGTCGCCCGAGCCCCGCCTCCCCTTCTCCCGATGCACGAGCCTCACCATCCTTTGCTCCTTCCTCCCATCCTTGGAGCCTCGTTGTCCTCGCTCTTGTTGTCGGTGCTCCTCGAAGGCGCAAGAGCTTGAATTATGAGCTCTCCCCTCCTACTTATATAGAACTAGGTATTCCTTTTTTCCCCTTTTTATGTTACTAGTATACTCTTTGTGTGGATCTAGCCTTCGCTTGTTTGATTTATTTCATCGTATTTCCATATTATACCAATTTAAATGATGTATTATTGTCGATATATTTTCCCTATTGTTGTGGGTGTGCACAGAGTTTGTGTGTGTGGGATGTGGTATCGTGGTGGTTGCGGGGGCTGTGAGTGGTGGTTGTAGGTTGTAGTTGTGGCTCATGGTGGTTGTGGGGGTTTGGTAGTGGGTGGGTGTTGTAGGGTCTATGGTGGATGTGGGTGGTGGTTTGTGGGGTTTGTGTTTGTTGTGGGTGGAGTCTGTAGTGTGTGTGGTGGTTGTAGTTCGGATTGTGGTTTAGTGTAGTGGGGTTTGTGGTGGTCATGGGTGGGGTCTGTGGGTGGGTGTTGTGGGGTACGTGGTGGATGTGGTGTTGTGGGTGGTTGTTGTGAGTGGAGCTGTGGGGTTAAGGGAGTTGTAAGTGGGGTTGTGGGGTTGTAAGTAAGGATTGTGGGGTCTGTGGTGGTTGCAGGTATCATTTTGGGGGATTTGTGTTTGTTGTGTGTGGGGGTGATGGTATGGGTGTGGTGTGTATGCACATGCGTGTGTGTGTGCGTGTGTGTGTGTGAGAGAGAGAGAGAGAGTGAGTGTGTATGTGGTTGTTATTGAAGGATACAGGAAAAATCCTCAAGCGCATCACGGAAGTGTGATGATCGCATCGAATGCGATCGGGAGCAACTAGTCGCACTAGTTGCTCGATGCAGCGGAATTAAAATTTACTATGTGACGAAATCACATGATCCAAGAACACTTCTCGGATCGTTTCGTCGAAACCACAAACAAGTTATAGGATTACCTCTTGAAGTGTGGTTGTGATCGAGTCTCTAACCAAAGAGACCTCCTGTCTCAAGTCCGATCCAAAGGAGGAGACGCTTGCGAGCACGTGGATGAGACGCGTGCTTCTCGCAATCCATGTTGACGATCCAAGCCACGGATCTCCTGATCTCGACAAACGAGATACGACGTCTTCTTCACGAGCAAGGCACGCTGAAGTAGACAGAGATCCACGAGCAGACGATCGGGCAGCATAACGACGACGCTGCGACGATGGAGGATCTCTTTAGGGCATCCATGGAGGATGGCCACATGAGAGATAGAGAGAATGGGCGTGTAGAGAGAAAGAGAGAGAGAGAGAGCATTCATCTATGTCGAGTGTGTCAAGAAGAGCAAGGGGTTCCTCTTCTTATATAGGGTTTTGGGAGTCCATGGTTCCCAATCCATGGACAACACACAATCAACGGATGAGATTGATTGTGTCCCTTTCAACGGTTAGGATTGTTGTTGGTAAAACACAACAACAAGTGATTTAATTTGAATTAATTCATATTGATAAATTAACATAATTAGTTCCAATTTAAATCATATTTGACTAGAGAAGAGATAATGAGAAGACTAAACCAATCCCCTAAAATAAGGGGACGGCTACCATCATCTCATGAGATCTCAATATCTCATGGGATCTCATTATCTCATGAGATTTCATTATCTCATGATTATATCATGATCTCTTGTCGATAATATTTTCACCAAAAAATAATTCCAAATTATCTTATGGAAAATATCAACCATGCCATTGAAATTATGTGAATCTCATTCACAATCCAAAACTAAATGTAATTATATTTTCAATTAATTGCTCAATGTAAATCCAATTCACATTAATAATTAATCAACAAATATAAATCACAATATGCTCTCTCTTATATATTATAAATCACATTTATAATATATATGATTAATATGGATAGTGTTATCCATATTATTCATATCCATGATAATTAAATCACATTTAATCATCTTGAATCTCTTTTCTCATGTGCCCAAATAACATGAATCACATTCACATTATTCATATCTTTAATAATTAAATCACATTTAATTATCTCAGATAACTCTCCTTATAATATGAATCAAATTCATATTATCCATGTTAATTAAATCACATTTAATTATCAATTTTCTCGATGCTTGGATGCATATATCAACAATAAAATTATCCATGAACTCTTTCAAGAATAATGCGCTTTCTCCGTGGATACTTGGAGATAAGGACAGGGCAATTGTATTGTTCCACGTATAGTGAAGGATATTGAGATCACATCTCAAATCCAGATCTCGGGCCTCCCATAGATGCTTTATTAAATCAAGACCGCAAATCTAATCTTCTCATTGCATCTGAATCACATTCAGATCAATGTCCAACATTTGGACCAAGATCAGATTACTTCTCTACTGAGAGGAGTCACTAAAATCCAGACCCGTTTCATCACTCCATAGGATTGAAAGCGTCATGGTTATACAATCGTTTATGATCACATCACCCTCATGTATTCCCAATACTTGTACGTCCTGCATACTGGAAGACTCAGGATAAACCCGAAGTATTAGATCAACTTTATACTGTCTACTTCAGGGTTTTATCAGTAAGTTTCTCATTTGATCATTGGGAGTTGGTATCGATCATATACTTTCCAAAAGCATATATCACACCTAAGTCTTGATCATATACTTTCCAAAAGTATATATCAAACCTACAAATTCAGTCAAGCTTCCAAAGCGAGACGACTGTGCGCATGGAATTTGATTCTTCCTAATATCTCATGAGTGAGCTCATATTTTCCGGTTCAGTAAATGAACCTGTATGATCCCTTTGAGAGATCGTATTACTCATATGCCCTTATATGCACACCAGCACGCCGGTGTATAGACCTTGGTTAGGTCATCAACCTATTGGTTTGTCAAATGTACATACTCAGACATATAGTAACACAACTGTCTCCGATCAGAGGATACGTGCATGTATCGTGACATCATACGATATAGGACTTTGGTTATCTCGATCTCGTTAAGTCAACTCTTTGACCTAACTAATATGACACCTCCGAATCGCTATTCCTATGCAGAGGACCTGCATCAAGAGGTCGGTCAGATATCAGCCTATGTGCGAAAGGATTGCCATCTCCTACTTAGGCTGGAGATCATCTTTTAGCAATCATTTGACGGTGCTTGATGAGTCCTCAGTCTAACCCTTTAGATATTCATCCAAGCACCAGCCTCTATGATTCAATTATTGAATCAACAGCTGTATGATTATTAGATGGCCATGGTAAATAACCCTAATTGTACTAAGGGACCTATTATGCAAATTATTTATTCTTCATTTCAGATCAGGGAATGATATGTGCAATAACATTTATTGCATAATGGCTCGTCGTGGGCTCGCATGTCAACAATTCCCACTAGCCCAAAGAGCCATTAATGGGCTAATCAATTTAAACCCACACTCATGTGACAATCATAGGCTATTTAGAAAATAGGTAGGTAAGCTGATCAGTCACTCTGTTCCCGTGAGACTATGCCAAGTCCCTTTTACGGCATTTGCATATCCCCAGTAACAGTGCTCGCATCTAATGCGAATGTTGCATCTTATACAGCCAATACTCAACCTTGTCAGTTATCATAATCGGTATTTCCATAATCCTTATCAGAATACCCTTATTCCTGGATATCTCTATCTCCAAAGGTATCCAAAGTTAAGACCTTTTAGATCACTATCTATAAAGTCTTAATTCTTGAATATAAGACTTGGAGATCACTATCTCTAATGTCTTGTCATCTATGAAGATTTTGTTATCACTGCAATCAAGTGTTTTCTCTCCATAGTAGGATTAGCATCACTTTACTACTCCCACTGCATGACAGATGTCTGGCTTTTGTACACATCTAGCATACACTTTGTTTCTTGTAACTGATGCACAAGTGCAAGCAGTTCTAGCATTCACTTCCTCAATTCTTTGAGGTGATATCCCTTTAGATAGGTCAGTACTATATCTTAAGGGAAGGAAGCCTTTCTTGGAAATTTCCAGAAAATTGAACATGTCCAAGGTGTACTACTAACGTGACGGTTCCAATACCCTCTTTTCTTTGCTTCTGAACATCTTCAGAACTAATATTTAAGAGGTATCCTTGAGATCATATTTCAAGATATGGAATAGCCAGTCTATAAAACACTTATTATCATCCTTATATCATTCCAAATGATTAGTATATTAATCTACATTTAGCACAATGAACACAATGGCACTCCCACTAAGCTTCACATGGTACATCAAGATTCTATCTGAAATCATAACATTTATAATTTTATCAAATCTTATGTTCCAACTTCAAGAAGCTTATTTGAGTCCATAGATGGAGTTCTTTAGCTTGCATACTTTGCTTTCCTCAACCATGAAGCCCTTGGGCTACTTCATGTGAATATCCTTAGATAGGCATTCATATAGGAACGCAATCTTAACTTTCATCTCGAAGATGTCAAAGTCAAGTTGTGTAGTACAGTTAGCAATATTGTGATGGGTATAAGCATGGTTACTGAAGAGCAAGTCTCATCGCAAGCAATGTCTTCTCTTCCGGTGTGTAGCTCATGGCTATGAGCCGTGCTTCGAAGGTCTCTACCTTCTCATCAGGTTCCCTTTCTCTTGAAGATCCATTTATGCCTTATAGATTTTACCCTTATAGGTGGATCCTCGAGGGTCCATATACATCACTTGTATATGAAGTCTACCTTAGACTTTTATTTCTAACATCCATCTTTCCATGTCATGATCCTCTGGAGCTTCGGAGCTGCTATAGCTATAGAAGAAGTCGCATGAAGTCCGATCATTGTCAGACTTAACTGACACATGGAATACATCCTCAAAGTCATTTGAAGAGGTATTAATGTTTCATCTTTAATTATACTTTTAGTTTCCATTTGAAGCCTCATTATTATCTCAATATTAAATGAGTTTCTTTACTTCATTTTCATCTTGATTCTCAAGAGAGTCACCCTCTAAGAATCACATTCTCAGAGATGAGATCTTTTAAGAATCTCAGGGTTATAAAGTAGGTATCCAATACCATCCTTTATTTTCCTAATTAAGTAGCAATCTCTAGTGCTCGATTCCAGCTTACTTGCATGGAATCTTATTAAGGATATATAATGTAGTCTCTAATACATATATATACCAGGAAACTAAAAGGAAATTATGCTAAAATTCATCATTGATTAAATCATGTCAAACATGATCCAATTGTATCTCCCTATAACTCTATTGAGTTTAGTTGTGTTAGGAGGATTGAGATAGAAATGATATTCATATCTTCATAAGGTATTCTTTGAATTTATCTAATAGGTACAAGCTACTGATGAATACCCATTCATCACTCTTTATTCTTCTATTTTAGCTACAAAAACCTTTGCAAATACATGTAGATATGTGTAAATACAAATAATTACCAAAAGCATGCATTGTGTAAAAACCTATAATTAGCATGTTTTGTGCAAAAATAAAAAGAATAAAGAGCAAAAAGAAAAAGAGGGAAATATTTAGAATAAATATTGAGCAACCTAACCAAGGGAGGGCTCAGCATGGCCTGACCGCATAAAAGCCAAAGTAGAGGGAGATAGGAGCTCATGTGTACATACTTCTGTAAATACATAAAATTATATTTTCCTCACCCAAAAATATGTTTGTCCATATTGTGTGTATATTTAGAAACTATTAAAAACAAAATAAAAAGATAAAAAGCAAAAAGATCAAAAATACCCTTCCTTCACCATGTACATAAACCACACCAATGTATTTATTTAACCCTATAGATAAATAAAATTATTTTCTAAACTTTTTGTAAATATTCTATGTTACATATTGTAAATACATAAAATAACAAGAAACAAAACAAAAATCAAATAAAAATTACAAAATTAAAAATACAAAAATACATTGTATAAATACCATGTATATAAATGTATACAACTATTTATTTCACCTTGTGTATAAATAATTAAAATAAAATAAAAATACCATTTTGTTCTTTATTTTATGATGTAAATAAATAAAATACAAAATGAGCATAAAAATACATAAAAATAACAAATAAAAAATCAAAAATAAAAATCCATATAGTGTACATATACCTATATATATAGCTACCCTATTTTTATTTCCAAAAATTAATTAAAAATCACCAAAAAATAGAAAAAAATAAAAGAAAAACATTTCATGTTTTGAGTTTTCTTTAATTCGGCCTATTTCTACCTTAAAATAAATAAACAAAAATTAAAAACGTGGCAGCTTCTGATTGGTCCACGGGGGATTGTTGACCCCGGTCAACTCCCCCGCGGACTCCTTCCTTTTCTGGAGGATGCGTGCCGCCCCGCCTTCGCCGATTTTTCCACGCATCTCCAGGCTGTCTCCCACGCGAACCTCGTGCCCGGATTCTTCGCCGATCATCCCTCATCCTCGCCCGATCTTTCGCCATGAAATCAACGCCTTCCATCGCTGTCTCCACTCAACCCTAATCGCACCTGTCACCATATATATCCCGACCTCCGCCGCCTCCGCGCCCCATCTTTGGATCGCCATCCTTATTCCCGTGACCTCCAGAGCAAAGCCCGAGGTGACAGCTCGCGTTTGACCCTGTTGCAGTGAGGTGAGGGTGTCCCGACCATCGATCCGGCGATCTTCGCCGCCGCTGCTCCGCCACCAGCGTCGAGCATCGAGCCTCAGGCCTTGACGCCCTTCGAGGCTACGACCAGGAGTTAGCCACACTCCAGCATAGTCTTCCGCTCCACCCAGGTAGTTGATTAGCTCTTTTATTCCGTTTAATTTTAGATTTCGCCCAATTCGTATCTCCGACGCATTCCCCTGATTCCGGCCATCTCGCGTAATATCTCGACCATCCGACCCGACCATCACCTTCGCCAGTCCCTCACGCACCTTCTACGCCCTTTCACTCAACCCAGATCGCACAGGATCTGGGAGTCGAGCTCCACCGTCTCCGCCTCGCCGGAGCTCGTTCGCCCCACAGCACAGACCACCTTCACCCCGCTTTCTTGGGTCGAGGCACTTTGCCCTCGACCCGCGAAGCGTTCTGGTTGCTTTGCAGGTTCAAAGGGAGGCATCTGAGCCCCCCTTACATTCCAGGCCGGAGCTTCGCGCCGCCAGCCTCGCCGGAGCCCCTCCAGGGCTCGGCTGGGCCATCGGCTACCATCATCAGCTGCGGGGCTGCACCAGGAACGTGTTCCGAGCTTTAGCAGCAGCTGAGGAGGACCGGAGTTCACGCAGGAGGCCGGCGAAGTTCGCCGGCGTCGAGTTCTTCCTCCATCATCCAAAGCCGTCCAATGACGCCTCAGCTCCAGTTCTGATCGTGAGCGTCCATCTTTCGAGGAGCAGTAGCCGTCGATCCATCTGAGGAGTGCATCCGGACCGTTGCATCAGAGGAGAGAGGCGCCCGAGCCCAGCACCGTTAGATCATCCACGTGGCTTCGTCTCCACCGTCGATCGAGCCCAAGAAGAGAAGAGAAGGGTAGCGCCATCCAATCTCAGCCGTTCGATCACCACGTGGCGCACATCTGGCCGTCGGCGAATAAAGGGGTAAATATCTTAGGGCCCCCTCGTAGTTTGTCATTTTACTTTTAGTCCTGTAAATAGTTTTAAAACTTTATTTGCGTAGGGTAAATTGCAGTATGGACCTTGTGCTTGTTGTTAATTGCATATATGCCCCTGTTTGTGTGTGACCACGTGCTTCGTCACGTGTGTATCTGGGCTTTTTATATCTTTAGTCATGTAGTTCTGGATGTTATTCATTGAATAAAATATTTTGTTTATTTGCATATATACCCCTGTGAATGTTTTATTTGCACATGTGCATTTTATTTTGGGTAAATTGCAACTGGGCCCCCTGGACTTTTGATACGAGTTATCAATAGGTCCTCGGGACTTATTTTTCTTACATTTGGGTCCTTGAGTGCCCCAGGCACGTGCTTGGCACGTGTTTCGCTGGGTATTTTGCACCAGACCCCCAGAACTTTTGGGTATTTGCACTTAGGTCCCTGTGCACAGTGCCCCTCCTTTATTTTTGAATAAAATATCAAACGACCTCCAAATCCAATGAGATTTTGACACATGGCTCCTGCCATGGTGTAGGAATTTCTGTGATTTTTGAGGACATTTTTGATTTCATTTATTATTTTTAAAAATTCAAAAACCTCCTTTTTAGCTACTGTCTAGGTTTAAAAATAACAAAAAAATATAAAAACACCCCCAAAAATTCCAAAAAAATTAGATACTGTAGTTTACTTGTTGTTTGATTTTCTAGCCAATTTTGGCTATTTTTCATCACTTAAAAACCCTAAAAATTGAAAAACCCCTAAAAATTCATAAAAATTATAATAAATAAATTAAAAATCCAAAAATAATAATTAGGGTGCCTAAATTTTCCTCATTCTTTCTAGATTATAGGAAAATTACCTTCAGGGCTTTTTGAGAACCAAAAATATTTTATTTTTGGGTCTTAAGCCTTGCTGGACAGTACCCTCTGTTTTTCGCATTGTTTGATTTTTAGAAAATAAAATAAACATCAGAAAAATCTCAAAAATTCACCAAAAACATAAAAAATTATAAAACACATAAAAACATTTTTCTTTGAATTTTTGCTTGATTTTTAATGCTTTAAATAAATTGTTGAAGTTCATTATCTGTGTGCCTTCTTTAATTTTCTCATCATTTAAAAAACCTAAAAAATATAAAAACAAATAAAAACCACTAAAAAAGATTCCCTCGGATTTCTGACTACATCGTAGGCCGCAAGGCCAATCTGTGCTCCTTGTGTTCGACCCTGGGAGGTATACCAGGTTAATCCTATAGCTAGATCGCTCTATCTAGTGCTTGCTTGTTTTTATCCGATTTGAGTGGTTGATTTTTCTTGATTGACTTAGTCTACTTGATCGAGGTCGCAACGACCATTTTTAGACCTTTTACCCCGATCGCTTAGGCGCGTCATCAGAATGGCGCCGTTGCCGGGGAGCACGGCTTTGTAGTCATTTCTCCATATTGTCTCTCTAAATTATAACTGTTTTCTGACACTCTCTCTTTCTAATTTTTGTGCGAGGTACTACGTGGAGAACTTGGAGTACACTTTTTGAGGACCCGCACGGGAAGAAGAGCAGGAGGAAGAGAGAGAGGAGAAGAAATTTTCTATTTAGAGAGAGAGAGAGAACAATATTTGTTGTAATAACTTAGACTTTGAACTGTGGACACTTGTAACTTAGCGGGTCTGTTTCGCTGAGCACCGGTGTGCTCGGGGGACCCATTTGGATTTTCGCGGCTTTTTCTACGGTTTTTATAGCTAGCTGCCTTTTCCGGTGTTTACGCAGTTTTTCTCGAGCCCCTAGATTTAGGAATTTCTCTTGCTTGTGACGTAAATTTCTAAGGCCCAACACCTAATAGAATATCTGTTCCTATAGAACGTAATTGGACCTTAATAAAATTCACTGAAAAAGTTAGTTTAATTGGATTTGAGACCACGTGCCGTGAGGAGTCACATACAGCGCTGGCAGGACCCGTTGTGGCGGGCACCGAGTGACTCCCAAGATCGGACTCCGGACTCGATTCGGTTAGCTAACTATTGTTCTTCACGATCAATAGAAGTTGCTTGTCTAAGGCTGGTTTTTCCCGTTGCATCATTTAGGTAGTTTTATTTCTGTTTTTAAATTCTGCGCGGATCACTTGCATGTAGAGTGCTGGAGACAAGGTACGCATTTCTTTCTCTGCATGCATCATTGATTTCTTCGCGCATCGGCTTTTTCGTCTTCTCCCTCTGTTTTTGGCTTAATCATCAGGAGAATCGGAAAAACCGTTAGGCCGCTTGTATTTATTTTGAAAAAAAAAATTAAATTAAAAAGAAAAACAAAAAAATTGGGACTGGATAACATTATTGACCCTAAAAGGCACTCACATTAAAAATTTGTCTTGGGGAGAGCAACCCCCTCCTTGTATGGTTTGGATGCGCGAGAGAGTGACCCGCACCCTAGGTAGAACCCTCCGGTGTTATTTCTAGCTGACTACCGACTCTTCCGTGCGGGACAGTCGGTTGGAGTAGCATCGGGTATCCTAACAGGTCACGTAAGCGCTCTGATATTTTGTGTGTTCACCAAATAAAATTGACAAGATAAATTGACCGAGCTTCCACGGTCTTCAGATTGTGTTGCGTTGGTGAACCGGGGGTTTGCTTTGCTATCATATTTTCTCCAGATCCCATCCACCCAACTCGCCAAGATCAAGATGATGGGTAGACGATCTCTTAGGCAGCCTCTGGCTGCACCGCTTTCAGGCGCGTCTACTTCATCATCTAGGTTGGCCCGTGAGAGTCAAGACCAGCTCTCCGGGCCCGAGTACGATTCCACCCTGTTCCCCCTCGACCCCCTTTCTTTACTACTGAGAGACATGAGCCCGAGGAAAGACGAATTGATTTGACAGAACCTGAGTTGGGCTCATCTGATTTTGCAGACGTCGGTATGGCCGCCAGATCAGAAGATTACCCCGGAGGTCAGCAGGGAGAGCAGCATGTCGTATTTGACCAGGGGGCGATCAACTCCACCCTGATCGCATCATTAGAGACAGTTCAGCAGCAGTTACGCGATCAGGGGGCTTTTATGATCGAGATGAGAAGGGAGATGGAGCGACTCCGAAGAGAGCGAGACGAGCCGAGCGAGCCTGAGGACATTCCTGACGCTCATGCAGAGGCAGCAGCCGCAGCAGCAGCAGCCGCAGCAGCAGCCGCGGCCGGAGCAGGACCACCAAGAACGATGCGGGAGTTACACAACCCCGGATCTACACTGATGCACCATTGGGTGGTGGTACCTGCTATCGTGGGGGATTTCAAGTTCCCTCCGAACACCCTGCAGATGCTTCCTCATTTTCACGGGCTTGCCACTGAGGAGCCCCATCTCCATCTCCAGGAGTTTTTGATGATCTGCAGCACTGTCCACGACCGTCATGTGGACCAAGATACGATTCGAATGATGGCCTTCCCTTTTTCACTGGCAGATAGAGCAGCCGCCTGGCTGAAACATCTAGGGAAGTTTGTTTACACCTGGGATCAGCTCCGCACCGAGTACTTAAACAAGTACTATCCACTCGGGCGGACGAATGCAGCGAGGGCCCTGATCAACAACTTCTCCATGCTCCCTAACGAGCAGTTTCACGAAGCATGGGAGAGGTTCAGAGAGCTTCTGGATAGATGCCCACACCACGACATTTCGAAGCCGAACTTAGTTCAAAGCTTCTTTAGTGGGATGACGCCAGAGCTTCAGGGTCTGGTGAATGCTTCTTGCGGCGGGTCCTACTTTGCCAAGGACCACAACCAAGTCTGGGCCATCTACGAAGAGATGGCAGAAAATTACATGGTGATGTCCCAGACTCGGTTGTACACACAGAGATCTCAGCAGCCGCCGGGACCCGTGCAGTATCAGCGGATAGCACGGGTTGATGCAGGTCCATCCAGTTCGTCCACAGTTGCAGCCGCACAAGCAGAGTCGGCCGCTGCGGACATGGGGATTATTAGCGAGAAGTTGGACCGCATGGAAATAATAGAGAAGAAGCAGTGCCAGGGCATAACTCAGATGGAGCAAATGGCACAAACTCTGAGCGACATGAAGACCCAGCTCTTGTATCTTCAGGAGGCACAGACGGCTCCTCAGCCCCGTCTTCTGTCGCGAGGCGATCCCGGCGGCAGCCGCAGCTCGTCCCAGCGCTCCAGCTCCTTGCAGCAGCCTAGACAAGTTCACCTTGTACAGGCGGAGCCGCACCAGCAGCAGCAGCCCTCTTACCAGTCACCACCATCTCCAGACTTACAGATGGTGGTATATCAGCCGGATCAGCCTCTGGCAGCACTGCCGCCAGACTCCTTCGATGCTGAGCCGTTGATGGATGTCAATGGGATTTGGTATGACCGTCCTCAACCTGGAATCCGACGAGACCATCCCGGATTCAGGTGGGGGAATGGGGGTAACCAGTCCCAACAACAGCCAGCCGGTCAGGGAGGGCAGTACTCCCAGCAGAGAGATCACCAGCAGCCCCCAGCATACCAACCACACCAGCCATCATCCTTCGTACCTCGTCCCTACCAGCAGCAGGGACAGAATTGGAGACGTGAGCAGCAGGCTCACCAGCAGCAGCATCCTTCCTCCTACCCCTCTCAGCCACAGCAGCATCAGGTCCAGCAGCCTCATTATCAGAGAGGCAACCCGTCGGGCTCCCATGAGAGCCCCGCCATGGATGATCTAGCCCGTCTCTTCACGGAGCAGCAGGCTACATTTAGACGGGAGATGGACGAGTTCCGCCAGGAGATGCGGGACCTGATGAGAGGGAAGGCCGCCATCCCTGCACAGATCGAGCCTAATCCGAATAGCTTGAAGAGGAAATCTGAGCAGGTAGTTCACACTGAGCCTACCACTCCTAATAACTCATTTGATGATATGTCATCGGATATATTTGATGCTGATTTTGTTACACTTAGGAGCGGTAGAAGACCAGCAGGCGGCGCCTCATCTGAGCGACAACACGAGGATTCATCTAGAGCGCCAGATGAGGAAGAGGAGTGCGGTACTGAAGCCGCACATCAAGATGACGGTGGTACTGATGCCACCCGAGATGCTGATTCCACCGGCGGTACTGAGGCCGCCGTTTCACCACATCGAGGAGGTGGTACTGACGCCACCAGCAGAGCCGAGCCAGCCCGCGGTACTGAGGCCGCAAGACGTCTAGTTATAGAGCCAGCTAGAGGTGGTACTGATGCCACCAACATTTATTCTGATAGAAATGTTGTTTTTCCTCGCATGAATGTATCTCAGAACTCTAATTTGAATAAAGGAAAAGGTTTAGTTTCTTCTGATCCCACTGTGGTGAATGATGTTTGTGAGGATCCGGTCATCGAACCGTCTAGGCCTATTCCTAGTCCTTCATCTGAGAAGGACCCTGTGATCCCCTTTCCTAGAGCCCTTGAGTTGGGGAAGGGGAAGAAAAAAGAAAAAGATCCAAAAAAGAGAAAGCAGGAGGAGTTCAGCCAGGACATGATAGACCGATTTCACATCCAGCTGACCCTCAATGAGGCTTTGCAGCACATTCCTCTTCTTCAGCAATCCCTAAGAGATAGGACCACAGTCAGGAGGAAGAAGAGGAACAAGACCGCAGAAATTCATGTGCTAACAAAAGCCACGTGTTACGCGATCCAGAACCATCTGCCGACTAAGAGGTCAGATTTAGGGGCCCCGTATGTCAGATGTCAGATTAGTGAGCAGAGGTTCGACCGTACTCTCTTAGATAGCGGATCATCGATCAATCTTCTTCCGGCAGCCCTTCTCGACCACTTAGAGTTGGGCACTCTTAGACAGAGCAGGACATACCTTCAGTTTGCTGATCGGTCTGTCAAGAGGCCAAAGGGGTTGTTGCGAGACGTTGTCGTCACGATTCAGGGTTTGCAATTCCCCGTGGACTTCGTAGTGCTGGACATGGAGACCCCTGACTCGTTGACCGATTCCCCCATCATCCTCGGTCGTCCGTTCTTGGCCACAGCCAAGGCAGTGACTGACCATGACAATGGGAAGGTATTCTTTCGCGTTCAAGGCGAGAGTATACAAATAGAGACGGTTAAGGACCACAAAACCAGAGATAGATCCCGCTCACATGGCAGTACAGATTCAGAGCAGCTGACAGACGCAGAGCCAGACATCCACCAGGACTGTGATTTTGTGATCACAGATGATGAGGCAATTTGGGCAGATCCTGCAGCACAGACCATCCTCTCATATTCAGATACAGCTGATGCAGAGATGATAGCAGAGGATAGTCTGGAGAGCACAATCCTGGTTCAGGATACTATTGAGTCAGCAGAGTCAGACCTTGATCGCGACACGATTTTCAGTGATGGTGGTACTGAGGCCACCCTGCTCTATGGTGGTGCTGATGCCACCGCAGTTGATACAGATCCCTCGGATTCAGAATCTGATTGGGCAGATTGTGATGATCAGATGCCAGATCTGGATCCACCTGAGCCTATAGATGAGGAGGAGGTAGAGGCAGAACAGATCAGAGACAATGCAGAGGACCCGCCTTCTCCAGATCCAGTTTGTGAGAGTTCGTTATCATTTTCCCAGGTAGATTTGGCAGAATTGTCCGCATACACACATCTTCTTCAAAAGCCAGATTTGCCAGCACCCAGCTGTCCAGAGCTAAAGCCGCTCCCTACTTCGCTGAAGTATAGATTCCTTGCGGGAGAGTCTGAAATGTACCCAGTCATCATCTCTGCCGATCTGACTGGAGAGCAAGAATCCCGTCTGATGGAGGTTCTTGAAAAGAACCGCAAGGCAATTGGATGGAGCGTAGCAGATCTCCATGGGATCAGTCCCTCGTTGTGCTCCCACCATATCTATCTCGAGGAAGGGGCGAAGCCGTCGCGTGAGTTCCAGCGGCGACTGAACCCCAACCTAAGAGATGTTGTCATGAAAGAAATATCAAAATGGTGGAGTGCAGATTTTATTTATCCCATCTCCGACTCCAAGTGGGTTAGCCCCTTGCATGTGGTGCCCAAGAAGACGGGCATCACGACTGTGATCAGTGAGTCGGGAGAGGAGATTGCTACACGAGTACCCACCTCTTGGCGGGTTTGTGTTGACTACAGGAGACTCAACCAGGCCACCAAGAAGGACCATTTCCCCCTGCCTTTTATTGACCAGATCATAGAGAGACTGGCAGGGAAGAGTCATTATTGCTTCCTAGATGGGTACTCGGGGTACAATCAAGTGGCCATCGCTCCTGAGGATCAGGAGAAGACCACCTTTACCTGTCCCTTCGGTACATACGCCTTTCGACGCATGCCATTTGGGCTATGCAACGCCCCTGCGACTTTTCAGAGATGCATGCTGTCGATCTTTTCGGACATGGTAGGGGAGTGCTTGGAGGTCTTCATGGACGACTTCTCGGTTTACGGCGACGGATTCGATTCCTGTCTTGACTGCCTAGACCGAGTGCTCCAGCGATGTATTGCTACCCGCTTAGTTCTGTCTTGGGAGAAGAGTCACTTCATGGTGACTCAAGGGACGGTGCTTGGCCACATCATCTCCAACAGGGGCATGGAGGTAGACCCGGCCAAGGTTGACGTCATTAGAAAACTCACCCCGCCGTCTAATTTGAAGCAGCTACGGTCATTTCTGGGGCACGTTGGTTTTTATAGGAGATTCATTCATGATTTCAGCAAGATTGCCCGACCGTTGACTGACCTCTTGACGAAAGACACCGAGTTCCTTGTCGATGACAAGTGTCTTTCGTCCTTTGAAACTCTCCAGCAATGTGTTATTGAGGCTCCTGTCCTTCAGCCACCCGATTGGTCTCTCCCGTTCGAGATCATGACGGACGCCTCTGATTTTGCCGTAGGGGCAGTGCTAGGACAGAGGAGGGATGGAGTTCCGTTTGCCATACACTATGCTAGCCGCACATTGGATCCCGCCCAGCGGAATTATACGGTCACAGAGAAGGAGATGCTAGCAGTAGTGTTTGCCCTAGATAAATTCAGATCGTATATCATTGGATCTAGAGTGACTTTGTATACTGACCATACCGCCATCAGGTACCTCATGTCAAAGAAGGATGCCAAGGCCAGACTTACTAGATGGATCCTTCTACTCCAGGAGTTCGACATTGAGATCAAGGATAAGCCTGGAGTCAAGAATGTGGTGGCGGATCATCTCTCCCGATTAGAGCAGCCTGAGGATTCTGAGCAGATTGATCCCATTTGTGATACCTTCCCAGATGAGGCGATCCTTGCTATCGCCTCACTCCCGTGGTATGCCGATATTGTGAACTTTCTCGTTGCTGGGAAAGTCCCACAAGACTGGCCCAAGCAGAGGCTTGAGACCTTCTTTGCGAAGGCTAAGTCCTACCACTGGGAGGATCCCATCCTTTACCACGAAGGAGGGGATAGCATCTGGCGTCGGTGTATTCCTCAGGAGGAGCATCATAGTGTCCTCACTTACTGCCACAAGCTTGAGGCAGGAGGACATCATTCTGGGAGGAGAACGGCACAGAAAGTGCTCCAGTCCGGCTTGTGGTGGCCTACACTCTTCAAGGACTCTGATGAGTTCGTGAAGAGGTGTACTGACTGTCAGAGGATGGGCACTTGTGGACAACGTGATATGATGCCGATGCAGCCCATTCACTTCTGTGAGGTTTTTGACGCATGGGGCATCGATTTCATGGGTCCATTCCCTAAGAGTCAGGGATTTGAGTACATTCTGTTGGCCGTAGATTATGTTAGTCGTTGGGTTGAGGCTATCCCCGCCCGAGCCGCAGATGCGAAGACAGTTTGCAGATTTTTGAAGAAGCACATCATCATGCGGTTCGGGGTTCCACGAGTTCTGATTTCTGATGGGGGATCTCATTTCATCAACGACCAGGTGAAGGCACTTGCTAGCGAGTTCAGTATAGACCATCGTGTTGCCACACCATACCATCCACAGACAAATGGTCTAGCTGAGGTGTCGAATAGGGAGATCAAGAATATTTTGCAGAAAATCGTCCGCCCTGACCGAAAGAATTGGTCACAGCTTTTGGACTCGGTCTTGTGGGCATATAGGACGTCTTTCAAGACTCCATTGGGTACATCTCCCTTTCGCCTTGTTTATGGCAAGCCATGCCATCTACCTGTTGAGCTGAGGCACAAGTCACTTTGGGCAGTCACAGATATTCTTATGGATCCAGATGGTATAGGAGACCAGAGGAGGGCAGAGTTAGCCGCCTTGGAAGAGCTTAGAGATGCAGCTTTCTCAAGCAGCCTACATTATAAGGAGAAAGTCAAAGAGTGGCATGATTCTCATATCAGCCACAAGCATTTTGAGATTGGACAGAAAGTGTGGTTGTTTGATGCAAGGCTACGATTATTTCCAGGGAAGCTACAGAGCAAATGGAAAGGACACTATTTGGTCAGAAAGGTACACGATAACGGTAGCATTGATATATCTGAGTTATCTTCTGAGAGTACCTTCCGAGTGAACGGCCAGCGGCTCAAACCATTTCTAGATCATGAACCGCGGGACGTTATTATTGCCGCTATTCATTTTGCGTGAGATGTGGTCTTTTGACTCACATCTTTTGCATCTCACGCCTGATTTTCACTGTTCCTCCGCCTGTATAGATCCAGTTGTCTATATCATTCTATTCTTTAGTCCCACATCCCTTTTCTCATCTTATGATTATGCTATACTTAGGGTGTACTTTACCCTAAGTATAGGGGGGATGTCGGACCTGCGAAGTATTCTTTTTATTTTTTCTGCTCCTGTTTTTGCTGCCTATACTTAGGGATATTTTACCCTAAGTATAGGGGGGGCAGATTCTGTATCTTCTTCACTCGGCTTTCCCTTCATGTACAGCTTTCTATACTTAGGATTAGTTAATCCTAAGTATAGGGGGAAAACACCGAGTTCCTCTCATTCTATTCATTAATTCATTCCTGTACTTAGCCATTCCTTTTCACTTCCCTTTTACTAAGCACGAGTTATGTCTTCTTCATCGCTCTTGATCACTCTGAGGACATCGCTCGAGCTAAGTATAGGGGGGGTGTGTATATATTTCATATATACTTTAGCCATAACTCGTACTTTGTGTGAGTGTGTTAATAAATAAAATGGCTAAAAATCACAAAAATTTAAAATTTTTCATGTACATAAACTTCTTTTATTCTTGCACATACATAGCTAGTGTACAAAGTATTTTTGTAAAAATGATTTCAAAAATCTTTTGTGTAAAGCTTGTGTAAATATTTTGTATCAAAATTATGTATATAGTACAAAATTTTTCCAAAATGTTTTGAAAAACAAAAGTTTGCAAAAATCTTGTGTAAAAGATTGTAAATATCATTTTGCAAAACTTGCACCTCATGCATCATTCATGATTTCAAAACATTTTTCAAAAATTTTGCATGATTGTAAAATATTTGTAAATAGCATCTTGTGTACATATATGTATATAGCTTTTCCTGGATGAGAGTTGACATTTAAACTAAGCCTGGAATTAAATTGAGAAATGGAGCTTGAATAAGATCTTAATCCACTTAACTTCAAGAGGAACCTTGTAGGACTTAGGGTTAAGGCTTTTTCAGGTCCATAAGGACTTAATTCTTTGAGTCCACTAGGCTATGAGCATATGTCATCTTGATGAGCCTAAGTAGAGCACTTAACAACACACGCATGACTCTCAGAGACAATGGCTTCACTTGCACCTGCACTTTACACATGGCTCTCCACGGATGAGGTGGTGAGGAGGCAGTTTCCTTTGGCTTGGGGTAGCATATGAGGGTAGTACTTCTAGGCGGAACCTCTCTTCTTCTTATAGTGAAGGAAGTGCACCTCAACTTGGTCTAGTGGTGTTGAAAGCTAAAGACAGAAGCTGTGGGTTGCAATAAAGCTTCAAAAGAGGGATAGTCTACTGGCTCAAGGGGAAATTTCTTATATATGCTGCACCATGTAGATATGTTGTACAGAAGTTCTTGAAAAAAAAATGCAAAAATGCAAAAAGAACTCCAAAAAAGTGGTGGGTCGGATTGAAAATTTAATAACCCTACCGGAGTATAAAGCAAAAGCTTATGGTATCCATGTTACATCTCATGAAGCTTGCAGCGGGAGACTTAGCTACACTGGCTAAGCTTCCAAAACTCTATACTTCTACCCCCTCTCCTTGAGCTGGTTGCACTTGAACTTAGAAGGGAATACCCCGCTTCTCGAGGAAAGAGTTGCTAGACTGAGGCATTAGAGTTACCAGGTTGAGGGAGGTTGTTTCTTTGTTACTTCTGAGGTGGGGAGCCACATATCACCTACACCGCAAGGAAAAGATTCATGGTCATTAGAGTTTGTGTATGTAGACTTGTTCTGATCTGGTTTATTGAGGAGTCTTGCCCATAGACTGGTGGAACTTGGAGGCTGTTGAGTTTTAAGCTTAAGTCCAAATAAGGTTCCGACACATTAATAATCCAAAGATCTGATCGAGCTCCATATTTCAATTTAATGAAGGAAAATTTAATAAGTCAACCTTGATCCATGTACATCCTCTCTTTCTTTTTCTTTTTCTTTCTTTTTCACTTCTTTTTCAAATAAGTGTTTGCTAAGGGACTAGCAAAGATAAGCATAGGGGGGTGATAAATACCCATTCATCACTCTTTATTCTTCTATTTTAGCTACAAAAACCTTTGCAAATACATGTAGATATGTGTAAATACAAATAATTACCAAAAGCATGCATTGTGTAAAAACCTATAATTAGCATGTTTTTGTGCAAAAATAAAAAGAATAAAGAGCAAAAAGAAAAAGAGGGAAATATTTAGAATAAATATTGAGCAACCTAACCCAAGGGAGGGCTCAGCATGGGCCTGACCGCATAAAAGCCAAAGTAGAGGGAGATAGGAGCTCATGTGTACATACTTCTGTAAATACATAAAATTATATTTTCCTCACCCAAAAATATGTTTGTCCATATTGTGTGTATATTTAGAAACTATTAAAAACAAAATAAAAAGATAAAAAGCAAAAAGATCAAAAATACCCTTCCTTCACCATGTACATAAACCACACCAATGTATTTATTTAACCCTATAGATAAATAAAATTATTTTCTAAACTTTTTGTAAATATTCTATGTTACATATTGTAAATACATAAAATAACAAGAAACAAAACAAAAATCAAATAAAAATTACAAAATTAAAAATACAAAAATACATTGTATAAATACCATGTATATAAATGTATACAACTATTTATTTCACCCTTGTGTATAAATAATTAAAATAAAATAAAAATACCATTTTGTTCTTTATTTTATGATGTAAATAAATAAAATACAAAATGAGCATAAAAATACATAAAAATAACAAATAAAAAATCAAAAATAAAAATCCATATAGTGTACATATACCTATATATATAGCTACCCTATTTTTATTTCCAAAAATTAATTAAAAATCACCAAAAAATAGAAAAAAATAAAAGAAAAACATTTCATGTTTTGAGTTTTCTTTAATTCGGCCTATTTCTACCTTAAAATAAATAAACAAAAATTAAAAACGTGGCAGCTTCTGATTGGTCCACGGGGGATTGTTGACCCCGGTCAACTCCCCCGCGGACTCCTTCCTTTTCTGGAGGATGCGTGCCGCCCCGCCTTCGCCGATTTTTCCACGCATCTCCAGGCTGTCTCCCACGCGAACCCCGTGCCCGGATTCTTCGCCGATCATCCCTCATCCTCGCCCGATCTTTCGCCATGAAATCAACGCCTTCCATCGCTGTCTCCACTCAACCCTAATCGCACCTGTCACCATATATATCCCGACCTCCGCCGCCTCCGCGCCCCATCTTTGGATCGCCATCCTTATTCCCGTGACCTCCAGAGCAAAGCCCGAGGTGACAGCTCGCGTTTGACCCTGTTGCAGTGAGGTGAGGGTGTCCCGACCATCGATCCGGCGATCTTCGCCGCCGCTGCTCCGCCACCAGCATCGAGCATCGAGCCTCAGGCCTTGACGCCCTTCGAGGCTACGACCAGGAGTTAGCCACACTCCAGCATAGTCTTCCACTCCACCCAGGTAGTTGATTAGCTCTTTTATTTCGTTTAATTTTAGATTTCGCCCAATTCGTATCTCCGACGCATTCCCCTGATTCCGGCCATCTCGCGTAATATCTCGACCATCCGACCCGACCATCACCTTCGCCAGTCCCTCACGCACCTTCTACGCCCTTTCACTCAACCCAGATCGCACAGGATCTGGGAGTCGAGCTCCACCGTCTCCGCCTCGCCGGAGCTCGTTCGCCCCACAGCACAGACCACCTTCACCCCGCTTTCTTGGGTCGAGGCACTTTGCCCTCGACCCGCGAAGCGTTCTGGTTGCTTTGCAGGTTCAAAGGGAGGCATCTGAGCCCCCCTTACATTCCAGGCCGGAGCTTCGCGCCGCCAGCCTCGCCGGAGCCCCTCCAGGGCTCGGCTGGGCCATCGGCTACCATCATCAGCTGCGGGGCTGCACCAGGAACGTGTTCCGAGCTTTAGCAGCAGCTGAGGAGGACCGGAGTTCACGCAGGAGGCCGGCGAAGTTCGCCGGCGTCGAGTTCTTCCTCCATCATCCAAAGCCGTCCGATGACGCCTCAGCTCCAGTTCTGATCGTGAGCGTCCATCTTTCGAGGAGCAGTAGCCGTCGATCCATCTGAGGAGTGCATCCGGACCGTTGCATCAGAGGAGAGAGGCGCCCGAGCCCAGCACCGTTAGATCATCCACGTGGCTTCGTCTCCACCGTCGATCGAGCCCAAGAAGAGAAGAGAAGGGTAGCGCCATCTAATCTCAGCCGTTCGATCACCACGTGGCGCACATCTGGCCGTCGGCGAATAAAGGGGTAAATATCTTAGGGCCCCCTCGTAGTTTGTCATTTTACTTTTAGTCCTGTAAATAGTTTTAAAACTTTATTTGCGTAGGGTAAATTGCAGTATGGACCTTGTGCTTGTTGTTAATTGCATATATGCCCCTGTTTGTGTGTGACCACGTGCTTCGTCACGTGTGTATCTGGGCTTTTTATATCTTTAGTCCTGTAGTTCTGGATGTTATTCATTGAATAAAATATTTTGTTTATTTGCATATATACCCCTGTGAATGTTTTATTTGCACATGTGCATTTTATTTTGGGTAAATTGCAACTGGGCCCCCTGGACATTTGATACGAGTTATCAATAGGTCCTCGGGACTTATTTTTCTTACATTTGGGTCCTTGAGTGCCCCAGGCACGTGCTTGGCACGTGTTTCGCTGGGTATTTTGCACCAGACCCCCAGAACTTTTGGGTATTTGCACTTAGGTCCCTGTGCACAGTGCCCCTCCTTTATTTTTGAATAAAATATCAAACGACCTCCAAATCCAATGAGATTTTGACACATGGCTCCTGCCATGGTGTAGGAATTTCTGTGATTTTTGAGGACATTTTTGATTTCATTTATTATTTTTAAAAATTCAAAAACCTCCTTTTTAGCTACTGTCTAGGTTTAAAAATAACAAAAAAATATAAAAACACCCCCAAAAATTCCAAAAAAATTAGATACTGTAGTTTACTTGTTGTTTGATTTTCTAGCCAATTTTGGCTATTTTTCATCACTTAAAAACCCTAAAAATTGAAAAACCCCTAAAAATTCATAAAAATTATAATAAATAAATTAAAAATCCAAAAACAATAATTAGGGTGCCTAAATTTTCCTCATTCTTTCTAAATTATAGGAAAATTACCTTCAGGGCTTTTTGAGAACCAAAACTATTTTATTTTTGGGTCTTAAGCCTTGCTGGACAGTACCCTCTGTTTTTCGCATTGTTTGATTTTTAGAAAATAAAATAAACATCAGAAAAATCTCAAAAATTCACCAAAAACATAAAAAATTATAAAACACATAAAAACATTTTTCTTTGAATTTTTGCTTGATTTTTAATGCTTTAAATAAATTGTTGAAGTTCATTATCTGTGTGCCTTCTTTAATTTTCTCATCATTTAAAAAACCTAAAAAATATAAAAACAAATAAAAACCACTAAAAAAGATTCCCTCGGATTTCTGACTACATCGTAGGCCGCAAGGCCAACCTGTGCTCCTTGTGTTCGACCCTGGGAGCTATACCAGGTTAATCCTATAGCTAGATCACTCTATCTTGTGCTTGCTTGTTTTTATCCGATTTGAGTGGTTGATTTTTCTTGATTGACTTAGTCTACTTGATCGAGGTCGCAACGACCATTTTTAGACCTTTTACCCCGATCGCTTAGGCGCGTCATCAGCTACCTAGGTTAGACTTTGGTTCTAAACCAAAATTATGAAATCTTTGAACATTTCAAAGGTTTCTTAGGTGAAGAGAAGAAATCTCATATCATACATACTCATCAATAGATATCACATATCCATAATGTTTATTATGATATAGATGATCCACATACATCAATATGTATGAGATCTTGAATACCTCGACATCTAACACCATTCCCAGAGAAGGGTGTATTGGACATTTTACTTTAAGTACAATATTCATAAGTATGTAAGACTTAAAAATTTTAGACATTCTAAAGTTTCATATCTTACTAGTCCATTGATCTCATCAACAAACATATGTCCAAAACTTGATGCCAGATCATTGTCAAATGATCTTCATCCTCCTATTGATCTTTTAAGGTTAAACTTTAAGTATTAGAAATCGTAATGAACCATTCATTAATTTTCTAATTTTGTGGAGTCCACTAGATGTTAGATTACTATCTGAAATATATCCATCATAACTCTTTATGATAGGTTTATTCTAGAATTCATGTTTATTTCCAACACTTAGAAACAAATAATGAGTGTATTCTAATATCTAGGTCATAGAGACATTCTCTAAGACTAAGGCTCTCCCACTGAAACTCAGAAGTCTATCAATCCAACAAATATTGTTGCAACAATTGCATCAATATCCATGTGGATAACTACATCTTTAAGATCAAATTTTCCAGTCTTCTAAAACATATGCAACAATTGCAAGTGTCATTAGAAGAATGAGATACAATTATTAGACTTTAATCTTATCATATAAGAAAGTCAATTTCAATGATTAAATGTAGATTATTCTGGTGCTCTATCCGAGTCCTTCTCTAAGGATTCTGGACAGACTTGATAGTCATACTATCAACACACCAACTTATTGCAATATTGGCATTCATCCAACTCTTTGGATGTCATATGGAAGTCACAGAAGTAGGTAAACTCTTTGACTTTCCTTCTTACTCCGGTCCGACCCATGCTTCCATTGCGCTCCGTTCATCTATAAACAACCATTGCTTAAGACTAAAGATCTCTTATGTTAAATTTAAAAAAATTCAATGTAAGAGCATTACAACATTTATACATGCTTCATTAAATTCATACAATATGAATATTATGAAGCTTCATGAATGATTAGAGTATAGACAGTAGAATGATGACGTTCATCGTATCTACATCCATCTAAACTCTTAAAACATTGATTCAGGTAGGTATTCAAATATTTTGAATACATAATCTCTTATAGAGCTACCATTCTGCATGATGCAGTGAACCATGTCATTCATGATAAATGTCAAGAGCACATATGTATGCCAGAACATCTTCTTAGATTTTATAAGGATCAATTTGACAATTGCGATCATCATCAACATGTCACTTCCAAAGTACATTTGATGATATCGAGACTATAGAGACATACAAACCCTAGGGTTGTAGATCTATTGTCTATTTAATTGCCATTCCTCACTTTATGAGGAAACTTGCACATTGCAACCACATACATTATGTGTCCAACTGCAAGTACAATATCCGGATTATGAGTCCAATCCATGATATTTTACTGGTTATTATTGAGTATAACATTGAGTGGGTTTAATGAAGGATTATCTGAAATAAGAAATTTGCATAAGGGTATATATATTATATATACTTATTTTACTTTGATTTAGGAATTTTTTTATATCAAAGTTGTCTTGCCTTGTCAACACTGAAAGTTCGTTCCCTTAATCACTTTAAATGTAAGAGATATACTTACCATTATATTTCAAGCAAGATCTGGGATCTCCTTCCTTATCTTTGTTACATCCCAATAATATGAGAACCTGTAACTCGGACAAAAAAAAGCGGGAACACATTCCGCCTTGCAAGTCCAACTTGTATCTCCCAATTCGGTCTTTAACACCCGAGCCCACCACCCCTAAGGTGATGTTGACCCGTCATTAATTGAACCAACCGTCAACAGGCTTAATACTCGCTATACGTAATCCAATATCGCCCCAATAATATGAGGACACGATATTGGGGTCACTACATATACGGCCTTACTCTTCCGAGAAGCAAAGAGCCCGGTCCAAATGGATTGTATGCAGGAGCTGTCACTTCGGACAAGCGTCTCCTACATACAATATATGGTGACGGAATCCTTCGCCTTGACGGGAGACCATGGATCTCACTTATGTGATCCTCCATATCATATTCAAATTCTAATTAATCATTATGAATCATATTCATTATGATTAATTCTTCCAAGGGAAATAACAATTCTATTCATAATAGAGTGTTCTAATTTTAATTGGATTCTAATTAATCTAATCATATTAAATTAATGATCCAATTAATATCCAACACACAATTTTAATTGTTACTTGAAATATGGTATTATCTCAAATACGTATTATTTCGAATTTTAATAATTAGAAAATACATCATGATCTCTCAGGCATCATTCGTTCCTTACCCGATGTCATGGCCAATACCGGCGGGAGTGAACGTACCGCAATCGGTGCGACCCGCTACCCCAGCGATCCCCAACTAGACACCATATCCGCCTCGGGAAAAAGTAATACCGAATCAATCACTTTGTACTTGAGATGTTCATCGGTTTTTCAACCGAAATTATACCATATAATATTCATCAAAACTATTTTAATAATATTATAAGGAGATTTGCTAAACAAATCTCCAATCATATTCAAGCATAAGGTTTTACATGTAAAAGTTGTCCTACAACTATCGTAGGATAAACTAGAGTTTTCATGAAAACAAAGTTTGTTGGAATGTGTATCAAGCAACCAATTGGTGATCTAGATCTAATCTAATCATTCATTGGTTGATTCAATGTCATTTAAGAGAATAAATATTGTTCTAATATTTTTCAAATATTATCCACAATTATTCCAGGAAATTAACTATTAATTTTGCAATTTTTCTTAAACGACAATCACAAGGTTTCGGATAATGATGCAATTTCCAGCAGTGACAGTCACTAATTAAAAATAGCATATCTCATTCATTTTAAATCCAAATTAAGCAAAAATAATTTTCAGAGATTGATAACTTGATTTAAAAACGAAACCATGTGATAAACACGCATTTTCAGGTGCTTTAAAATTATAATTAACATCTTAATCACGTCTCTAATCGCCATCCCCGAAACAGTGGAGATATGGTCAATGAAACGGTCATATCTTGAGCAAACGGAATCCAAATTACGCAAACTCAAATCCTACGATTTCCTTAATTAATGGGGAACATTATCCAAATTAAAATTCTGTGCTTAAACATCTTAAACAGGGCCGAAATTTTATCACAAGACAGGGCTGTGAAAATTGAAATGCTAAAATTTTCACGAACCCAAACGAGCCCGAATCTTCGTAGGTTCAGGATCTAATCCAAAACCTTCGACAACCTGGCTCTGATACCACTTGAAGGATACAGGAAAAATCCTCAAGCGCATCACGGAAGCGTGATGATCGCATCGAATGCGATCGGGAGCGACTAATCACACTAGTTGCTCGATGCAGCGGAAATTAAAATTTTCTATGTGACGAAACCACATGATCCAAGAACACTTCTCGGATCGTTTCATCTAAACCACAAACAATTTATAGGATTACCTCTTGAAGCATGGTTGCGATCGAGTCTCTAAACAAAAAGACCTCCTGTCTCAAGTCCGAACCGACGGAGGAGACGCTTACGAGCGCGTGGATGAGACGTGTGCTTCTCGCAATCCATGTTGACGATCCAAGCCACGGATCTCCTGATCTCGACAAATGAGATACGACGTCTTCTTCACAAGCAAGGCATGCTGAAGTAGAAGGAGATCCACGAGCAGATGATCGGGCAGCATAACGACGACGTTGCGACGATGGAGGATCTCTCTAGGGCATCCATGGTGGACGGCCACATGAGAGATAGAGAGAATGGGCGTGTAGAGAGAAAGAGAGAGAAAGAGAGCATTCATCTATGTCGAGTGTGTCAAGAAGAGCAAGGGGTTCCTCTTCTTATATAGGGTTTTGGGAGTCCATGGATCCCAATCCATGGACAACACACACTCAACGGATGAGATTGATTGTATCGCTTTCAACGGCTAGGATTGTTGTTGGTAAAACACAACAACAAGTGATTTAATTTGAAATAATTCATATTGATAAATCAACATAATTAATTCTAATTTAAATCACATTTGACTAGAGAAGAGATAATAAGAAGACTAAACCAATCCCCTAAAATAAGGGGACGGCTACCATCATCTCATGAGATCTCAATATCTCATGAGATTTCATTATCTCATGAGATCTCATTATCTCATGATTATATCATGATCTCTTGTCGATAATATTTTCATCAAAAAATAATTCCAAATCATCTTATGGAAAATATCAACCATGCCATTGAAATTAATTGAATCTCATTCACAATCCAAAACTAAATTTAATTATATTTTCAATTAATTGTTCAATGTAAATCCAATTCACATTAACAATTAATTAACAAATATAAATCACAATATGCTCTCTCTTATATATTATAAATCACATTTATAATATATATGATTAATATGGATAGTGTTATCCATATTATTCATATCCATGATAATTAAATCACATTTAATCATCTTGAATCTCTTTTCTCATGTTCCCAAATAACATGAATCGCATTCATATTATTCATATCTTTAATAATTAAATCATATTTAATTATCTCAGATAACTCTCCTCATAATATGAATCAAATTCATATTATCCATGATAATTAAATCACATTTAATTATCAATTTTCTCGATGATTGGATACATATATCAACAATAAAATTATCCATGAACTCTTTCAAGGATAATATGCTTTCTCTGTGGATACTTGGAGATAAGGACTGGGCGATTGTATTGTTCCACGTATAGTGACTTGGATATTGAGATCACATCTCAAATCCAGATCTCGGGCCTCCCATAGATGCTTGATTAAATCAATACTGCAAATATAATCTTCTCATTGCATCTGAATCACATTCAGATCAATGTCCACCATTTGGACCAAGATCAGATTACTTCTCTACTGAGAGGAGTCACTAAAATCCAGACTCGTTTCATCACTCCCTAGGATTGGAAGCGTCATGGTTATACAATCGTTTATGATCACATCACCCTCAGGTATTCCCAATACATGTACATCCTGCATACTGGAAGACTCAGAATAAACCCGAAGTATTAGATCAACTTTATACTATCTACTTCAGGGTTTTATCAGTAAGTTTCTCATTTGATCATTGGAAGTTGGTATCGATCGTATACTTTCCAAAAGCATATATTACACCTAAGTCTTGATCATATACTTTCCAAAAGTATATATCAAACCTACGAATTCAGTAAAGCTTCCAAAGCGATAGGACCGTGTGTACGGAATTTGATTCTTCCCAATATCTCATGAGTGAGCTCATATTTTTCGGTTCAGTAAATGAACATGTATGATCCCTTTGAGAGATCGTATTACTCATATGTCCTTATATGCACACCAGCGCGCCAGTGTATAGACCTTGGTTAGGTCATCAACCTATTGGTCTGCCAAATGTACATACTCAGACATATAGTAACACATCTGTCTCCGGTCAGAGGATGCGTGCATGTATCGTGACAGCATACGATATAGGACTTTGGTTATCTCGATCTCGTTAATTCAACTCTTTGACCTAACTAATCTGACACCTTCGAATCTCTATTCCTATACAGAGGACCTGCATCAAGAGGTCGGTCAGATATCAGCTTATGTGTGAAAGGATTGCCATCTCCTACTCATGCTGGAGATCATCTCTTAGCAATCATTTGACGGTGCTTGATGAGTCCTCAATCTAACCCTTTAGATATTCGTCCAAGCACCAGCCTCTATGATTCAATTATTGAATCAACAGATGTATGATTATTAAGATGGCCATGGTACATAACCTTAATTGTACTAAGGAATCTATTATGCAAATTATTTATTCTTCATTTCAGATCAGGGAATGATATGTGCAATAACATTTATTGCATAATGGCTCGTTGTGGGATCGCATGTCCAACAATCTCCCACTAGCCCAAAGAGCCATTAATGGGCTAATCATTTAAACCCACACTCATGTGACAATCATAGACTATTTAGAAAATAGCTAGGTAAGCTGATCAGTCACTCTATTCCCGCGAGACTATGCTAAGTCCTATTACGGCACTTGCATATCCCCAGTAACAGTGCTCGCATCTAATGTGAATGTTGCATCTTATACAACCAATACTCAACCTTGTCAGTTATCATAACCAGTATTTCCATAATCCTTATCAGAATACCCTTATTCTTGGATATCTCTATCTCCAAAGGTATCCAAAGTTAAGACCTTTTAGATCACTATCTATAAAGTCTTAATTTCTTGAAGATAAGACTTGGAGATCACTATCTCTAATGTCTTGTCATCTATGAAGATTTTGTTATTACTGCAATCAAGTATTTTCTCTCCATAGTAGGATTAGCAACACTTTACTACTCCCACTGCATGGCAGATGTCTGGCTTTTGTACACATCTAGCATACACTTAGCTTCTTGTAACTGATGCACAAGTGCAAGCAGTTCTAGCATTCACTTCCTCAACTCTTTGAGGTGATATCCCTTTAGATAGGTCAGTACCATATCTTAAGGGAAGGAAGCCTTTCTTGGAATTTTCCAGAAAATTGAACATGTCCAAGGTGTACTACTAATGTGACGGTTCCAATACCCTCTTTTCTTTGCTTCTGAACATCTTCAGAACTAAGATTTAAGAGGTATTCTTGAGATCATATTTCAAGATATGGAATAGCCAATCTATAAAACACTTATTATCATCCTTATATCATTCCAAATGATTAGGATATTAATCTACATTTAGCACGATGAACACAATGACACTTCCACTAAGCTTTACATGGTACTTCAAGATACTATCTGAAATCGTAACATTTATAACTGGTGGTCATAGGTGAGGTATGTGATGTGTGTGGTGGTTGTGATTGTAATGGGTGGGTATTCTGGGTGAGTGTTGTGGGGTTTGTGGTGGTTGTGCTTAGGGTATGTGGTGGCTATGGTTACTATGTGTGGTGGTTGTGGTGGATGTTGTGTGGTTGTTGTGGGGTTTGTTGTGTTTGTCGATGGTGGTTATGATGGTTGTGGGTGGTTGTTGTAATTGTAGTGGGTGATTGTTGTGGGGTATGTGATGGTTGTTGCATATGTGGGTAGGGTTGGCTATTGAGTCGCGGCTCGATGAGCCAGGCTCGGGCTCGTGAGCTTAGCGCATTAAGTTATTGAGCCGAGCCTGAGCCAGAACTTTGAGCTCGATAGCTTAACAAGCTGAGCTCGAGCTGAGTCCTGCTCGGCTTGATAACTCAATAAGGGGCTTCATAAGGAATATATATATTCTATTTGTGAAATTGTAATGATATTTATTTTTATTTGTATTAGTTTTGCAACACTGTGAATGGTGGATTATGTGTCTATGTGGTTTATATAACGACAATATTTGGTAGATTATGTTGTAGACTTGGATTTTCTACACCTATCTATGTTAATCTGGGTTATAATTAGATAATTAGTATTTTTCTTTTTTTATTAGCAAATAGAATGTTACAATATATTATAATTTAACTTTTATATACAACTCGGATGGTGGCTTACTGGTAAGGAAGGTAGTCTTCAAAGAGGAGGTTGCGAGTTCGAGCCCAAGTAGAAACACTTTTCCACCAAAAATATCTATTTTCCTTAACGATCCCAAACCGGGCTCGAGCCCAAATCAGGGACTCAAGCTCGATAATGGGCTCGACTCGAGGATTATCAAGCCCGAGCCGGCTGGGCTGGGCTCGAACGAGCTTGAGCCCGAGCCCGAGCCGGCTAGGCTGGGCTCGAACGAGCTCGAGCCCGAGCCCAGCTGGGCTTATCGAGCTTGAGCCAGGGTCTGGATCGGCTCGTTGAGCTCGATAGCCAACCTTAGATGTGGGTGGTTGTGGCCGATGACTATTAATGGGGTTGTGGGTCTGTTGTGATTGTGGTGGTTGTGGCTGGTGATGGCATTGTGGGCTCTGTTGTGGTTGTGGGGTTGTAGTTGAGGGTTGTGGCATGTGTGGGTAATCTTTTGTTTATACTTCTATGGTTATAATTAGGTATCCTTTAAATATTTAGAGCGCCATCGGTTGCATCTCTCAAATTGCATTTGTGCCTTACATTTGTATTTTCTTTTCTATAAGATTCATGCTAATGGTTGTGGGCAACTATCAATAATTGTATTTGTAAATTTAATGACAACATTATTGATGATGCAGAGAGTGTCCTTCGAAGTATTTATTCCTAATGATTTAGTCACTCAGTGCATAATGATATTAATTAATAACTCCTAAAACTTGAAATGATGAGGTTATATAGTAGCCTTTTAAGTTTTCAAGTTTTGATGGATGGAAAATTTGTTTAAGTTATTGTGAGTCCTAACCACTACTCATATCCCCCACAGACACAATCAACAAATCCCATAATAAAATTGGGGTGATGATATTATGAAATTGATATTCATTAAACCTAAAATGATGAGACTATCTAGCAGCCTTTTAGGATTTGTTGATATGTTGTAATGAGCCGCATTCAGATTAGAGGCAATGATGATTATATATCACTTTAGCAAGTCTTGACTTGTATACCCTATATCTTGAAATGGCATGGTGATTTGTCTATTTGTGAGAAATTCTATGGTAATCTTTACAATATAGATTTGACCTCTGTGGATGGTATATCATGACGGAGATCGATTATCATGTCAAGCGCACAACGATCCCCTACGTGAGACATCATTTGTATGGCAAAACATAAACAAGGAGTATGATAATTGAAGATTCGTCATAGGTAGTTACATTACAACCTTTCAAGATTTAAGGAGCACTAATTGTAATACCTTATATTTACAAATGGCATGTGATTTGACTTATGAGGAATCATAAGGCAATCTTTATCATAAAGGTTTGACCTCTATGGATGGTGTGTCATGAAGGATTGATCATCTCGAGCGCGCAGCGATCCCCTCTGTGAGACACCATTCACAGGGCAAAACATAAACAAGGAGTATGGTAATTGAAGATTCCTCGTAGGTAGTTATATTGCAACCTTTCAAGATTTAAGGAGCACTAATTGTAATACCTTATATCTTAAAATGGTGTGGTGATTTGACTATTTATGAAGAATCCTAAGGCAATCTTTACCACAAAGGTTTGGCCCAGTTGCGCACCCAAGATTATAGATTAGGTAGGGCACACTTCAATATATTGTTCGTTAAAAACTCAAGAATCAATGGTGTATAACTAATCTAACCAATTATCTTCGTAAATACGTACTTATCTAGATTTTCTCAAATAATCTATGAATGAATGATCAACTCTTGCCACTAAAATTCAAATTCTTCACTACGGTCAATGTTAAATGCAACATCCCACTCCTCTACATTTGGATCAATCATAAATGAAGACATTCAAATTTCTAACTCAACATACAATAAAGGTTTTTATGATCAACAAAATCCTCTTCAAGCAAACCTAATCATCAAATCCTCGAAAGTCCAAAAACCTTAAACATCTCCTTTAAAAAAATCTATCTACTCCATATGTTACTCCATATGTTGTACACATAACCAAACAACTATCAAGCCCAACGATGTGATTTGCAACATCACACTATGTAATTATATGTGCATATTAGAAACTGCTTATATTTTTACTTAAAATACTACTACTTGTTTGCACAAATTTGATCAAACTACTAATAAATTATTTGTCAATTTTATAATATATAATCTCTAACAAATTGAATACATTAACTCGAAAGATTAATAATATAAGGTGACTAGGTACTAAACTGCTAAATTATTGGCCAATATAGACAAATTATTGAACCGTTACATATTACATATGATTGGAATTTGGACATCTTGACTGAGACGAGTGATGGTGGGAGGTCAGGATCAGGAAGGAGATGAGTAGGGGTCTGTATGCCGTGAAGGAGGTGGGAGTGCAACAGGTCTACTAAGGAGTTGAGGTGTTGTGTGTCTAAGAGGGAGGCCTGAGCATGGCCACACGCAATTGATCAACTTAAGAGATGGGGTTATGACACAACTAATGGGGAGGCAGCAGGGCACTACAAGTTTGAGAGAGAGAGAGAGGGTGGTCGTGGTGCGATGGGTCCTGCTCGCCTACAATGTGGTGCATCCAACAGGGAGGAGGAGATGCAGCCATAGCAAGTCTGCAAGACAGTTGGGGGCATGACGTAAAAAGAAGTCAGGGGCACATCGATCCGCGAGGAAAGCAATACACGAGAAGGTTGAGGGGTCAGACATCGGAAGGAACTGAGGCCAGAGCAGGAGGGTATCTTCAATGTTCAATTGGAAGAAGGGGCACACAAACGCATACAGGGATTTTTGAAGGGGCATGGTGGAGGCTATTCAAAGGACAAAAGAAACTGAAGGGGGGCACGTGCCTCCTTCCCCACAACATAGATCCACCCCTTATTTGGCCTTTGTGGATGATGTATCACGAAGGAGGTCGATTATCATGTCGAGCGCACATCGATCCCCTCTGTGAGACACCATTCATAGAGGTACAACTTAAACAAGGAGGATTCTTATCGAAGATTCCTCAAGATAGTTATATTGTTGCCTTTCAAGATTTAAGGAGTACTAATTGGAACTTATGATATATCATGAGCTTCAATGATGTCTGATTTTTTGAGCTCTTTTTTACACATCACTATACATCTTATACCATATCTATAAATTCAAGATTAAAGTTGCTTATGATTTACACTTGATCTTTTTTTATACACTTGATCTTTTATTTTTTTATCTTAAGGAAATTTTTCTTGTGATATAATATCACAAAGAACTTTAGTTAATATACAATTTTATATGTTAATGTGTAGTTACATTGATTGTACTTGTAAGTATTGTACTAACATTATAATCTTCACACCAGATACATGTTAAATATTAGGATTTGGGAGCGTAGATGACATCGAACTCACTCCAAAGGGATTTCAATTCCATATTCAATGTTCTTGTCCTAAACATCTCTTGCATTTATTTTCTTTTGTAATATAATTTTAACATATTTTATATCAAATTTAGGAAATATAGATAAGTCTTGAATTGGCAAGCAACATTCTAATTATTTTGTCTACAAGGCTGGAGTATTAGAGTTTTAAAGTGGGCAAACCATGACGACAAGAGGATTTTTCGAAGTGGTTCCGATTAAAGTTGTATATTATGCCCTTATCTGAAGTGCTTGAACGATAAGTTCTACGATCGGAAAACAGTGTGTGAACATGTAATCTGTAATGGTTGGTGGATACATTACACCATTTGGATTTCTCGTAATGACGAAGTTAGGCAGTCGTCAAATGCTCCTATTCTTGATATTAACATCAAGTATGCAGACTTTTGCCTCGTTGATGTTTATGTATACTCTATCCCAATCCAACCAATAGCACCTTGATGCTTCCTTTCTCCATACACTCATTGCTTCTTTGGAATCGTGATGTACTGGTTCACCACTGGTTGTGAGATTGAGTGAGACTCTCGTTGTTAACATAGGTATCACACGCGAGGATTTCTCACTGCCCAGCATGCCTCATCTGTGCGAACCTGTGAGAACTTCCATATCACACCTTTCAAACATGAGTTTGTAGCGGCTACGTCTATGACTCTGAGACTGGTCCTTACTAGATATGTAGCCCTCATTCACCTACCCCCCCCCCCATCTCCCCCCCCCCCCGACTTGAAAATGGTGCTGGGTCAGTAGTGGTGCTGCTCAAAGTACTATTGCCGCTACATCGGATGAGATTGTAGTCAATGCGGAAAAAAGAGTGGAGGTGGGACAAAGCTTATACTGTGGAAACCACTTATTCCACAGTGAGCATGGATCATGGAGATGTTGATATTGATATGATTGATTTAATAGAATATAGTGGATAATTTTACAATTTCATTAAAAGATGTCGAAGATCCAACTGTTCCTGGAAGCAAGATTAGTCAAGTGAAGTTCCTACTAGAGCTTTTTAAGATTAAGGCATGTAATAGAGTTACATCAAGATGCATGAGTGATCTGCTTGACTTATTTCGTGAAGTGTTAGAAATATAGGACAGTTTTTTAAAGAGTTGGTATGAGGCGGAGAAAGAAATTAAGAAATTAGGTTTTCTCTCATAGAAGATTGATGTTTGTCCAAATGATTGTGTTTTGTTTCGAATCAAGTACAAACTAAGTGAATTCTCAAATTGTAATGTCTCTTATTTAAAGGGAGTTGATAGTGAGGGGATGAAGAAGAATAGCGAAGTAGTGGAAGTTTTGTGTTACTTTTCTTTAATTATGTGGTTGCAGCGGTTATATATGTCATTGTAGACTGCGAAATGGAGTACATGGCATTTTTAGAACAAGTCGGTCGATAATATGATGATACGTCCAACAAATTCAGAAGAGTAGAAATCATTTGATATGAATTTTAGTGACTTTGTTGCATATTCTAAAAATGTTCGACTCGCTCTCACTAGTGACGAGTTTAACTCTTACAAATCGGTATTTTATGTCTTATTCGATTTGACCGGTCATTTAGATGACCTACAACTTACCTCCTTTGATGTGCATGAAATCAAACTTTATGATGTTGTCACAGTTAATTCCTTGTCTGAAAGGTCTAGGTAATGCTATTGACGTTTATCTACATCTCTTAGTTGAAGAATGAAGTTGTTATGGGCAGTCGATGTTCCAACTTACGATTACAAAAGGAAGGAGACTTTTCATATGAGAGATGCTCTATTGTAGATGATTAATGGTTTTCCAGCATTTGCTAATTTAATGGGTTGGAGTACTAAGGGTAAATTGGTTTGCCATTGTTGTATGGCATACATAGTTTACATTTAGATGAAAGCAACAAGATATGTTATCTGGGGCACAGGCGATTTTTGTCTATTTTGCCTAAAGGACATGGATCTGAATTGTTGAACAATTTTGATTGGAAATCGTGTCGATTTTCAAAAAAATCCAAACTATCTTCTTTCAATTGGAACTATACGACGATCTCGTGAAGTTGTGCTAGAGGAATTGTTGAAACTTCTAGAAGTTAGATTGAGTTGGCTTTCATTTTTGATTTAGTAGCCTTGGTTGGTTTGGAATTTAAGAAGAAAAGTATTTTCTTTTTGAATTACCTTATTGATTACATCTTACAATCAGACACAACTTGGGTGTGATGCACATTGAAAAGAAAGTGATGGAAAATATCTTTGATATTTTTAATCTCATTAATTCTCTGGAAGATATAATGCATAATAGAAATTATTTGAAACAATTGAGAATACGAGAACACCTGCATCCTATGACAATCGAAAATGGTGGATTTTTCCTACCAGAAGCTCCCTATGCATCGTCTCCAGACAAATGAAGGAAATTTTGTCATATTTGAAAGCAGTTAGAGTTCTTGACAGTTTTTCATCTAATGTGTCTCTCTACATCAATGAACAGTTAATCAAAATCAGTGGTGTGAAAAGCCATGGTTGTCATATTTTCATGCAAGTATTCTTTTCCCTAGCCATTCAGGGTTTGATACCAGCTGCGATTTCAGAGCCATTAGCAAATATAGGCTTGTTTTCAAAGATGTTTGTCGTACAACTCTTGATCCGCAGTTGCTTGATATGTGGGATGAGAAGGTGATTACTACAATATGCTTGTTGAAGCAAGTATTTCCTCCCAATTTTTGTAATATTCTGATGCATTTGATTATACATCTTTCCAACGAAGCCAAGATTGGAGGGCTTGTCCAGTACAGGTGGAAGTATACAGTTGAAATATTTTGAAGAAGTTGAAAGATTATGTTTTGAATCGTGCAAAATCAAAGGGTTCCATTGTTGAGGAATATCTTGTTGAAGAATGTATATCATTTTGCATGTTATATTTAGATTCAAAAGCCGATAAGTTTATAAAGTTGGAGAGAAATGTTGTTAACTAGAATGATTATGATGGTTTTTGTTTATCCATCTTTGAAATATAAGGCATGTAATAAAAACAACTATAGAGGTTTAATATTGTAATTTTTTATTTATTTTAATTTTATTAATTCTAATATTGTAAATTTTTTATGCAATTTTATTAATTCATTTATAAACTTAGAGTCTTGTATATTTATAAATATAAATATAAATCTAATACGAAACTTATAATCTTTCCCGGCAGTTTCGAAACCATCAGGAAAGGGTTGGCTTATGCCGGTGTTACGCTGGTTTTAACGGCAAAAACAACCATTGAGACAACTATGATTAACGTTGACAGTCTTACCATCTTTGCCGATAAGCTAGTATGTTGGCGGTTTCCACGAAACGGTGGCGGACAGTGAGCCCCAGCGGTTAAGTTATCATCGGCATTTGGCAAACTATCAGTGAAGATCAGCTACTATGAATTTCGCAAGAAGGTGGGGACACAACTTTCCAAAAAAGGGGGGAATAAGTGATATTGCAATATCTCAGAGAGCCCCAACTGATAAAAACCCTAAATATAATTCCCCACGATTGGAGATCCAATAAAGAAGGTGTTATAGTAAGTCATAAATTTGTACCAAATATATATATAATCGTCGTTACTTTGTTATTAGCGATGAATCATATAACAACATCAATTTGCTGACTTGCTCATAGTACTTGCAAAATTAGCAACTATTAGTATAGATTATCATGAAAAAATTGATAAATAGTCGTCGTATGAATAATTAACAACAAATATGATATTCTTTCCTAATTTCAAGAATAAAAGATAATTTTCATGATAAATAAATCAGAAGTCATAAGCCATTTTGTTGTAATGATGCATGCAAACAACCAAGTGCAAAGCCAAGGCAAATTATGATTCATGAAAAGCATTGATCGAAGCGGAGCAATGGGCTTGACCCAGCCCAAAACAACAAAGTCCGACTGGAGATCGTTTTTATTGACCTTGGACCAAGTCAAGGTCCAGCGAAAACTCATATATTAGAACCCGAGCTCAGTCTAAGGCCCACAAGTTTGGGCTCGCATTCGGGGCAGTCAAGTTCAATGTATTCTAAAAGTCAAATTAATCATTAAAGATAAAGAGAATAAGCCCAAATTCCTAGTTCTTAATAACACGCAAAATGTGTTCATAACATACAATGTGTACATTTTGAGACAAAATACACATAAGTGATCCACGAGCGCTGACCCCTCAACCTTGCCGAGTATACCTTCTCAATTACAACGACATCATCAACTTCAACTTCGCGACAATGGTGATAGATGTCAAGGATTTCGACTCTATCTTCTCCTCAATGCCTTGAAGATCGCATGTGTGTGTGATCTTCACATCAATGCTTTGAAGATCGCATGTGTGCGCGTGTGCGCACGTGCACACGTGCATGCTTGCATGTGCGTGTGTGTGTGGTATTGTTATATGACATACATGTGGACACTAGAGTTACCTCTTTGTGATTAAACACGTCATTCATATAAATCAAATTATAAGTAGTCGTTCGTTACGGTCATAAAATTTGTATGTGTATTTATTACATGGTCTCTCTAGTATTTTTCACAGGGTTAGGGAGTCAGGACTAGGTCATGGTCAACGGGCTTTCCGGCATTTTGAGGGTTGGGTCGGGCCCGGCCCGGATTCAAATTTCTAAGAAATCGGGCTTGGGCCCGACTCATATAATCATTGGAACCGGTTGGGATTTTGGTGGGTCGGGTCTTTGAGAAAGCAGACAATTCACCAACCCAATATATGGGCCGTAGCTACTTCCGAATACTATTCTCTCACCTACCAATTTACACCAACCCTCGTTGACCCTCCCCTAGATCATGAACTTTTTAGAGTAGAACTTTCAATTAAACGTCTCAAATTTTATCAAATTACTTTCAGCAGTATCTCCTTTTGCTACGAAACAGCGATGCCTGTCATAAACGGTAAGGCAAGAGTAATGATGCTATTAGCGAGGGTAGATATCTTAATATTTATAAAGTACAAGAGAGTAAACGCAAATATCCCTTTCTATGAAAACCAGCCGCCAAGGGAGACTACCTCAGTTATTAAAATGGTTTAAGTACCAGAGAGGCAGACTGAGAGTATCAGAGTAATACAGTAATCATATCCATTGCGTTGAAAGTGCAGAGAGTATTCCGAGTCTAAGAAAGATCCGAGGGCGAAGATCGATCGGGCATGGTGAGCGGAAAGGTCGAGATTGAGGTGGGAGCCGATGGCGTCGCGGTCCTTACCATCGTCAACCCCCCTCTCAACTGCCTCTCCTTCGACGGTACTTCTCTTCACCTATCCTTTGCTAGATGTCGCGCTGCTCTTCTTATGTGGGATCACCGGAATAGTTAGCGGCAATTTCCAATGATACTTCCTTCTGTTCTGCACGAAGTGATCATAGTTGTTGCTAGATACTTCACTTCTCCAATTCCGATCAAATTTCTGGCTACATCTGGAGTGTCTTTGGTCTGTTTTCTTGCAGTAATTTTCGGTTTAAGAGAAAAATATGAGCAAGCATTGGCTAGGGAGGACGTGAAGGCAATTGTGTTGGCAGGTAAGCAGGAACAGCTCCCATCTGTCGTGTTCATGCTACTTTGGGTCAGGATTGTTCTAACATTTTTCACTGTTCGACAGGTGAAAATGGTCAGTTTTGCGGCGGTTTCGATCTAAATGAATTCGATAATATTAGAGATGGACAAGGTATGACCGCAGCCAAATTTCAGGACTGCCAAACGAAGTTGCTTTGACTACCCATTTACCATGTACAGATCAGGAGCCAAGGACTGGTTATCTATCCATAGACATCATTACTGACATTTTTGAAGGTGCGTCTCTAAATATGTTCTCAGGTCCTATAATCCAGTTCTGAAGGATAATCCATGGGGCGTATCAAGTGCCTTACAAGTCTCGTATTATAGTGATTTCGTTCTATTTATTCTCATTTAAATGTGAGGATACATATTTCAGGTATTAAAAAGCTGTAATGTTGATGTTTTTCGCATTAGCTGCAAGAAAACCCTGTGTGGCAGCTATTGGTGGGCTTACCATTGGTGGGTTTTTGCGCACCTCATCTTGCAGGTCAGAGCCCAAGAGAAGGCTCCCTCGACCATCGACGACTCCAGGAACAGCCGCCCAGGTCAACTCCGCCGTCCGAGCACCTCACGACGTCCTCGCCTCGCCTGAGACCACCAGCTGACGCGGAAGGGCCCCAGGATCATTTTGCCCCTGATCCTCGGGCCGGAGCGGCCGTGTGTCGGCCGCAATCGCCGATCAAACCTCGCCGGGGAGGTGTTCTTCGTGAACCTCCCCCTGTCATTGGATCAGAAGCCATCTCCAGACGCCACGTACGCCGTCTGATCGCCCAGTGTCCCCAGCCGTCCGATCGTCCATCGAAGATCTGATCTCAGCCATCCAGAACGAAGGGGTACACACCGTCAGATGCGCGCCACGTGGATTAGTGAAGCTCCACCGGTCGCACGATCATATTCGTGGGTATTTTGAATCCTTAACCCACACGTTTTTGTATTTATGCTTTAGTCCTAGAACTTTTATTTCAAGTTTAAAAACTTTTGTAATAATTGCACTTAGGTCGCACTTTTATTATTTGCACTTTGGTCCGCGCCACGTCACCTCACGTGACTGGGGCGCGTGACATTTGGGTATTTTGCATTTTTGGTCCTGAACTTTTAGGTATTTGCAATTATATCCCTGTGTGTAGTTAATTAATATATTTTTTTGGAAAAATTGCATGTATGCCCAGCCGGTTTTAATTAATTATAATTATGCCCCTGTGAATGATATATCACGTGTTCTGCGCGTGTCTTTTTGGTGAAATTTGCATCTGAGCTCCTGGATGTTTATAAAATTGCATTTATACCCCTACCAGGCTTAGGAATTTTGTGTGCTTATTCTATTTATTTCACGCCTCATTTAAATGCCAAAAATTCTTAAAAAAATAGACATAAGCTCCTGTTTGGTTAAATTTTCACGTCATATTTTTAGTTTTTAATTTTATTGCATTTTTGTATTTATTAAAAATCAAAAACATCCTATTTCAGTACTGTCTAACTTAGAAAATACCAAAAAAATATTAAAATACCCTTAAAAATTCCAAAAAAAATTTCTATTCTGTGTTTTGACCTACTTTATTTTCAATCCAAAAATCACTAAAATTTTCAAAAGAAAAACCTTAAAAATTCAAAAAATACTTAAAAACTTCAAAAAAATCTAAAAAAGAGTAGAAAACTCCAAAAATTGTAAACTCAAGTTCTGTGGTTTCCTGTTTTTATTGTCTTTATTTTAAAATTAGTTTGTAAAATTTTTATGACTGGTTGCTATTTTTAATTTCCATTTTATCCCCAGCCAGCAGTTTATTCACTATTTTGCTTCATTTTATTATTTAAAAATACCAAAAACATTCTAAAAATTACCCAAAAATCACAAAACAGTAAAAAATTATAAAAAGACCAAAAAGATTTTATTTCTGAATTTTTGACAATTTTGCCATATTTTTTATAAATATTTTATCACCTCTTTTATTACATTGTCTTTATTTTCCAATATTGAAAAAGAAAAAAGAAAAATAGAAAATATAAAATTATAAAAATCAGAAAATTAAAAATCAAAATACAAAACTAAAAATTAAATAAAAAATATAAAAAATATAAAAATTAAAACCCATAAAAAAATAGATTGGCTAAGTGGTTCATTAGACCTAGGTTTGGATCTTTTTGTCTATACTCTACACCCTTGTTTCCTGTGTTCGACCCCTACTTGCTTGCCACTATACATTGTTAGTAGGGTATAATAAATTTTAATCCTTGCTATTGATTGCTTGATTAATTGTGTGGGTTAATTGTTGACAAACGAGGAGGCTTGAGTAGTCGCATCGGCGACAGTGAGTCTGATTTGTCAGACCACTATTTAGCAGCTCTCGCCAAACCGTTTTTCAGTGCATGGCCATTAATAGCACCAAAATCAGAAGATTGTCATCATATTGTTACCACTCGATACGATTACATCAAAGTATTAAATCTCAAGACTTAGTTCACTTTATTCATGTGATGGTTAAAGGAGATAAATCAGGTGATGGTTAAAGGGGATAACTCAGATAATGATTTAAATCGGAAGGTACCTTTACTGAAAGTAGAGTGTGGAAACCAGAGATTTTTGGATATTCGTGTTTCAATAGTGAATTCATGAGGGATTGTTGGAATTAACTTTGTTGGGATATTTGATACAATTTGATGGTCAATATCAAGTTGTACTAATGTATTTAAATTTCTAAATTCAATGTTTCAACCCTGTGGGATGTTGTTTAGTCCCACATCATGGAGAGTCAAAACTAGCACTTGGTTTTTATATGAGAAGCCCTGAGACCAGTCTGGAAACAGACTAGAGAGGGCTTTGGACCACCATACGCGCGCACGCCCCCGTCCGTGGCACCGCGCCAGGCCAGGCTCGAGCGTGGGCATAGCCGCGATGGCAGCGGTGACGTGGAGTGGCGTGGCATAAAGACCCGGTCAGTTTTCTAACCGTAATTCCAAGGGACTGGGTTTGAATTCCAATGGGTGTGTCCCTTAATCCCCCTCACTTTGCATAATCGCCCTGACGGCTTTAAGAATCTCTCTAAAAGTCATGGTCTGGGGTTACGAACATTACACGACTCTCATTCACACCACCTCTCTTCTCCCTCTCGCGTTTTTGGGCTTCGTCTATGGAGGTGACTTTCAAGGGCGTTCAGGCATGGTGCGCACTGTCGACGAGCGTGGAACCGTCAGACCCTGGGAGTGGCACGTTAAAACCCTGTGCGCCGGTAAAATGGGGTGTTGTCTTTCTAAGGGGACTCCTACAACAGGATGCTTCGGGTGTGATCTCTAACTCTCTCTTTTTTCTTTATCGTATTGTTTGTCGTGATGTTTATTTCCGTATTTTTTCCCTTGATTTAATATGCATATGTTTTTAAAAACGAATATTTTTTCTTATCAATGATGATCTGGATGCATACATACATTGATTTTAACTGGAAACCTGTTGAAAATAGGATTTATGTATGTATGTTGATGACACTTTTCGCAATAGAAACCACCGATATAAAGTTCCCTAACCACCATTGGAAATACAAACCACCAGTTTAAAGATCCTATACATTGTCGGTTTCTAAACTACCATCGATGAAAGAACAACCATCGGGTTAGCAGTAAACGCTAACTGTCGGGATGTAATAGCAGTGGTTCCTTTCCGTTAATTAAATGTCATTAATTAACGTATCAGTTAATGACGCCAAGCATTTTTCGGTGGTTGTAGAACCGTTGTTGATGAGTAACGATCGTCATTGTTATGGCACAAATGATGAGGTTGGTCGACATTTCATCATCGTTTATATAACCATCGAGGTTAATGGAAGACCACCATCAACAAAATCATCACTGGCAGTTGTCTTTTATATTGGTGGTTAGTCAACCAATGTGAACATAGTGTAACACAGTGGTTTGTAGACTATCGAGGGAAACCAACAACGTTGAGGTTTAAGTTTCACCGGCAATTATTTAGTAACCACCGTTGACTGAAACCGTTGAAGTATTTTCAAATTCAAAGTAATGGTAAAAATAAGTATATTGACAGTACATAATCATCGGGGTTATTTAAAACCACCAGTGTAAAAACACCAGAGAAACAATACTGGCAGTTTGAGAATCATCGGCGAAACATTTATATAATGACCAAGAGAGGCTCATTCTCACACTTTGGATTCTCATCTCCCCTTCTCCCTCATCGCTCGAGCCCCACCTTCCCTTCTCTTGGTGCACGAGCCTCACCATCCTTCGCTCCTTCCTCCCGTCCTTGGAGCCTCGTTGTCCTCGCTCTTATTATCGGTGCTCCTCGAAGGCGCAAGAGCTTGAAGTCTGAGCTCTCCCCTCCTGCTTATGTAGAACTAGGTATTCCTTTTTTCCCCTTTTTATGTTACAAGTATACTCTTTGTGTGGATCTATCCTTCGCTTGTTTGATTTATTTCGTCGTATTTCCATATTTCCATATATTATACAATTTAAATGTTGTATTATTGTCGATATATTTTTCCTATGGTTGTGGGTGTGCGCAAAGTTTGTGTGTGGGGATGTGGTATCGTGGTGGTTGTAGGTTGTAGTTGTGGCTCCTGGTGGTTGTGGGGGTTGGTAGTGGGTGGGTGTTGTAGGATCTATGGTGGATGTGGGTGGCGGTTTGTGGGGTCTGTGTTTGTTGTGGGAGGAGTCTGTAGTGTATGTGGTGGTTGTAGTTCGGATTGTGGTTTAGTGTAGTGAGGTATGTGGTGGTCATGGGTGGGGTCTGTGGGTGGGTATTGTGGGGTATGTGGTGGATGTGGTGTTGTGGATGGTTGTTGTGAGTGGAGCTGTGGGATTAAGGGAGTTGTAAGTGGGGTTGTGGGGTTGTAGGTAAGGATTGTGGGGTCTGTGGTGGCCGCATGCATCATTTTGTGGGATTTGTGTTTGTTGTGTGTGTGTGGGGGGGGGGGAGAGGTGTTGGTATGGGTGTGGTGTGTATGCACCTGCGCGTGTGCGTGTGTGTGTGTGTGTGGTTGTTTTGAGTGGAGTTGTGGGACCGAGGGGCTGTAGGTGGGGATTTGGGGTTGTAGGGGCTGTGGTGGCTATATGAGTCGATTTATGGTGTTTATATTTGTTGTGAGCAGGGTCTGTGGTTTGTCTGGTGGTTGTGGGTAGATTTGTGGGTGGGTGCAGTTGGTCGGTGGTTGTCGTGGGTGGGGTCTTTGTTGTGTAGTGGTTGTGATTACAGTGGATGGGTATTGTGGGTGGATCTTGTGGGGATTTGTGATGGTTGTGGGTGGGGTATGTGGTGTGTGTGGTGGTCGTGGGTGGAGTTGTGGGTAGGTGTAGTGGGTCTGTGGTGGTCATGGGTGAGGTTGTGATGTGTGTGGTGGTTGTGATTGTAATAGGTGGGTATTCTGGGCGAGTGTTGTGGCATTTGTGGTGGTTGTGCTTGGGTATGTGGTGGCTATGGTTACTATGTGTGGTGGTTGTGGTTGATGTTGTGTGGTTGTTGTGGGGTTTGTTGTGTTTGTCAATGGTGGTTATGATGGTTGTGGGTGGTTGTTGTAATTGCAGTGGGTGATTGTTGTGGGGTATGTGGTGGTTGTTGCAGATGTGGGTAGGGTTAGCTATTGAGTCGCGGATCGATGAGCCAGGTTCGGGCTCGTCTCAATAAGGGCTCGTGAGCTTGGCTCATTAAGCTATTGAGCCGAGCCTGAGCCAGATATTTGGGCTCGATAGCTGAAAACGAGCCGAGCTCGAGCTGAGTCCTGCTCGGCTTGATAACTCAATAAGGGACTTCATAAGGAATATATATATATATATTCTATTTGTGAAATTGTAATGATGCTTATTTTTATTTGTATTAGTTTTGCAACATTGTGAATGGTGGACTATTTATCTATGTGGTTTATATAACGTCAATATTTGGTAGATTATGTTCTAGACTTGGATTTTCTACACTTATCTATGTTACTCTGGGTTATAATTAGATAATTAGTATTTTTTCTTTTTTATTAGCAAATAGATGGTGGAGCGTAGGTGGCAAGCAGTTATATGTACCCGGTGCTTTACCCGTAGACGCTTCTCCAGCTCTCGCAAGAATGGGATGGGAGTCGTCCTCGGAGGGAACTTCCTGAATGACCGTACCGAGGAAATTCAACGGTACTCCGTGCAGCTATGGTTGTTGATCCTGCGGGTAACCCCCAAAGGTTCAGGCCGGATTGATTGAAGTGGGTGATACGTTTTTGTATTTCTATGAGAAGCTCTACGGCACCCACGATTCCCAGTAGTGAGTCGTCGGCATATCGCTTACAATATATATTATAATTTAACTTTTATATACAACTCGGACAGTGGCTTACTGGTAAGGAAGGTAGTCTTCAAAGAGGAGGTTGCGAGTTCGAGCCCAAGTAGAAACACTTTTCCACCAAAAAATGTCTATTTTCCTTAACGAGCTCAAACCGAACTCGAGCCCAGATCAGGGACTCAAGCTCGATAACGGGCTCGGCTCGTTGAGCTCGATAGCTAGCCCTAGATTGTGGGTGGTTGTGGCCGATGACTATTAATGGGGTTGTGGGTCTGTTGTGATTATGGTGGTTGTGGCTAGTGATGGCTTTGTGGGCTCTATTGTGGTTGTGGGGCTGTAGTTGAGGGTTGTGGCATGTGTGGGGTAATCTTTTTGTTTATACTTCTATAGTTATAATTAGGTATCCTTTAAATGCTTAGAGGCGTCATCGGTTGCATCTCCTAAATTGCATTTGTGCCTTACATTTGTATTTTTTTTCTATAAGATTCATGCTAATGGTTGTGGGCAACTAGACAATAAATAGTATTTGTAAATTTAATGACAACATTATTGATAATGCAGAGAGTGTCCTTCGAAGTATGTATTCCTAATGATTTAGTCACTCTATGCATAATGATATTAATTAATAACTCCTAAAACATGAAATGATGAGGTTATATAGTAGCCTTTTAAGTTTGAGGGATGGAAAATTTGTTTGTTATTGTGAGTCCTAACCACTACCCATATCCCCCACAGACACAATCAACAAATCCCATAATAAAATTGGGGTGATGATATTATGAAATTGATATTCATTAAACCTAAAATGATGAGACTATCTAGCAGCCTTTTAGGATTTGTTGATATGTTGTAATGAGCCCCATTCAGATTAGAGGCAATGATGATTATACATCACTTTAGCAAGTCTTGACTTGTATACCCTATGTCTTGAAATGGCATAGTGATTTGTCTATTTGTGAGAAATTCTATGGTAATCTTTACAATATAGGTTTGACCTCTGTGGATGGTATGCCATGACGAAGATCAATTATCATGTCAAGCACATAACGATTCCCTCCGTGAGACATCATTCATATGGCAAAACATAAAAAGGAGTATGATAATTGAAGATTCGTCATAGGTAGTTACACTGCAACCTTTCAAGATTTAAGGAGCACTAATTGTAATACCTTATATTTACAAATGGCGTGTGATTTGACTATTTATGAGGAATCGTAAGGCAATCTTTATCATAAAGGTTTGACATATGGTGGATGGTGTGTCATGAAGGATTGATCATGTCGAGCGCGCAGCGATCCCCTCTGTGAGACACCATTCACAGGGCAAAACATAAACAAGGAGTATGGTAACTGAAGATTCTTCGTAGGTAGTTATATTGCAACCTTGTGGTCTCTATTGTGGTTGTGGGGCTCTAGTTGAGGGTTGTGGCATGTGTGGGGTAATCTTTTGTTTATACTTCTATGGTTATAATTAGGTATCCTTTAAATGCTTAGAGCGTCATCGGTTGCATCTCCTAAATTGCATTTGTGCCTTACATTTGTATTTTCTTTTCTATAAGATTCATGCTAATGGTTGTGGGCAACTAGCAATAATTGTATTTGTAAATTTAATGACAACATTATTGATAATGCAGAGAGTGTCCTTCGAAGTATGTATTCCTAATGATTTAGTCACTCTATGCATAATGATATTAATTAATAACTCTAAAACATGAAATGATGAGGTTATATAGTAGCCTTTTAAGTTTTGAGGGATGGAAAATTTGTTTGTTATTGTGAGTCCTAACCACTACCCATATCCCCACAGACACAATCAACAAATCCCACAATAAAAATGGGGTGATGATATTATGAAATTGATATTCATTAAACCTAAAATGATGAGACTATCTAGCAGCCTTTTAGGATTTGTTGATATGTTGTAATGAGCCCCATTCAGATTAGAGGCAATGATGATTATACATCACTTTAGCAAGTCTTGACTTGTATACCCTATGTCTTGAAATGGCATAGTGATTTGTCTATTTGTGAGAAATTCTATGGTAATCTTTACAATATAGGTTTGACCTCTGTGGATGGTATACCATGACGAAGATCAATTATCATGTCAAGCACATAACGATTCCCTTCCGTGAGACATCATTCATATGGCAAAACATAAAAAGGAGTATGATAATTGAAGATTCGTCATAGGTAGTTACACTGCAACCTTTCAAGATTTAAGGAGCACTAAGTGTAATACCTTATATTTACAAATGGCATGTGATTTGACTATTTATGAGGAATCGTAAGGCAATCTTTATCATAAAGGTTTGACCTATGTGGATGGTGTGTCATGAAGGATTGATCATGTCGAGCGCGCAGCGATCCCCTCTGTGAGACACCATTCACAGGGCAAAACATAAACAAGGAGTATGGTAACTGAAGATTCTTCGTAGGTAGTTATATTGCAACCTTTCAAGACTTAAGGAGCACTAATTGTAATACCTTATATCTTAAAATGGTGTGATGATTTGGCTATTTATGAATAATCCTAATGCAATCTTTACCACAAAGGTTTGGCCCAGTTGCGCATCCAAGATTATAGATTAGGTAGGGCACACTTCAATATATTGTTCGTTAAAAACTCAAGAATCAATGGTGTATAACTAATCTAACCAATTATCTTCGTAAATACGTACCTATCAAGATTTTCTCAAATAATCAATAAATGAATGATCAACTCTTGCCACTAAAATTCAAATTCTTCACTACGGTCAATGTTAAATGCAACATCCCACTCCTCTACATTTGGATCAATCATAAATTAATAAAGACATTCAAATTTCCAACTCAACATACAATAAAGGTTTTTATGATCAACAAAATCCTCTTCAAGCAAACCTAATCATCAAATCCTGGAAAGTCCAAAAACCTTAAACATCTCCTTTAAAAAATTCTATCTACTCCATATGTTACTCCATATGTTGTACACATAACCAAGCAACTATCAAGTCCAACGATGTGATTTCCAACATCACACTATGCAATTATATGTGCATATTAGAAACTGCTTATATTTTTACTTAAAATACTACAACTTGTTTGCACAAATTTGATCAAACTACTAATAAATTATTTGTCAATTTTATAATATATAATCTCTAACAAATTGAATACATTAATTCGAAAGATTACTAATATAAGGTGACTAGGTACTAAACTGCTAAATTATTGGCCAATATAGACATAAATTATTGAACCGTTACATATTACATATGATTGGAATTTGGACATCTTGACTGAGACGTGTGATGGTGGGAGGTCAGGATCAGGAAGGAGATGAGTAGGGGTCTGTAAGACGTGAAGGAGGTGGGAGTGCAACAGGTCTACTAAGGAGTTGGGGTGTTGTGTGTCTAACCTCCGTTTGGTTGCAGGGTTGGGCAGGGTTGGGTTGGCCCAACTCAGGGTATCCCTCATTCCAACCCTCTCAATCCTCCTCACAGTTTACTATTCACAGGGGAACCCCAATCCAACCCAACCCTGCTCAACCCTGCAACCAAACGAACCTTAAGAGGGAGGCATGAGCATGGCCACACGCAATTGATCAACTTAAGAGATGGGATTATGACACAACTAATGGGGAGGCAGCAGGGCACTACAAGTTTGAGAGAGAGAGAGGGCGGTCGTGGTGCGATGGATCCAGCTCGCCTACAATGTGGTGCATCCAAGAGGGAGGAGGAGATGCAGCCATAGCAAGTCTGCAAGACAGTTGGGGGCATGACGTAAAAAGAAGTCAGGGGCACATCGATCCGCGAGGAAAGCAATACACGAGGAGGTTGAGGGGTCGGACACTGGAAGGAACCGAGGCCAGAGCAGGAGGGTATCTTCAATGTTCAATTGGAAGAAGGGGCACACAAACGCATCTAGGGATTTTTGAAGGGGCATGGTGGAGGCTATTCAAAGGACAAAAGAAACTGAAGGGGGGGCACACACCTCCTTCCCCACAACATAGATCCACCCCTTATTTGGCCTTTGTGGATGATGTATCACGAAGGAGGTCGATTATCATGTTGAGCGCACAGCGATCCCCTCTATGAGATACCATTCATATAGGTACAACTTAAACAAGGAGGATTCTTATCAAAGATTCCTCATAGATAGTTATATTGTTGCCTTTCAAGATTTAAGGAGTACTAATTGGAACTTATGATATATCCTGAGCTTCGATGATGTCTGATTTTTTGAGCTCTTTTTTCCACATCACTATATATCTTTAATCATATCTATAAATTCAAGATTAAAGTTGCTTGTGATTTACACTTGATCTTTTTTTATACACTTGATCTTTTATTTTTATATCTTAAGGAAATTTTTCTTGTGATATAATATCACAAAGAACTTTAGTTAATATACAATTGTATATATTAATGTGTAGCTACATTTATTGTACTTGTAAGGATTGTACTAACATTATAATCTTCACACTAGATACACGTTAAATATTAGGATTTGAGAGCGTACATGACATCGAACACACTCCAAAGGGATTTGAATTCCATGTTCAATGTTCTTGTACTAAACATCACTCACATTTGTTTTCTTTTGTAATATAATTTTAACATATTTTATATCAAATTTAGGAAATATGGATAAGTCTTGGATTGGCAAGCGACATTCTCATTATTTTATCTACAAGGTCGGAGTATTAGAGTTTTTAAAGTGGGCAAACCATGATGACAAGTGGATTTTAAGTGGTTCCGATTAAAGTCGTATATTATGCTCTTGTCTGAAGTGCTTGAACGATAAGTTCTACGATCGAAAAACAGTGTGTGAACATGTAATCTGTAATGGTTGGTGGCTACATTACACCATTTGGATTTCTCATGATGACGAAGTTAGGCAGTCGTCAAATGCTCATATTCTTGATATTAACATCAAGTATGAAGACTTTTGCCTCATTGATGCTTATGTATACTCTATCCCGATCCAACCTATAGCACCTTGATGCTTCCTTTCGCTATACACTCATTGCTTCTTTGGAATCATGTCGTATTGATTCACCACTAGTTGTGAGATTGAGTGAGACTACTCGTTGTTAACATAGGTATCACACACGAGGATTTCTCGCTGCCCAGCATGCCTCGTCTGTGCGAACCTGTGAGAACTTCCATATCACACCTTTCAAACATGAGCTTGTAGAAGCTATGTCTATGACTCTGAGACTGGTCCTTACTAGATATGTAGCCCTCATTCACCTACCCCCCCCCCCCCCCCCCTCCGACTTGAAAATGGTGATGGGTCAGTAGTGGTGTTGCTAAAAGTACTATTGTTGCTACATCGGGTGAGATTGTAGTCAATGCGGAAAAAAAGAGTGGAGGTGGGACAAAGCTTATACTGTGGAAACCACTTATTCCACAGTGAGCATCGATCATGGAGATGTTGATATTGATATGATTGATTTAATAAAATATAGTGGATAATTTTACAATTTCATTAAAAGATGTCAAAGATCCAATTGTTCCTGGAAGCAAGATTAGTCAATTGAATTTCATGCTAGAGCTTTTTAAGATTAAGGCATGTCATAGAGTTACATCAAGATGCATGAGTGATCTGCTTGACTTATTTCGTGAAGTGTTGGAAATATAGGAAAGTTTTTTAAAGAGTTGGTATGAGGCGGAGAAAGAAATTAAGAAATTAGGTTTTCTCTCATAGAAGATTGATGTTTGTCCAAATGATTGTGTTTTGTTTCGAATCAAGTACAAGGATCTAAGTGAATTCCCAAATTGTAATGTCTCTTATTTCATGGGAATTGATAGTTAGGGGATGAAGAAGAATAGCGAAGTAGTGAAAGTTTTGTGTTACTTTCCTTTAATTCCGTGGTTGCAGTGGTTATATATGTCATTGTAGACTGCGAAATGGAGTACATGGCATTTTTAGAACAAGTCGGTCGATAATATGATGATACGCTCAACAAATTCAGAAGAGTAGAAATCGTTTGATATGAATTTTAGTGACTTTGTTGCATATTCTAAAAATGTTCGACTCGTTCTCACTAGTGACGGGTTTAACTCTTACAAATCGATATTTTATGTCTTATTCGATTTGACCGGTCATTTAGATGACATGAAATCAAACTTTATGATGTTGTCACAGTTAATACCTTGTCCGAAAGGTCTGGGTAATGCTATTGACGTTTATCTACATCTCTTAGTTGAAGAATTGAAGTTATTATGGGCAGTCGATGTTCCAACTTACGATTACAAAAGGAAGGAGACTTTTCATATGAGGGATGCTCTATTGTAGATGATTAATGATTTTCCAGCATTTGCCAATTTAATGGTTGGAGTAGTAAGGGTAAATTGGTTTGCCATTGTGTTTGTATGGCATACATAGTTTACATTTAGATGAAAGCAACAAGATATGTTATCTGGGGCATAGGCGATTTTTGTCTATTTCGCCTAAAGGACATGGATCTGAATTGTTGAATAATTTTGATTGGAAATCGTGTCGATTTTCAAAAAAAAATCCAAACTATCTTCTTTCAATTCGAACTATACGACGATCTCGTGAAGTTGTGCTAGAGGATTGAAACTTCTAGAAGTTAGATTGAGTTGGCTTTCAATTTTGATTTATCAACCTTGGTTGGTTTGGAATTTAAGAAGAAAAGTGTTTTCTTTTTGAATTACCTTATTGATTACATCTTACAATCAAACACAACTTGGGTGTGATGCACGTTGAAAAGAATGTGATGGAAAATATCTTTGATATTTTTAATCTCATTAATTCTCTGGAAGATATAATGCATAATAGAAATTATTTGAAACAATTGAGAATACGAGAACACATGCATCCTATGACAATCGAAAATGGTGGATTTTTCCTACCAGAAGCTCCCTATACATTGTCTATAGACAAATGAAGAGAAATTTTGTCATATTTGAAAGCAGTTAGAGTTCTTGACGGTTTTTCATCTAATGTGTCTCGCTACATCAATGAACAGTTAATCAAAATCAGTGGTGTGAAAAGCCATGATTGTCATATTTTCATGCAAGTATTCTTTTCCCTAGCCATTCAGAGTTTGATACCAAGTGCGATTTCAGAGCCATTAGCAAATGTAGGCATGTTTTCAAAGATGTTTGTTGTACAACTCTTGATCCGCAGTTGCTTGATATGTGGGATGAGAAGGTGATTACTACAATATGCTTGTTGAAGCAAGTATTTCCTCCCAATTTTTGTAATATTCTGATGCATTTGATTATACATCTTTCCAACGAAGCCAAGATTGGAGGGCTTGTCCAATACAGGTGGAAGTATACAGTTGAAATATTTTTGAAGAAGTTGAAAGATTATGTCTTGAATCGTACAAAATCAAAGGGTTCCATTGTTGAGGAATATCTTGTTAAATAATGTATATCATTTTGCATGTTATATTTATATTCAAAAGCCGATAAGTTTATAAAGTTGGAGAGAAATGTTGTTAACTAGAATGAGAATGATGGTTTTGTTTATCCATCTTTGAAATATAAGGCATGTAATAAAAACAACTATAGAGGTTTAATATTGTAATTTTTTATTTATTTTAATTTTATTAATTCTAATATTATAAGTTTTTTACGTAATTTTATTAATTCATTTATAAACTTAAAGTCTTGTATATTTATCAATATAAATATAAATCAAATACGAAACTTATAATCTTTCCCGACAGTTTCGAAACCATCAGGAAAGGGTTGGCTTATGCCGATGTTACGTTGGTTTTAACGATAAAAAACAACCATTGAGACAACTCTGATTAACGTTGACAGTCTTACCATCTTTGTCGATAAGCTAGTATGTTGGCGGTTTCCACGAAACGGTGGCGGACAGTGAGCCGCAGCGGTTAAGTTATCATCGGCATTTGGCAAACTATCGGTGAAGATCAGCTACTATGAATTTCGCAAGAAGGTGGGGACACAACTAATATTCCAAAAAAGAGGAGAATAAGTGATATTGCAATATCTCATAGAGCCCCAACTGATAAAAACCTAAATATAATTCCCCACGATTGGTGATCCAATAAAGAAGGTGTTATAGTAAGTCATATTAGACAACGAGGAGCATCAAAGTGACCAGAATAAAGTATAAAATTGCGTTGACAAGCCAAAGTATCTATTAATTAATATATAACATTTAATAATTTAATTTTTATTATCCAATCTTATATAGCTAATTATACATCGATGAATATTTTTGTTACAATATTTTCTTAGAACTTTTTAATTTGTACCAAATATATATAATAGTCATTACTTTGCTATTAGCGATGAATTATATAAAAACAGCTATTTGCTGACTTTTTCTCATATTACTTGCAAAATTAGCAACTATTAGTATAGATTCTCATGAAAAAATTGATAAATAGTCATCGTATGAATAATTAACAACAAATATGATATTCTTTCTTAATTTCAAGAATAAAAGATAATTTTCATGATAAATAAATCAGACGTTATAAGCCATTTTGTTGTAATGATGCATGCAAACAACCAAGTGCAAAGCCAAGGCAAATTATGAATCATGAAAAGCAATGATTGAAGTGGAGCAATGGGCTTGACCCAGCCCAAAACAACAAAGTCCGACTGGAGATCATTTTTATTGACCTTGGACCAAGTCAAGGTCCAGCGAAAACTCATATATTAGAACCCGAGCTCAGCCTAAGGCCCACAAGTTTGGGCTCGGATTCGGGGCGGTCGAGCTCAATGTATTCTAAAAGTCAATTTAATCATTAAAGATAAAGAGAATAATCCCAAATTCCTAGTTCTTAATAACACGCAAAATGTGTACATAACATACAAGGTGCACATTTCGAGACAAAAAATACATAAATGATCCACAAGCGCCGACCCCTCAACCTTGACGAGTATACCTTCTCAATTACAATGACATCATCAACTTCAACTTCGCGAGAATGGTGATAGATGTCAAAGATTTCGACTCCATCTTCGCCTCGATGCCTTGAAGATCGCTTGCGGGGGTGGAGGAACAAGGAAGGATCATCATGATTACCATCTTTTAGCATAAATTGGATCCATCCTTTTAATTATAAATGTGAATATATGTATGTATGTATTTCGGATTGTACCAATTACATGACATCCATACGGACACTAGAGTTGCCTCTTTGTGATTAAACACGTCATTCATATAAATCAAATTATAAGTAGTCGTTCGTTACGGTCATAATATTTGTATGCGTATTTATTACATGGTCTCTCTAGTTTTTTTTCACAGGATTAGGGAGTCAGGACTAGGTCATGGTCGACAGGCTTTCCGGTATTGTTGAGGGTTGGGTCAGGCCCGGCCCGGCCTGGATCCAAAATTTCTATAAATCGGACTTGGGCCCGACCCGTATATTCATTAGAACCGGGTCGGATTTTGATGGGTCAGGTCTGGAGTGGCCGGCCTTGTGTTATACCCGATTACCACCATCGCCAATGCAACTCCGAGGGACAGTTATTTTTTATATATTTTAAGCTTAACTCGACAGCATGCAAATCCTGCAACAAAGCCTGATCACGACTGCTGGATGATCTTTCAGCAGAACCAACTCCCTGATTTAAGAGACTATACGTGATAATGTAAATATATATGATTCCTGCCAACCACCCTAAAATTAAGACATCGGGGACCGTACGCCTATGGTATATGGTTGGCAAGGATAAGCATATGGAATAGATATAAGCATGTGCCGACTTCACAAGAAGTACTATAAATAGAGGCTATCTCGTAAGCATTCGCACTCATCTTCTTGCAGTTGCAGCAGAGTTCGTGTATAATATGGCCCTCAAGGCCGCCTCATCAGTCCTCGTGGCCATCCTTGCGATGGCTCTTCTCCTTTCTGTCGTGGTCTTTGCTGAGAAGGAGCTTTCTGAGAAACCTGAAGAAGTCCAACCAGGTAAGCTTGCACATGGTTACACATGTTAATATTGGTATTTACTTTGCATGAACCATGCTTTTCTTGTGCAAATGCAGAGCAGTATAGAGGAGGCTACGGACCGGGATATGGACCTGGTTACGGACCTGGGTATGGGTATGGACCTGGTTACGGTCGCGGCTACGGACCTGGGTATGGGTATAGACCTGGCTACGGTCGCGGCTACGGACCTTGGTATGGGTATGGACCTGGTTACGGTCACGGCTACGGACCTGGGTATGGGTATGACCCTGGCTATGGTCGGGGCTACGGACCTGGATATGGTCGCGGCTACGGACCTGGTTACGGCCGCGGATACGGACCTGGACATCCGCCATAGAATATAGATATGATGGGTACCATATAAGAGTCTCGTTTGCTTGGTTAATAACGCGACGCAGTGCGTTGTGAAGTTAAGCAGTGAAAGGTTTGGAGTTTTGCATTCCTTCTGCATGATTGAAGTATTTGTACAAGCGTGTGTTGGTAGCGGTTGATTGTACGAGTGTACTGTATAAGATATTATCTTGATTTTCATTCAGAGGTAGCCTGTGTATTCTTCGTACAATTTGCATTAGATATATGATCGTGACATTGAACAATATCGTCATTCGAGGTATCACGGATCGTCTGTTGCAGTGCTGTCTTTGCAGTAATCGCTTGAACTCCTCGATTTTAATCGAACGGTTCACACGAATTTGCGTGGTACAGGTCTAAAAAAAGTACAAAATCATGTAAACCGCTCGATCACGATCGAACGGCTCAAGTGGGTGCTGCAGAATCTGATGTATAAGCCTGCTAAATCATGTTGTTCATTTTACAAATCACTGTTGCGTGAGAGGAACTACTGACACATTATTTACGTCAATGCAAAACCGAAGTTTTACAAATCGAGTATATACATGTTGGATAAATTAATTTGCACGAGAAATACAGATACTATCCAGCTAGAAGATTCATGAAACTTTTGAAATATTGAAGAAAGTGAGGGGATGAATAGCATATCCGTAGTCGCTAAAATTGTCAACGTATACGTTGAAACTGATGGGCAACTGCCAACAGTCAACCACCATGAAAGATCTTTACCACTTGTTTTGACCCAAGACCTATTCTAAATAGGATTTTTATCACTTGTGCCCCTCTGAGATATCGCAATTTCAGTTATGCTCCTATCTTTTTAGTAATATCAGTTGTGCCCCTCACTTCTTGCTAATCTATCACTTGCGCCCCTCGGGTTAGTAACTGTCCATAACCAACACAAACAGACGTTAACTTCAAGGACACAAATGGAATTAAACTAAAAAAAGGATTGAAAAATCCTCCTCCCTCGTCTTTTTCCTCCCTTCTCTTCCCCTCTCCCATCTTCTTCATCTTCCTCTTCCTGCCTTCTCTTCCTCCTCCACAACTCCTCCCTCCTCCTCCTTGAGCTCTCCTGCAGCCTCCCCCGAGCCTCCAGCTCCTCCCACGTGTCGATCCCTGCTCCAGGCCGCGCGTACCCCCGCGTTGCCCTTCAGCCACGCCAGCACACCCCAACGGCCGCCCGCTGCACCACGGCCAGGCCCTCCGCCCACACACTCCTCCAGCCGCGCCCTCGTCGCACGTCAATCCAAGCGCTCCTCTGCCCGCAAGTCCTCCCTGCAGCTCGTACCCCTCCGCGCGCCGTGCACGACCCCAGCACCGCGCTCCAGCCCTTGTGCGGCCTGGCCCCTTCATCCCCAGCATCCACCACGTGTGTCCACCTCTTGCGCCAACCGTGCCATGCTGCACCCTCCAGCAGCGGACCGCCGCCGAGCTGCGCAGCCTCCGCCCATAGCCAACCACCGCTGAGCCGTCCCCCGCACCCCCTTCCCCTGCCGCCCTCGCCCCCTGTGCCTCCCCTGGCCCATCGCCCCCACCCCCTGCAACTCCCCCTCCCTCTGTCTCGCGACTCCCCCTCCCCCCTATGCCTCCCCCTGCCCCCACCGCTGTGAAACCCCAGGTTTTAGCACCGCAACTTGGTCAAGTTGGTGATGATCAAATAGTTTCAGTCCATTTAAAAAATTATGAAAAAATCAGTTTCGATCTGATCGTAGAATAACATAGCTTATTGGATGCGTATCGTCGTCAGGATTCCAAGCATCTGAAATTTTGCAAATCGGACATCGGATGAATGAGATACGATCATTTTAGTGAAGATGGGTCAAGTCTGAAATGGTCATACAAGATTTGAGCGAGATCCACCCAAGGATCCGCCCAAGCCCAATTATAAATATATAAAAGACCCATCAGGTTGCTCTCTCCTCTCATTTGCAAACCCTAGCCACCACCTATGATCCCCCACCTCCCAAGCTCCTTGTAACTCCATCAGAGCGTCGCAAAGGTGGCGAATCACCACAATTTTTGGAGAGGAGTTTCCCCTCACCATCCTCTACACGGATCTACCACAAGAATGTAAGTTCATCTCTCTCGCTCCTTCTATTTCAAGATTTTATTGTGCGTTAGATCTAAGCAGGGTTTATTTTGATTTAGATGATTTTCATGATCATGATGAAACATGAGACTACTTAGAACGAAGATACGGCGTTAAATATACGAACAAAATATAGGTACGATCTCATCTACATTTATCTTATGATTTTCTCACCGGACATGTGTCCCATGGACCTTAGGGTCCCTCTTGCTGGATGGGTTCTCCCTTGGTGTTGTGATTATCAATTGTTCATGTTCCTATAGATAAAAAAAAGGCTAAATGATGTTTTTTGCTAAATCCATGTGCATTATGATCCTAAATCGTAAATAAAAGATGTGTTAATGTATTCTTGCTAGGTGCGTGGATTCGATGCATATTGGGGATTTGAATGTACCAATGAATGATTGCATAAGAATGCATATTCGTATTGATGTTCCATATCCCTTCTAGCTACTGGTTTCTACATGATTCTCAGATGTATGCATTTACGCATAATTAAAGCCATAGATGTATTATAGTATGATTTGTACATACAAACACACCGAGTTTCATATACAAACACGTCTCCAAAAAGGGGATGTCTGTATATAAGCTGTAAGAGTCATTAAAATGATTGTTATTATCGTTGTATTAAGAAATATATGCCACTTCTTTGTAGCATATCTTGAACATGGGATTTGCTTTGGCTAAACATGAACATATATTGATGATATATAAATATACTCCACATATTTAAAATCTGTATGGTCACCCCTTTCATATTCGTTTTCTCATTATCATAGTTTTTGTATATGACATGGTCTAGAAAAATTACGCCACAATCTCCAACAAAATCCATTGTTTTCTTTAATTCAAATCTATTCTTTTATTAATTCAAATATGAGATGTATATTATATGTAAATTTGAATTCTATTACGTATGATCAAACGTGGCAAAAAAAAGAGATAATAGACGTTGTTAGATTCTCTTTGATAACTTCAACTTAGGTTTGTAACGTCAAGTACGTTTTACATTAGCTGGAATTGCACCTGGGAAGTTCAATTGATAGAATTGCACTTGGAAAGTTCAATCGAATTATACTACCATTAATAGAATACGTTATTGTTAATAACGTATACTTTTCCAGAAAAAAATTATTAGTTATTTGTTAAGGTGTTATTGCTTCCATGATTATGTTCGCGAAATTATTAAGCTGGCAAGTATCTACTACGATGGGATCGCATATTTATACAGGTGATTATAAAACTAAGTAAATAGGATTGCTTCAATGTCATATAAAAAAAGAGGCAGTGGTGTATAGCATCTAAATAACACATGCGATGTCAAATGTTTGGTTGTTGTGTACGTAGATTTGAAACTCCCTCAAGAAAAAGCAAATTTTAATTGATACCCTATAAATCACAAGAATCGAATAAATGATATATCGAGATCACTTTTATCAATGTACTACTGTGGTAGAATTAATGTTGAGTCATCGACAATAATAATTTGTTTTCGTAACGGCTAATAATAATTTGTTTTCATAACGACTAAAGGTATTTTCTTATTGATGACATAATCAAATTGTGTTATCATAAAATTATGTGAATGTCAATATTTGATATTGAGCGATATTGTGTTTTTTTTACATAAGATAAAATGTAATGTGTTAAGGGGTCGATTCATCTAATGCCAGATAAATATAGTTGATCATGTGTTGTATAGAACTAAACGAAGTAATAGTGGTTGTTCACAATCTCTAAAAAAAATCGATGACATCAAGAAATATACAACGAGGGAGAGCATCCAAGTAAACTCCTTTGACATAGTGCAATTATACCAAATACTCCAAAACTCCGATAGGTTGCTAACATTGTTTATATTTGTAATGTTTAACGATTCATATGTGAGATTTCACAATGAATGAGTAGACGAAGATAGGAGTTGCAAGGGTTTTTTTATGCACCATTGGGTCCGGATAGATACCATGAAGACCACAACCTCAACGATGAGTTGGGTAGTACATTGCACCTAACAACCTAGTTGTATTCGGAGTCACTCGATGGAATGGACATGTGGCATGGTTAGCATGCTTATTTGTGAGAAATAATCAATGATCGAGTGTGAATAATAATATTTGTAGTAAGACACTATAATGACTATAACCCACGGGAGGAAATCCCAAGATAAGTGTGATATTGTTCTTAGGTAAATACTTAATTAACAAATGAAATTAGGATTGATTTATTTCTTTATCATTGTCTGTTTCATTCCTTATACCTATAGAAGTTAGTATATCCGAGAGTGGGGCGCAACTCTCGTGGTCCCGGTGAGTCCTAGATGGAGTGTTAGTTCTAGTTCCGTGGGTCTGTCGGTGTGTTCCGCGACTCTGTCGGTTGAGCGTAGTGCTACGGGTACAGTCGGTGTGTCCGCGTCCCTAGTACGACACTCGTCGAAGACCTGTACTTCATCACAAGGGTGTATCCGGTGTGGTCCCGTTTGGCCGCGGTGTACTCGTTCCCGGGTATTCCCCTTGTGGTGGGTAAGCTGGGGGAAATGGGTTGAAGTTGGAGTTGAAGTTGATTGCTTGAGTTGGTTGCCCAGTGCACACGATGTGACTGTTGAGATGATTTTTTTATTTGAATTCAGCATCTAAATTGTGGAAATGTGTCTTGAGCTAATAACATACCTATGTACATATGCATATTTAGTTAACCCCCAACAATTCATGTAAGTAAATGCAAAATTGATGAGCTTATGTATGTATGGTAATAGTGGCACTTTTAGAGTACAAGTAGTAGTTTGTATGTATTTATAATAATTATTTTATAGATGTTTGCGATAGTGAATAATGATCACAATAATAATAACGGAACATGAACATATCTCTCTTTACTCTTCTACTCTTTTTGTGTAGTGTAGTGTTAGCCCTTTTAGCTGTGCTGAGCTTTTTTTTGCTCATACGTACTTCTTTGGGAACCCATCCAGGTTTACAGGTTGTTGAGCAGCAGTAGTGACTTGAGCTTCCGCTGTTTGTACCAGACTCAGGGTACAGTTCCACTAGTAGAGTTGTAATAATTTTTGTTATACTTTTATAGTTCCTGCAGTTTAAGTTGTTAGTATTGTGATAGTCTATCATGGACTCTATTGCAAATTTGTAAAATTTTGGGAACCATGAATATATAAATGTCAATAGAGCATTTTACTATCTGCTTTTCCTGCTTTACATTCCGAATGTTAATCATGATGTATGAATGAGGCTATTGCTGAGTATATGGATCCTAGGGAGAGATAGGTCCGACGCCTTTCCCGCGGGGCGGGGCGTCACAGATGGTATCAGAGCAAGGATACTCCATTAGCCAACATTTATATTTATGATTATTAACGGTATTCGAAATGTATGGAATACATCAGGGTCCTCTGACTATGATGTTTAGTCCAACAGGAATGGTTCCCGTATAAGAGTCCTAATATATGAAGACTTAGATATCTAGAGACTTATGAGTATAATTGCTTCATGCAGAATCATGTCGCTTTCGAATGCTGAGATTGCGAGACAGTTGGCAATGATGATGGACATGCTCCAAAATATAGACAAGAGACTAAAGACCGTAGAGCAAATACTTGATGGATTTGAAGAATCCATTCGTACCCTTCAGAGCAATGGTGGTGCTAAAGTTCCACTTCCCCCTCCGTCTACTGAGGATATTTTTCAGAAACATCAGAAAATCTTCGCTAGCTTTTGCAAGGGTCAAGTACCAGAGTTTGCAGGAGATACTACTCCTGAGGATGCTGATGTGTGGTTAGAAAAGATTGAGAAAGTTCTCAAGATTATCCAAGCACCCAAAGACTGTTGGGTGCCATTTGTTGAATACTCCTTTTGCGGTCATGCAAAGCATTGGTGGAGCGCTTTATCACGACATTTACCACATCCGTTGACTTGGGATAATTTTGCGAAGTCATTTAGAGAACAGTTTCTTCCTGATTTCTGGGTTAGGAGAAAAAGGAAAGAATTGGATGAGCTGAAACAAGGATCGATGTCAGCTAGAGAATATCAGATCAAATTTGATGAGTTAGCACGACATTCACCCATGTTGAATTATGTGAGGATGAACGAATTCTAAAGTTTTGGTGTGGACTTCGCCTCGACATTCAGCATAAGCTCTCTGTTTGTCGACCATCCACTATCCGCGAGATAGTAGAAGTCATATCTCGCATGGAAGACCTACATCACGATAAGAAATTTAAAAGGACGTATTTAAATGAAAATGACAATGATGATCAAGAAATTTTGATGCCTTGTCCAACCACTGATCACGATTCTCTGCCTATGGAACTAATGAATAATGAGATTACAAGAAGTTCCACTACAAATGGATCGAGGGGAAGTTCTCGATCTCGAAGATGTTATACTTGTGGTCAGATGGACCATAGTCAAACGGAATGTCCTCGATGAGCCAATAGTGCCATTGTCGTAGCACCTGATGATTGGTCACATGTTGATGAAAAGTAACGAAAATATACTCAAGGCATGTGATTGATATAATGAATCTGATGACTATTAAATGCTCTTGTAATTCTAAATGAAAAATCTGTCAGACAATGTGTTTATGTGTATGATCATGAAAGATATTCCTTGTGTATTTTGCTTGATAGTGCAGAGTATGCCTATGCAAATAGTATTGACGTATGGATTATATCCTTCTTGATGATATAATTATGATGATGCTTAAATGTCTCGGTATCTTCTTAAAGAATGATAATCGAAACGAGTTCAAAGGTTTATAAATGACAAATTATAGTGATATAGAGACTTGCATTAGGTAGTCTACACTAATTTGTAAGGCAAGCTTAAGGACTAAAAGAGATGGTTTGATTCTTTTTTTAAGATTGTTACCGCTGACTACGATAACACCATTTCTTTTGTCTGTAATCATTGAAGGTGATATAAGTCTATTTTTTTATAATCACTGAATGATGACTATAAGTTTTTTTGTTATCATCGATCGGGATAAAAAGGTTCTATTAAGACAGTTATCACTGTCGTGATAAATAGAAATTGATTATGGATGCATCTTCCTGAATAGTAAGGGGAATATTCTAAGATCGTTATTATCGAAGGTGCTAATGGTAATCTTTTAAAGTTGCTGTCGTCATCCTTGAGACAAAGATTATATTAAGATTTTTATCACTCTCGTGATAAGTAAAGTTCAGATGTGGGTTCATCTCTATAAGAAATAGGAATCGTTCTTTTAAGATTGTTATTGCTTTCGAGCTAAGAAAGATGCATTTTAGAATTTTTTATTTCAAAAGTGATCACCTTAAGGTCTGTAGATAGCCATTTGCAGATTGTAATAGACATTTGCCCAATACCAATAATATCTATACGTGATGTATTGGATATTAGGTGTGATATCGCAGATGAATATAACATATGGTATGAATCAAGAGTGACTGCAACTTCTGCGATTCTCTGAAGTCTCGAGGACGAGACTTATTTTAAGATTGTTATGATGTGAAACCTCAGGTTTTAGCACCGCAACTTGGTCAAGTTGGTGATGATCAAATAGTTATAGTCCATTTAAAAAATTATGAAAAAAACAGTTTTAAACTGATCGTAGAATAGCATAGCTTATTGGATGTGTATCATCGTCAGGATTCCAACGCATCTGAAATTTTGCAAATCGGACATCGGATGAATGAGATACGACCATTTTAGTGAAGATGGGTCAAGTATGAAATGGTCATACGAGATTTGAGCGAGATCCACCCAAGGATCCGCCCAACCCCGATTATATATATATATATATATAAGACCCATTAGGTTGCTATCTCCTCTCATTTGCAAACCCTAGCCACCACCTATGATCCCCCACCTCCCAAGCTCCTTGTAACTCCATCAGAGCGTCGCAAAGGTGGCGAATCACCGCAATTTTTGGAGAGGAGTTTCCCCTCACCCTCCTCTACACGGATCTACCACAAGAATGTAAGATCAACTCTCTCGCTCCTTCTATTTCAAGATTTTATTGTGGGTTAGATCTAAGCAGGTTTATTTTGATTTAGATGATTTTCATGATCATGATGAAATATGGAACTACTTAGAACGAAGATATGGCGTTAAATACACGAACAAAATATAGGTACAATCTCCTCTACCTTTATCTTGTGATTTTCTCACCGGGCATGTGTCCCATGGACCTTAGGGTCCCTTTTGCTGGATGGGTTCTCCCTTGGTGTTGTGATTATCAGTTGCTCATGTTCCTACAGATAAAAAAAGGCTAAATGATGTTTTTGCTAAATCCATGTGCATTATGATCCTAAATGGTAAATAAAAGATGTGTTAGTGTATTCTTGCTAGGTGGGTGGATTCGATGCATATTGGGGATTTGAATGTACCAATGAATGATTGCATAAGAATGCATATTCGTATTGATATTCCATATCCCTTCTAGCTACTGGTTTCTACATGATTCTCAGTTGTATGCATTTATGCATAATTACAGCCATAGATGTATTATAGTATGATTTGTATATACGAACACACCGAGTTTTATATACAAACACCTCTTCAAAAAGGGGATGTCTTTATATAAGTTGTAAGAGTCATTAAATGATTGTTATTATCTTTGTATTAAGAAATATATGCCACTTCTTTTGTAGCATATCTTGAACATGGGATTTGCTTTGGCTAAACATGAACATATATTGATGATATATAAATATACTCCATATATTTAAAATATGTATGGTCACCCCTTTCATATTCGTTTTCTCATTATCATAGTTTTTGTATATCACGAGGTCTAGAAAAATTACGCCACAGTCTCCAACAAAATCCATTATTTTCTTTAATTCAAATCTATTCTTTTCTTAATTCAAATGTGAGATGTATATTATATGTAAATTTGAATTCTATTACGAATGATCAAACATGGCAAAAAAAAGAGATAATAGACGTTGTTAGCTTCTCTTTGATAACTTCAACTTAGGTTTTAGATTCTCTTTGATAACTTCAACTTAGGTTTGTAACGTCAAGTACGTTTTACATTAGCTGGAATTGCACCTGGGAAGTTCAATCGATAGAATTGCACTTGGAAAGTTCAATCGAATTATACTACCATTAATAGAATACGTTATTGTTAATAACGTATACTTTTCCAGAAAAAAATTATTAGTTATTACTTAAGGTGTTATTGCTTCCATGATTATGTTCGTGAAATTATTAAGTTCGCAAGTATCTACTACGATGGTATCGCATTTTTATACAGGTGAATATAAAACTAAGTAAATAGGATTGCTTCATTGTCATATAAAAAAAGAGGCAGTGGTGTATAGCATCTAAATAACACATGCGATGTCAGATGTTTGGTTGTTGTGTACGTAGATTTGAAACTCTCTAAAGAAAAAGCAAATTTTAATTGATACCCTATAAATCACAAGAATCGAATAAATGATATATCCATATCACTTTTGTCCAGGTACTACTCTGGTAGAATTAATGTTGAGTCATCGACAATAATAATTTATTTTCGTAACGACTAAAGGTATTTTCTTATGATGTCATAATCAAACTGTGTTATCATAAAATTATGTGAATGTCAATATTTGATATTTAGCGATATTGTGTTTTTTTTATATAAGATAAAATGTAATGTGTTAAGGGGTCGATTCATCTAATGCCAGATAATTATAGTTGATCATGTGCTTTATAGAACTAAAGGAAGTAACAGTGGTTGTTCACAATCTCTAAAAAAAATCGGTGACATCAAGAAATATACAACGAGGGAGAGCATCCACGTAAACTCCTTTGACATAGTGCAAGTATACCAAATACTCCAAAACTCCGATAGGTTGCTAACCTTGTTTATATTTGTAATGTTTAACGACTCATATGTGAGATTTCACAATGAATGAGTAGACGAAGATAGGAGCTGCAAGGGTTTTTGTATGCACCATTGGGTCCGGATAGATACCATGAAAACCACAACCTCGACGGATGATTTGGGTAGTACATTGCACCTAACAACCTAGTTGTATTCGGAGTCACTCGATGGAATGGACATGTGGCATGGTTAGCATGCTTATTTGTGAGAAATAATCAATGATCGAGTGTGAATAATAATATTTGTAGTAAGACACTATAATGACTATAACCCACGGGAGGAAATCCCAAGATAAATGTGATATTGTTCTTAGGTAAATACTTAATTAACAAATGAAATTAGGATTGATTTATATCTTTATCATTGTCTGTTGCATTCGTTATACCTACAGAAGTTAGTATACCCGAGAGTGGGCGCAACTCTCGTGGTCCCGGTGAGTCCTAGATGGAGTGTTAGTTCTAGTTCCGCGGGTCTGTCGGTGTGTTCCGCGACTCTGTCGGTTGAGCGTAGTGTTACGGGTACAGTCGGTTTGTCCGTGTCCCTAGTACGACACTCGTCGAAGACTTGTACTTCATCACAAGGGTGTATCTGGTGTGGTCCCGTTTGGCCGCGGTGTACTCGTTCCCGGGTATTCCCCTTGTGGTGGGTAAGCTGGGAGAAATGGGTTGAAGTTGGAGTTGGGGTTGGTTGCTTGAGTTGGTTGCCCCAGTACACACGATGTGACTGTTGAGATGATTTTTTTTATTTGAATTCACCAACTAAATTGTGAAAATGTGTCTTGAACTAATAACATACCTATGTACATATGCATATTTAGTTAACCCCCAACAATTCATGTAAGTAAATGCAAAATTGATGAGCTTATCTATGTATGGTAATACTGGCACTTGTAGAGTACAAGTAGTAGTTTGTGTGTATTTATAATAACTATTTTATAGATGTTTGCGATAGTGAATAATGATGACAATAATAATAATGGAACATGAACATCTCTCTCTTTACTATTCTACACATTTTGCGTAGTGTAGTGTTAGCCCTTTTAGCTGTGCTGAGCTTTTTTTCTCATACGTACTTCTTTGGGAACCCATCCAGGTTTACAGGTTGTTGAGCAGCAGTTGTGACTTGAGCTTCTGCAGTTTGTACCAGACTCAGGGTACAGTTCCACTAGTAGAGTTGTAATAATTTTTGTTATATTTTTATAGTTCCTGCAGTTTTAGTTGTTAGTAATGTGATAGTCTATCATGGACTCTATTACAAATTTGTAAACTTTTGGGAACCATGAATATATAAATGTCAATAGAGCATTTTATTATCTGCTTTTCCTGATTTACATTCCGAATGTTGATCATGATGTATGAATGAGGCTATTGTTGAGTATCTGTATCCTAGGGAGAGATAGGTCCGACGCCTTCCCCGCGGGGCAGGGCGTCACAGACCCCGCCCCCAGGTTGCCCCGCCGCCTCCGCCCCCAGGTCACCCCGCCGCTCCCGCCCTGTGTTGCCCCCGCCCCCTACGCCTCCCCCTCCCTCGTGCCTCCCCCTTTCGCCCTCCTCCTCCGCATGTCTGGCTGAAATGGGAGAGCTTTCAGTTTTTGTTAAATTAAGATAAATTTTTGACTAATTGATTCGTAAAAATTTATCAAAAATTCAATAAAATTCACCGTTTGATCCATAATGAGTGATATATCCGTGAAAATGCAAAAAAAATTAGAGATTCGATGGATGCATGAAGGTGTCACTAAGAGAGAGAAATTATGAAGAGAAAGGAAGAAGAACAAATGAAGGAGGAAGAAGATGAAGAAGTCTGAACAATAATACCCTTCTTAACTGCACCAAGGTTTGAAAAAACCATGGTTAAGTCAACTCATTGACGGTCAATCTGACGGGAGGGCACAAGTGATAACGGAGAAAGAAGTGAGGGGCACAACTGATATTACCAAAAATATAAGGGCATAATAGAAATTGTGATATCTCAGAGGGGTACAAGTGATAAAAACCCTTCTAAATATATATCATCGACGGGATGTCCCTATTCTAAATTTATAGAAATATTTTTTGTAAGTGTTATGAGATATTTATTAACTTTAGGATAAATCATATCAATTTACTAAATATTCTATGCAAATTGTAACGGTATGTTTTTATATCCCCATCCATATTTAAGGATATAGTTTGTGATTTTTAATATTTATAGTGTATGCATTTCCATATCAGTATGTAGATTTTTAAATGTATGGGAATATCCATATTCGTATATGTTCTTTGCATTCCTAATATATATGTGTTCAAAGGTTTAGTAGTGTCTTGAAAGGGTTGCATAGCCTTCACGTTTAGGGGATGTTCGGTTCAGCAATAAGGAGAATAAGGATCTATTCTCTGTCTAGCTGGAAGATAGGAATAAGGAGAATAAGATGGAATATAGATAGGAATAATGGTTGAATAAAGTGAAATAATGAGATCTGGATGGGAATAACCGTACTCTTGGAAACTGCACCGGACGGGAAATTGACCCCTTATTCTAGTGCTTATTCTCCAAACGAACAGGGCATTAGGGTTTCTTTCGCCTCTGTTGTCGCTTAAAGAACTCTAGCCTTCTTGTCGTTGCTGGCTCTGGTTGATCACCTCCTGATGATCATCGGAGCCCCAGGCCCCCATCCTTCCCCCATTGAGAGCTCCCAAGAGCTGCCACATTTCCACAGCCACCATCATCTCCACCTCCGTTTACCATGGCTACTCCTCCCATCAACGATCGTCTCCTCCTTCTCCCTCCGACAATCGTCTCCACCTCTGCCTCCCATCATCTCTGCCTCCGCCCACTAACAATCGTCCTCGCCTCCGCCCACCACCAACGACAACCGTCTCTACCTCCTTACGACGACTGTATACGCATACCATCGACCATCTCCATGTCCTAAGCAATCGTGGTCCACACCTTCACCATCTCAGCTTCAACCACCTCCGCCCATTTTTGCTTACGGAATGCTCGTTGGATGACCTCCGGCTCCGAATCTTCTGCACATCCTTCCGACAAACTACTTCTGAGTTTTTTTTTTTCTTTTCTCGTATATTTTATCAACTTGTCCCTCACTGTTAGCCGAGGTGGAATAATTTTCTTGAAGGGCAGTGTCTATGTCTTCGTCAAACTTGTTATCTTTTTGTCTTATTTTCTCCTCTGTCTTGTACCAGTTGTTGTAGCACTCCCACCCGTGGGATCTTATAGTTCTCCCTTCAATAAGAATGAAGTCCTGTAAATTCATTTCTCATTAAATACATTAATGTTACCCATAAAAAATTGCATATACATTGCGTCAGAGCATCAGGCTCGGAATCTATGCATCATATGTGTATAAATTATGCATATATGTACTCTCATGTCAATGTTGCATGTGATTCTATAGATGTCGATTTTTAGCACATGAATCTTTGCACTACGTACCAAGGTTTTAAAAATCGAATCGAATCGGCCAGTTGAACCGGTTAAATCAAGAACCGGAGGAAAAATGATCCAACCACTCGATTTTTATTCAGAAAATAAAAATCGATCAAAACCCGGTTGGACCAATTGAACCAAACCATCAGTTCAACCATCCATTTTCTAACAAAAATACTTTCCAATAAATTAACAAAATACAATTTTTTTTTAGAAATATTCATAATCTAGTCTCATTCTAACCCATAGTATAGTACCCATTTATCGGTTCTCCTTTACATGTGTCACATTGTCGCTTATCCCTTTCTGTCATATGAGCATTACCTCTCTCTCTCTCTCTCTCTCTTCCCACATTGTGTACGGGATTGTCCTCTTATAACAATAAAAAATAAAGAAGACATTGTCATAATAATACTGTGAGAAGCAATAAAGTAACAACATTTGTCGTTAATTAGAGTTTAAATAATTTTGAATTTTTTTATTTTTTTACATCACATTTATGTATTTATACAAATTTTACGAAACATGATTAGTTTGCCCTTTTGAGTTTTTTAAAGAACATTTATACCTCTAACATTTAAGTAACTTCACTTGTGCTCTTATATTTTCTTAAATAATTCACAATATCATCCTTATGTTGGTATAAAATGGGAGCACAAGTGTACTAATAAAAGGCCACTACTATTGATTTTGTAAAAATATAAGGTACGCATGCAATTGTATTAAAAATAAAGATATAAGTGTTATTAGAAAAACTTGAAAGGAAAAGAGTAAACAAATCCTTGAAAGATATGATGTAGCATTTTTCGTATTTATTTGTATGATATACCGGTCTAACTCGGTTCGATCCGGTTGAACCGTAAGAATCAAACCAACAATACAATGGTTCGATTTTTTCTTGTTTTTTTGAATTGCTTACTTCATCACTGGTTCGACCGATCGGTCCCATTGGTCCGACCATAAGAACCAATAACTGATACATGCCCGGTTTGATGCCCGGTTCAGTTTTTAAAACCTTACTACGTACAACTATTTCTTCCACTCAATTCATGATCGCCGATTTTGACTTGACAGCACGTAAGTGCCAATGATGTCGTCAAATGTAATTCTCAAGCCCGATCGTCCACAATCAAGAACACAAAAGGTTATGAATGAAACGGATCGGGCAGATCTTAGGTGCGGCTTCTCTAAAAAATTTATCATTATTGATCAACTTTTACCATGAGAAATTAATAATGTAAATTTCGCTCACATTTGTATTCACATGGAAGCAACTAAAAAATTAATTTCATTCTCTACACAGAGTGTTGTGTACTTTCCATAGAAAAATAAGATCCTAACTATGCCTATTTGTGAAAACGAAATCGTTTCAATTGTAGGGCCGATAGATCCCTCTATGTAGGATTTGATAAATAATATTTTGATCATTGGATCAAATTTTACGGTCTTCTACCAAATTTCGGTTTTGATAGGTGACCGATATTCGACTAAAATAGCATATATCAATTGAAATTTGAAAGCCCCAGTTCAAAAACTGGCCAAAATGATTGAATTTCGATCGAAATTCAGCCAAAATTCCGTTTCGATTGGTCACCAAAATGACGACTGAAATCCAAATTTGAGATCTTGATTTAGATGCAATCGATATGGCTACTTCGCAAGTTCTTTCACACATTCAAAGCATCTAATTTCTCATATTAAACAACGATACAAGATGTTCACACACAGAAGATTGCTAAATCAGGTGACCTCCAAACTCTATAGTGTAATGTTGGACCAAATACTTGAAATGGCTGGAAGCAAATGCATGTCTAATTTAAAACGAGCACAGATTGATCAGTTTCACGGTATACACATCAAACTACGGATAATACGTCAACAATACAATTATATCAGTTCAATCTATTGAATTTGGGAAGCTATAGTTAAGGAGATAAAAGAAAATTGATGCATCCAAGGAAGATGATATGGAGGCAACAAACAAAATAATAAATAAATCAAATAATGCATTGTTTTTCATAGCATGTGATCAGCCTCAAATCAAAGCATCTCTACAAAGGCGATAATGATCCTCTCAATATATAGCTCTGAACAAGATGTACTGGTTACCTTGCAGAAGGACCAATATCTTTGCACAAAGCATTCACGGCCCGCGGGTATTGATCTTGTGGCAAAAAGAGTCTTCACAGTAAACCACGTCTTCGTCTTCAGCTGCGCAGAGTATCATCAATCACTGTGATGGTGAAGAAATTATCCTCAACCTTTCTGTGGATTAATCACCCTCTGTGTATCCTAAGTGTGATTGGCAGAAGAGGATCCACCCGGGGAGCCAAAAAGATTTTTCCAGAAGATGCTATAAATCCAAATTATTTACAACCGATGTACATTTCCGAGGAGTTTGTCTCTTTAGTGCCGCTTTGGATCTCTAAAGTAATCGACATTCCATGACATGGATTCCTTCTAGTATAGTCAGATTGAGAGAGAACCTCATTTTGCAGTGATTCTGGCTAAGTGGTACCGTGAAATAGGAACTCGTCTAAAAGCCTGGAAGCTTCTTCACTGATTGTACGTTGCGCACTCGCCGTCGCAGAAGATGCCAAAGGTGGTTTTCTGAAGATATCACCCTGAACTTTTTCAGCACTTCTATCCAGAAGGGAACCTTGGTAGGGAGATTTCCCATCTCCAGTAGAAAATGCCTTCTGGGTAGATTTGGTGGCACGAGCATTACGATCCACAGATCCCCCAGGATTTGAAGACGGGGAGCATATCTGCACAGACATTGCAGAACTCTTGCTGGATCTCGGGAGGACAGAAGATCCAACTTTATTTTGTAATGCGTTTTGTGGTTGATGAGCATCTCCTGTCATATTCTCATCAAATGAAAGAAAGCGGGTCCCCTTTGGAGCTTTCAGAGATGTTCTTTTTTCTGCCACCCCGGGCATATTCACAGGACTCGGAATTTCTGCAACAGCCCTTGCAGTCACGCCCTTAACTGTACCCTGAGAGGATGCATTTGTTTCCAGATGTTTACTGGAACCAATCCTCTCAGTCAATGATGAAGTGTTCTGCTTGCCAATAGCTTCGGAGTCCTCCTTTGCAGCCAACTGCGATCCATAAAGAGTTGTGATGCAACTTTGCACCAGTCAAACTTATGAAAACACAGAAATGACAGTGATGATCGAAAAGTAGCTTTCGAGAAGTAAAAACAACCAAAGGTACCTTGTGAGAAAATTTGCATGAATCTCCTCTGCTGCAAAAGCCTTTAGACGTGAAATTATGGCAAGAGTATTTCCCAAGCTCGTGATCAAATGGGCAATCATCTCCTTTCAAGCAGGAATTGCATGCAAAGTACTTGCAAGGCTATAAACAAATATTTATCAGCGGTCACAATAAAAAAATCGGACAATATAGAGAAAGTATTTTGATCTAAAGGGGACATCATCAATAGCAATGCGATTCAAGTTTTGCCAAAAAAAAACACAAGGCTAAGAACATATGTTGCTACCATTCAAGTTTGATCAAGAACACATGCTGCTTTTAGTGTCACTGAAGGCCTTAGAATGTCCACCGAGAACGTATGATACACTAGCCATGCTGACATCATACACAAACTTCCCGCAGTAATATTTCTGCACTCCCCTCCCTTTCGTTTAGCTAAAAACAAGTAATAAACAGTCCGACTAAAAACAATTACCATGTGGAAATCCCGATTGGTTTTCCTTGGGACTCCAATCATCCAGTGGCCTCGTATATACATCTTGCTTCCACACTCCAAATATCTCCACGCCAGTGTTGCAATAGTCGCCAGTGTTGCAATAGTCGGCCGACTAGGCCGACTATTCGGTCCGACTATGAGGTGCGGGGGTCCCCGACTGAACAACCTCTAGTCAGCCAATAGTCGGCCTAACTGAATAGTCGGTCTGATTATTCGGCCGACTGGCCAATTATTCGACCGACTGGTAGTTAAATGCTCAAATTTTTTTTACTTTTTTTTAAATTCTTAAGAGTTACAATTTGTCATGATATTACTAAAAAGGTCAAAGCCCTCTATATGTATGTTGTTAATGGATACTTTTATGTTGGATTCTTGTTGATTAATGATAATATATGTATAAATATATAAGAATATATGCATTAAAAATCATTTTTATATTAAAAATAATTAAAAAAATACAAAATCGTATAATTCCGAATAGTCGTCCAAATACCGATTATTCTCTATTCAGTGACCCCTCCGACTGAATACCAAATACCGACTTCTGCAACACTGCACCACGCAATTCTCCGCATGCAAGGAGTTCCATTCCGATAGGAGAGCACTTCCACTCATAACTTGTATTGAATTTTGCTCGTGTGATCTTCCACTCATCTTCAGTAGGGCTTTTAATATGCTTGCTCAGGAAAAAAAGGATGACTTTCATCTTTAGATTTCGGCACACTATGAAGAGGGTAGGAGATGATCTCAAACATTAAAAGAAGATCCCAAACAGTAGATGGTGACAGGAGACGGCCCGGACAGCAGGAGACCATTAGTAACAATTACGATCAACAATTCCCCAGCAAATTTACCTTCTTTCTCCAAACTTATTATTTAGATAGAAATATCCAACCAAGAGGACAAAAGAAATAGAGATGGTTAATACCCTCACCTCTCTTATTCGTATTCATTTATTTCCTTATAATCTAGTTTTACTCTTTCCCACGATATTTTCCGTCTCTTTTTTTCATTTGTCATTTTCTCTCCTTTTTCTTCTTTTTCTGACTTGCCTTTTTTCTACTCATATAGGATAATTTGCAAAATCAACAGCTACTGGATTTTTTGCAATACTCAACTTTCCGGTTGTATATTTCAATACTAAGGTGCAAAGTCAGCAACCGCTGCAAATCACAACTTCGGGCACTACTTTTGAAGGTCGTGGAGTATTTGGATTTACAAGTTTCTGGAATATTGTGAAATATCTTGGAACTTGTAGTTAATATTTTAATTCTGTGCCGCTTAGCCATAAACTCCTCTTCTTGCTTAAAAGAATGTCTAGGCCTTATTGCTCAATACAACTTGTTTTTCCTATACATGAAGTCAAAGCGGCAATCTTAAATCTCATCCCACCAAAATATTGAATATCATGGATCAATTTCAAGACAGGGATATATATACATGAACTCCCCTTTCCTCCCACCCCCCACAAGGTTGCGATAAATGACTAGCACGAATGGCAACATTGCATCTATGGCGCCTAGATAATTGATTGTCGCATAGATGTGCCATCAATTCATATTCAGCAAAATATGGTTGTTCTACCATGATTAATCATATTACTTTTCCTAAAACTCAACATGTTATTTTATGATGGTTTTGCCTTTGTGTACAAGTCGGACATTTCAACTTTCTTCTAAAGACTGGTGATTTACAAATACCTTTACCTATACTATTACATGTCTTGCTATTATTACAAGAATTACAGTAAATTTGAACTCTACTTCCAACACCAACTAGGTTATTGACTCAGATGTCTAGATCATTTGACATGAAAAGGTAATTCAGTTCTTTCATGCATCTACAGTTATTACTTTAGTCAGATTAGTCAAAGTCTTGTTCTTGCCCATCACCTTTATTAGGAGCCTTCAATTTATTGAGTGCCTATGAGCTTGTTTGCAATTCGGAAGCTATATTGCAAAATCATATTTGACCCATTTCACTGTTTTTAAGACAACTGGACAAGTTGGAGAATTAGTGAGGTATAAGAAGAATAATCTCTGCTATCAGGACTTCCCCTCTATTTTTGGCATATGCTTCATCAGTATATACCTATGCTTCATCAATATATACCTATCCTCTACCATGGAAATGCCCTCTTAGACATCCATCTACTTACAACCTCACACAGATGTTCCCAATACCGTCTTCGTTGAAGGCTTTAAGTGTGAAGTGTGTCAATCTGGGGAATATCGTAGAGTTATTTTTCGTCGTCGGACTGAACCTCATCGTGATAGCCTTTTTTGCTTTGGTTCGTTGTGACATATAGATATCTTGTCAGTTTGAAGTTTTACCATCCGCCTTAGTTGATTGGCAGAGACTTCAACATCACCTTACTCATGTAAGATAAGCTTGGAGATTCTCGAGGCCACAACATTGGTTCGACTAAAATTGGACATTGCTGGAGAGTTGTAGTTGGAGAGATTTGGTACTTCCAACTAGATGTAACCATGGAGGTGTTTCACCTCGTAATTGCATCAGAACAAGTTTCTTCTTTCCACGGAGATGTTACAGCAGTTTCAATTGTCACCGATGAGGGTTTTAGCCAAGACTCACTCTGACCACACATCGGCAACATTGCTGCTTTAGAAGTCAAAGAGGGGCTGTGTCCCTTTCATACTGCAAGTTCAAAAGCTCTCAGCTACCGGGGTCGGGATTCAAGGATATACGAAGGATTTTTAAAGAACCCAACCACTCAATAGATCCGTAGCTTTCATGTTCTCAAAACTTGTCAGTTTAAGAAAGCACCTACAATGCACAAGAAAATAAATAGGCTGGACAGGGTGGAAGGAACTAGGCCCTTTCTAATAAAGAGCTCGAGGGAAGTTTGAGCAACAAAAATTGGTGATGGAGAAGGATCGAAAACAGGATGCAGGATAGAGGCATCATTCCAGAAAAACCCTAGTTAAAGAAGGGGGTGCCAAATTGCCAATACCGGTTTTTTATTCATTTGCTAGCGAAATATGGAGGAGAAACCCCATTCACGCAGTCTATGTAGCACTCCAAACATAATGGTGTATCTCGTAATCACAAAGTGTGAGAGTGGGTTATAAGAGAGGTAATTTACTATTATACAACTTGAGCTTAAGCGGTTTAGGCAGTGGTCACAGGAACTAGTTGGGTCCAAGCACAATAAGTTGAGAGGACCGGTTATCCTCCATAATTGGCTTAGGGTCTAGGCTCGAGAGGTTAGAAATGATATCAGAGCTGATTTTCATCTAATGAATGGAAATGTCTACCCAAGAGGTGAAGCCATCCCCTACCATGAAGATAGGAGGAGAAAGCTACACAAAGCGTGCAACTACCATTATTACTGGGGAATAAATGATAGATCATATGGCAACAAAAGTGTTGCAAGTACAAGTATGAGAGATTATAGCACCCCAAACATAATCCCACATCTAGTAATCACAAAGGTTGGGTCATAAGAGAGGGAGATTACTAATATAGAACTTAGGCTCAAGCATTTTTAACGGTGGTAGTGGGTTCCAATTGGTCCAAGCTCAACAAGTTGTAATGGTAATAACTCGAGTCCAGGCCCGAGACATTACTGTCGAGGTGTATGGCTTACTGTTCCAGTGGACAACATGTTGGAAGAGAGATTAAGGACTACTTGAAATAGATCACTAACACAACGAGAGGTTAGTGAGAGATTGTTCGAGAAAGGTGTCAGTGAGTTACATACCAACCAAACCGAGTTGCTGATCAGAAAATTTGGTGAGTGAGAGGTTTATGTTGTTACTGAGTTGGATGAATATAGCTTTGCAGGAACGGATGATTTCCCAGTTTCTTTTTCAAAGAATTCTAAGATTTCGAGGTTGTTTTAGAGGTGGACTTCCCAAAAATCCATGATACTATACCCATTCCATAACGAGGCTTTCCATATATGTTGATTGCATGGATGAAGACGTGAGTGACTTTCATGTCCTACTCGATGTTAGTGAATAGCATCCATAAGGGGGATTTCTTTCGACCATAAATAAGAGTCAGATTAGGTGTCCTTTGGCCCTCTGGTGTTTATGCTCGCGATGGATGCTCTGATAATAACTAATGTGCATGCAGTTCAAGGCATTTTTTAGGGGCTACATAACTCATGACTTGTCCATTTTGACTTAACGTATGATAATGACATACATTCCTATATAGAAGGTCCAATGTTAGATGGCAGACGTCAATATGTCTAAATGGAGATTTTGGTGGTCTGTATGTCTTTGTACTTTTAAGTCACTCCAAAGAGCTTGCTCCTAATTACGGCCACACACCTTGTTGGAACCTTCCCTTGCACTACTTGTGTTCGATATTTATGGGCAGCAAGTTTACGCATGCAGACTGGGGACATGGAGATGAACAAACTGCACGGATGAAGGGTGTAAAGTATGTCTAAGGGGAGCAGTTGGTTCCTCTTGGCGTATCCCGTGTTTTATCTATCCATACATAAGTTACATGTATAGGTGCATAATGTAGAGATATTTCGTAGTTTTGTTATCTCTTTATCTAGCTTGTCGTTATTTCTTTATCTTATATAGACCTCTCTGTAATTTAACCTTAAGGTCTCTCCCTATAAGAGAGCCTAGGGTTTTCTGAATAATCATCGAAGTCTATTTTCCCAACATGGTATCAGAGCCGCCCTAGGGCTCTCCACCCACCGCCTCCCTCTCCCCACCCGCCGCCCCCCTCTCTATCTCTCCTCGGCGCGTCCTCCGCCGCCGCCTCTCTTCCTCTCCATCGCCCAGCGCCCCCGCGCCTAGGCACAGCCCTCCGCTAGCGCTGCCTGCGACATCCAGCCCTCCGCTAGTGCCGACAGCGGTATCCAGCCCTCTGCTAGCGCCGCCAGCGGCATCCAGTCCGCCGCCAGCGGCATCCAGCGGCCACTGCTAGCGCCGCCAGTCCCCGCCAGTGGCATCCAGCCCGCCGCCAGCGGCCTCCCGGTGATCGCAGTCGTCGCCTGCAGCCCCATATTGCCGCTGTAGGCATCCCGCCAAACGCCGCCAGTCACTGCTAGCCGCCGCCAGTCCCAGCCAGTCGCGCAGACATCTAGGCGACCCCATGCGGCACCCAACAAGCCGGTTCAAGGGCTGTAAGCCTTCTCTAAGGCGTGCCCTAGTTATCTCTTCGATCGATATATGGGTTTGAGTGTGTAACGTCTACATACGCACTCAAATCCGATGCAGCTGGTGTAGACATTTATCACAGTGTCTATATATCCTTGTTCTTCTCCAAGCAGCAGCATGTCAGAATCCAAAGCCGATATGCCCTCCACAGGCGCATTCAAAGGTCCTGCGCCAATAGTGAAGATGGACGGGTCTAACTATGAGCTCTGGGCGATGCAGTTCATGAGCCTCATGAAGTCTAATGGTAAGAAACACATTCTTACCGAGGATGAGCCTGCAGAGAAGACAGGGATCTATGCCTCATGGGAGGCTGACGATGCCTACGCAAAGGTCTGGTTGTCCGGTACATTGACGATGGAGATTGCTAACGACGTCCTCCATCAGCCCACTGCCAAGGCAATGTGGGACATTCTTGCCGCTACTTATTCGCAAGTGCGAAATGAGACTAAGATGTTGCAGCTTCAGCATGACATTTTCACAATGAAGCAGAGCGGCAGACCTCCCCATTCCCTGTACACATCCCTAAGAGGGATGTTTGAGAAGTTGTACAGTACCATTCCTCTCACTGCTACTCCTGAACAGCAGAAGACGTTTCGGAATGCCACCATGGTGGGTGTTCTTCTTGCGGCTCTTGATCCTGAGTATGATGCCGCCCGGTCCCAGATCCTAGCGGATGCAGTTATTCCTCCAGTGGAGGATGTTTACAGAAAGCTCAGTCGCATTCCAGTTTCCTCCAGCTCTTCTACTCCACCCCCAGCTGCGATGGCAGTCTCGCATGGGAGAGGTGGACCGCCTTCTGGTCGTGGTCGTGGACGTGGCCGTGGACCCCAGGGAAGGGGTGGTCGCTTCAGTCAGACATGCTCCTATTGTCATCGCACAGGACACTCAGAGGACACATGCTATTCTAAGCATGGATTTCCAGCATCGGCACGTGTTGCAGAGCACTCTCAGTCTCCATTAGCCTCTACTGCAGATAATCGATTTGACGAACTTGTGGCCCGTCTCCGAGATATTATGCCACATGCGTCCGGTGATTCGTATGGTGGTTCTTCAGATATTGCTGCCACTGCCTCTGCCAGTTCATCCGCTGCTGCGAGTACCTCAGGTAGATCTACTACATTCACAACAACTCATGATATATCTGACTAGGTTATCGATTCCGGAGCCACACATCATCTCTGCCGTGATAGAGGTAGATTACAGGCCTACAGGGACATTCCTCCCAGTCGTTCAGTGCAAATAGCAGATGGTACCCATTCGCCCCTTGTTGGACAGGGGGAGGTTTTCCTATCTTCCACTATGCAACTACAGAACGTCCTGCATGCTCCTGAGTTCTCGATGAATTTGCTATCTATTAGTCAGATTACGAAGGATTTGAATTATCGTGCTATATTTGACCCGTCTTCTCTCATTTTTCAGGACATACTCACGGGCAAGGTGATTGGTTGTGGCTCTGAGCAGAATGGTTTATATCGACCGGTTCGGGATTCCTATGCTCGCGTCTCCTCTCACTCTGCTGGGCCAGTCTCTCCGTACATTTGGCATCTCATGTTTGGTCACCTTCCACTTCAGAAAATGCGCCATCTTCTGCCCCAGATCTCTCCTAGTTCGTCATTTCGATGTGAAGCGTGTCAGTTAGGGAAGCATCACAGGTCGAGCTTCCCAAGTCGTCCGAGTTGGAGTAGTAGCTCCCCTTTTGAGTTGTTACATATAGATATATGGGGTCCGAGTTGTGTTCCCGATCATCAGGGGCACAGGTTCTATCTTGTGGTAGTGGATGATTTCTCTCGTGTGTCATGGGTCTTTCTTTTGAAAAATAAATCTGAAGCAGGAAATGTGATCAAGAATTTGATTAATGAAGTGCACAATGTCTTTTCTTCCTCTGTCAAATATGTTCGGACGGATAATGCCCTTGAATTTTGTTCACGCTCACTTTCACAATTCCTTTCATCAAAGGGTATTATTCACCAAACCACTTGTGCATATACCTCACAACAAAATGGTGTGGCGGAAAGAAAGCATCGCCATCTCTTGGATATTACTCGTACACTGTTGATTCAGAGTTGTGCTCCTATTTCATTCTAGGGCGATGCTGTTCTTACTGCTTGTTATCTGGTCAACCGAATGCCATCCTCAGTTCTTGGTGAAAAGATACCTATCTCCCTTATTTTTCCAGACAAGGAGTTATTTTCTCTGACTCCACGTGTCTTTGGTACTGTGTGTTTCGTGCATCGTCTATCTCCCAGACTTGACAAACTCTCTCCTAGAGCAGTCAAGTGCGTCTTTGTTGGTTATTCCAGGACTCAGAAGGGTTACCGGTGTTATGATCCTGCAACTAAGAGATACTTCGTGAGCGCTGATGTCACTTTCTTTGAGTCTGTCATGTATTTTTCTCCTGCAGGTGACAGAATGGTACCATCCACTACCACTGATGATATCTATGTTCCTCACCACCTTCATTGAGTATACATGAGTCGTCCCCTGTGCCAGTCCCCACGCCAGCACCACCTCCACCACCTCCACCTCCACCCATTCCACGGCCTATCATATCACCGTTACCTAAATTCTATACACGTCGGTCAGGTCCTGCTCAGACTACACAGCAGCCGATCATCACGCCTCAGGTAGGTTCAGATGGCATTACTACTGACGGGTCAGGTTTGGTACATGTGCAGGATCCTTCAGTACAGGCAGACACTAGCCCATCCAGTACAGCAGATGATGATCTTGATGTTCCGGTTGCTTTTCGGAAGCAGAGGAGGCAATGTGCCTCTTATCCATTTGCTTCACAGGTTTCTTTTCACCGTCTCACTGGTGATTTTCAGAGATTTGCCACAGCCTTGTCTTCCGTGGATATACCACGGACATACTAGGAAGCTTTGCAGAATGAATGTTGGAGATTAGCAATGGAAGAAGAAATGAGGGCCTTACAATCTCGTGGCACATGGTCTTTGGTCCCTGCACCTTCTGATGCATCCGTTGTGAGCTGTAAATGGGTCTTCACAGTCAAATACCATGCAGATGGCACTTTGGATAGGTACAAAGCACGCTTGGTCACCCGTGGGTTTACACAAACCTACGGTGTGGATTACATGGATACATTCTCTCCAGTGGCGAGACACTCTACCCTTCGTATTCTCTTATCTGTTGTTGTGGTACGTGATTGGAGTATATCTCAACTAGATGTCAAGAATGCCTTTCTGTACGGCGACTTGCAGGAGGAAGTCTACATGCAGCAGCCACCTGGGTTTACTGCTGAGGAGGAGAAGCAGATGGTCTGTAGACTTCACAAGGAGATATATGGCCTCAAACAGAGTCCGAGAGCATGGTTCCAGAAGCTGTCCAACCTGATTGAGCAATAGGGATTCAAGAGGTCAAATGCCGATCACTCATTGTTTGTCCAGAAGTCATCGGCAGGTACGGTTGTCATTATGGTCTATGTGGATGATATTCTTGTTACAGGAGACGATGTTCAGGGCATAGAGAGGGCGAAGGCATTCCTAAACCGTCAGTTCGTTACAAAGGATCTAAGAACCCTAAGATATTTTCTGGGGTTGGAATTTGCAAGGAATGCACAAGGCTTGGTGATGACACAACGGAAGTATATTACAGACTTCCTGACTGAGACTGGCATGGATGGGTGCAAACCATCAAGTATTCCCATGGACCCTAGCATGAAGCTGTATGATGGTGATACGGATGAAGTAGATAAGAGGAGATATAGAGAAATGGTGGGAAAACTCCTCTACATTACCATTACTCGTCCAGACATTGCATTTGCAGTTAGCAGGGTGAGTCAGTTTATGGAGCAGCCAAGACAGGTTCACATGGATGCTATACACATGATACTGAGGTATCTGAAGTCTTCTCCAGGGTCAGGGCTGCTATTCAGAAAGGGCACAGACTTATCCGTCTCAGCGTGTGCAGATGCAGATTATGCAGGATGTCCTAAGGACCGAAAATCAACCTCAGGGTTTACAGTGTTTGTTGGAGGCTCTTTGGTTTCTTGGAAAAGCAAGAAACAAACTGTTGTGGCAAGGTCCAGTGCCGAATCCGAATATAGGGCCATGGCTCAAGCCAGCACGGAAATGATGTGGGTTCGTTCAGTACTAGAAGATCTACATGTAGTCGTGCCCCTACCTATGAAGCTTCAGTGTGACAATCAGGCAGCATTGTTCATTGCCAACAATCCAGCTTTCCATGAAAGGACCAAGCATACTGAAGTTGACTGCCATTATACTAGGGACTTGATCCAGAGAGGATTGATATCTACTGCACATGTGAGCTCAGGAGATCAGACTGCAGATGTATTCACCAAGCCACTGCTCAGAGGACCGTTTCAGAGATGTTCATCCAAGCTGAGCATGATCGATATCTATGCTCCACCTTGAGGGGGAGTGTAGAGATATTTCGTAGTTTTATTATCTCTTTATGTAGCTTGTCGTTATTTCTTTATCTTATATAGACCTCTCTGTAATTTAACCTTAAGGTCTCTCCCTATATAAGAGAGCCTAGGGTTTTCTGAATAATCATCGAAGTCTCTTTTCCCAACACATAAGAGACTGGAGGAGCTAATGAGAAGTTCTTTTGGGTCAACTTTGGTCAAGATAGTAAGAGTTGCAGTTATGGATTGGGATTTAGTCATCAAACAACTGCAATGAGAGGGATGAGGATAATTAAAGAGATAAATAAAGTGTTCCTTAGGGCATGGGTGATCAGATTGTGGGGCCCATGTGACAATTTAATTTATAGGCTACTCAAAGGAATAATTCTTTGTCACGCTTGACGTCTCATCTAGGAATGTGATTTCATTGCCCACCTTTTGAAGAGGTATAGGTGCAATTTTGCCAGATATTACTCTTTTACTACACCTAAACCTTGGTAAAAGTGAATTCTTCAAATTTTGGAGGAATGACTGGGCAGAGGGTGGTTTTACGATCCTTCCTCGTGGTTTTACGCTCGCCAAGGGCAAGGAAGCTGCAATGGTTACTTGCTTGTTGGCACTTGGTTTCCAATATTCTCTTCTATATTTTTGAAGCAGTATTTTTAGGATTTTCTGAAGTAGGTTGATGAGTTTTCCTCCGTTATTAGCCTATAACTGGATGTTAGAGATTATTGGACCTGGGACTAGGAAAATTTTTCAATTAAGGAGGCATGTATCGCTCTTTATATGCAACACAAGGGGATACTATACGTACCATGAATTGTAGATTGATTTGGAGTGCAAAGACTCCACTAAAGGAGAAGATATCTGGGTCGCTTTTTGATGCAGCGTGAAATGGAAATATAGGGCTGCATTTATTTAATTTTATCCGTTAATTTTATTTGAGTCGTCGTATTTTTAATTAAATAAACGGGATCGCCTGCGATCTCAATTAGTTAGAGATTTGAATTTCAAATTAGTCGGTTAGTCGGTTGGAGTCAACTTAGGATAATTAGTTTGAATTTGAATTTGAGTTGCTATTTTTGTAATCTCATCCCTCCTATATAAAGGGATGATAAACTAGTTATCTAGACAGTTCAGTTGTTATGAAAATTTGAGATTTATTCTCTATCTCCGTCTCTCTCTTTCTCTCTCCCACGTGGTCTTCACGTTTCTTTTGTCCATCCGCTCGTGTTCCCGACGAGCATCTCTTCTCAACCCCTCTATTTCTTCTCCACCGAAATTCCATCGTTCAAACATTTTAAATTTTCCGCGTCACTGAATTCCTATCTGCATCAATTGGTATCAGAGCATGGCTTACAGATCGTCCTCACGATCTGTCGATCCATACAAAAGTTCACGCAATCATCATGCAACAAAGGACCATCGTTCATCGGAACGAAAACGACGATCCAACGAAGCTTACGACAAGGAGTTGCTGGACATGCTGTTTGATTTCCAATCAAAGTTTCGAGATTGGATGGCTGACTTCAAGACCCTATGCGCGGCCGAATCAAAATCTCCCGCTACCGAAGCCGCTGTCCAGATTTGTGATGAAGAAAAACTCGCCGTCAAGGATGATTTACTCGCTGTCCAGGCCGTTCCAGAAGAAAAAGGCGACGAAACGCTTGCTGTCCATGTATTTTCAGACCTGCAATCGTTGGAAAAATCGATCTCCGTGCCACACACGACCCTTCCGCAGGTTCCCGACGACATCCTTGTGCCCCCTACCATCCCCGTTGACAGCCGCACACCTCCAATCCCAAGCCCGCGGCCGCTACCTCTTCCCACAGCCACCCTCGCGCCTCTTGCGCCACCAACATCACTTTTCTCGACACCCCCGAAATCCCCAGCCCCTGCAACCCAGGCCCTAGCCCCTGCGCCCCTTCCCATCACCAACGCCCCCCCAGAAACCCCACCCACCACAACTACTACACCCCCCACGCCTTCTCCCACCAACCCCGTACCCCCTGCGACACCGCCCCCGGCCCCGCTGTCACCCCTTCAATTAAATTGAATTCATAGCATAATCTATCCTCCCAAAAACTTTTTTGATAAAAACTCTCGGGAGCAGGGATCTCCCTGTAAATGTCCCAAATTAACCTCGTATCCTTAATTTTATGGGATTCGACTCCTTTTGAAAGGGCGCCTAGGGCTTCTCCTTCCTTCCCTTGGCAATGGCGGCGGCAGAGACTCTGCTTCCAGGGGTGGCGCCGAGTTCGTCGACTAGGGTTGCGCCTCGTGCTTGCATGGCTGCGCACCATCTCGCGAGGGCGGCCGCACGTGTAGACCCGATGGTGGTGGCGCATAGTGACAGGGGGTAGCGGGTGGGGATATTGGTAGGAGGGCAACGGGACTCTCTGGAGGTGCCGGGGCTGAGGGTTTCGCAGCAGGGGGTGCGAGGTTGGGGATGGAAAGGGGCACAAGGATGTCATCGGAAACCTGCGGAAGGGTCGTGTGTGGCCCGGAGATCGATTTTTCCAACGATTGCAGGTCTGAAAATACCTGGACAGCAAGCATTTCGTCGCCTTTTTCTTCTGGAACGGCCTGGACAGCGAGTAAATCATCCTTGACGGCGAGTTTTTCTTCGTCACAAATCTGGACAGCGGCTTCGGTAGCGGGAGATTTTGATTCGACCGCGCATAAAGTCTTGAAGTCAGCCATCCAATCTCGAAACTTTGACTGGAAATCAAACAGCATGCCCAGCAACTCCTTGTCGTAAGCTTCGTTGGATCGTCGTTTTCGTTCCGATGAACGATGGCCCTTCGTTGCATGATGATTGCGTGAACTTTTGTATGGATCGACAGATCGTGAGGACGATCTGTAAGTCATGCTCTGATACCAATTGATGCATATGGGAATTCGGCGACGGCGGAAAATTTAAAATGTTTGAACGGTGAAATTTCGGTGGAGAAGAAATAGAGGGGTTGAGAAGAGAAGCTCGTCGGGAACACGAGGGGATGGACAAAAGAAACGTGAATACCACGTGGGAGAGAGAAAGAGAGAGACGGAGATAGAGAATAAATCTCATATTTTCATAACAACTGAACTGTCTAGATGACTAGTCTATCATCCCTTTATATAGGAGGGATGAGATTACAAAAATAGCAACTCAAATTCAAATTCAAACTAATTATCCTAAGTTGACTCTAACCGACTAACCGACTAATTTGAAATTCAAATCTCTAAATAATTGAGATCACAGGAGATCCCGTTTATTTAATTAAAAATACGACTACTCAAATAAAATTAATGGATAAAATTAAATAAATGCAGCCCTATATTTCCATTTCACGCTGCATCACTTTTGTAAAGGTCTCCGATGATGATGAAATTGGTAACAACCACATCTTCAACCACTAATATCTCTTCCGCAGTTCACCATATGGAATCAAAAGACATTGATCATCTTTTCTTCTTGTGTAGATCAGTTGGCGTGAGTTGATATATGTTGTGCCCAAGAAATTTAAATAATTATAAAAGGTGCTGCCCGTAGATTGAAGGAGATAGTATTGCTTTTTGCTTACTAGTGGGCACTGTAGCTAGCTAGGAATGTCATGATCTTTCATGGCAAGTGTTTCTATGTGGAAAAGCAACATCAGACACAAAATTCTTGTGGAGTCATGGCTTTGCAAATATATTTTTCTTCATTAATAAATTTAATGGGAAAACACTCACCAAGGATTTTCATTCTCCACTTCATCCAAAAATTGCAACATGCTAACCAAAGAAGAAAAGGGTGCACATCTACTAAAAGAATGAGACAAACTGGTGCATAAGTTTGCAAAAGATCATGTAATATGAGATCCAATGAAGGTGACAAAAGGTTGGTTTATTGTACGCTTCATCGCCTTGCTTTTCTTTTACAAGAGGTTGTTCCCTCGATCTACACATGTGACCTCTTTATCACACAATGACAACCTCAAAAGTGATAGAAAGGTGGCCCTTTGAGGATTATTAGAAGAATAGCAAAAAAGACGGACAACTACCAAAAGAACCAAAATCATTAAAAAAATGGCAAAAACTAAGATTTCTCGATGGAGAATATGAAGCTTACATTTATTGGACCTACTTATAATTACAGATGCAACCTCAAGCCAAACTATGCATCAATCAATTTCTATCATCAAGATGTGTAACAATTTCTAACATTTCACATAACACATCTAGATTTTGTAAGCATTTCTAGGAGCAAGCTTAACTTAAAATTTGTTTTGGCAGAACTGATGCAAGATCCAAAATAAGAGTGTACCTGAGATTTTGTTAATGGAACTATGTCATGTGAAAATTTGCACGATGCTCCCTGCAAAAAATGGAAAATATGTGGTGAGAAAATAAGGTATAAGCACTTGTACTGGCATGTTGCCAGCCCAGAATAAATATATCTGTACAAAGACAAGCACATCTACAAGACTAAAACTTGTATTGAACACGTATAACCTACATCAAACAAAATATAAATTTTGTGCCTAAATATTGCATATTAGGTGAAGATAGACATGTCCAGTTTATACTGGCTAAAAAAATAATTTCTAAAAGACAGACCTGCTGCAGAAATTGGGGCTCACAGAGCCACAAGTTGGCACTAACAATGCATATATTTTAGTAAAAGAATTGAAATTATATTTAGCTGACTTGCACATCAGTGATTGCCATCAAAAACTGATTTCTAAGAAACAGGCATTCATTACTCATTTTTTAATGAAAGGCATTCATTATTCATAAACTTTGTAGTTTATAAAGCACAGGAAAGCTATAGTCATTCACATGTCCACTGTTTTGTAGAGTAATACAAAATCAAAAAAGTTCATGAGCACAGGAAATACAAGTCATAGGCACAAAAAGAGTTTTTTTTCAAAAAAACGCAAAAAGATGGCTCTCCAAGATGGCTGGTCATCCAATATTCATTTGTTACCCAAAGCAAGCAAGGTTGCGATCCCACTAAATACAATATTCCTAGAAATATAGGACAACCACAAAAAACAAAAAACCTTGGCACTTTGCATCATATTCTCCACGATGTATCTCTCGCTTTGCAATACAGTTTCGATCCTCTATATTGACCAGGTCTGTATGATGGCAAACAGTTGGCCCCTACCAGCCCACCCCTTCGGGAAAGCATTTGTGTGTGAGTGGGTGTGTTGGGTGTGGGGGGATATTTTTTCGAAGATCTGGAAAATAGACCTGTCTAGGGTTTTTCCCGATCTATTGAACTGGAGCAGATCGAGTTGGAGCAGGAGAGTCGTGGGTGTAGCTGCTGCTTGGAGGGTGTATGTGGCTGTATAGCTGCTACCCCCATCGCCTCAAAGTGTGAGCTGAAGGAGCATCATCAGTTGATCGCCTCAATGCTACTCCTTTGCCGCTTTCCTGATGAGAAGATCAGACATGGGTGACCATCAAGCAGTGTGAACTGTGGCTTGAAGGCTGGTGCGAGCTGTTGTGGTGGTAACCTGGGAAGCGCAACAGAGCTATGTTTTCTTGAAAGGTATCTTCCCTGGCTACTGGGGAAGCAGTCTCGCAGTCCGGGCTATAGCCCTTGAGTGATTGCAATTGAAGAAGGCAGAGGATAGTTACTGCACGCAAGGTGTTAGATTTTTTGCTTTGGAGAGAGCAGAAAGTGCTTACTGCATTTTGCACTTACGTTGTTCAAGATTGTCTGAAACTGATTTTTAGAGGCAAAACTTGATGGTCTTATAAATGAAAACGATTTGCCTTTGCTCTACCTAGTGGTGTTTGGAAGAAAAAACTTGCCAAGGAGGAAGGACGTTGGATTCGAAAAGATACATCCTGGATTTGACGAAAGAGATAAGGTATCTTTTGCTAATTTGATGAAGGATGGTCATGTAGCCCCTTCTTTTGGAGAGTCTATTATGGTTCGAGACCCAATTTTGGTGGATAATGAACTAGTTATTAAGAAAACTAAGGAAGAGGTGAGGATGCTACAAAAACCATTTGTACCATCACAGGTGCTATTTTGTAACTTCAAGAGCAGTGTTGATTGAATATTCTGAAAGGAAGATTCTTAAACAGAGATTTTTTAGATGATATGGATTCCAAGCATATCTTGGTGAACAAGCCTTCTTTTTTCCCCTGATCAGTCGGGATTATATACACTTAAAAACACCAGAGATAAACTTTATCAAAAAGTGTAGCACGAGCTTAAATTTTTCATGTTACAAGAGATGCATACTATAAAGATAAAGTCATACAGAGGATTGGAGAGGTGGGTTTTCACTTCTCAAGAAGGAAGAATCGAGAAAGAGTTTAGAATGGTAACAGCACATACTTTTTTAATGTGGAGACTGTGAAGGTACGGAAAAAACAAGTGAAGCACTCAATGGCCACGGATGAAAAAGAAAAAAAGTCCACTGACCCATGTAGTGATGGATTGGGTTGTGAAGTGGAAGAGTATAGTAAGGTTGCTAGATGGCAAGAAGGAAAATCGAGGTATCCTCTACAGTGGTTGGGCCAAGGAGGAAACGGCGGACTTCCAGCAAATTAGGAAGGCAAAACTCACATATTTGGTTCACAAAGAGTTAGATCTCAAAGAATTATATGCAGCAAGGAAGAAGAAAGGTTGTATGAGAACAAGGTCCACCACCTCACTCCACAAGTGTTTTGTCCTTAAGGGTTGATGGAAAGTAGAAGGCAAAACGTATATGAATAGAAGATTTTTGCCGTGTCTCGTCACATAACTTTTTCCTTTTTCAAGGCCTTATGGCCATAGCTCACACATAGTTTTTCTTTTTTCAAAGCCATGTCGGGCATACAATTTTCTTAGTTCAATGTCAAGTTGGTCATTTCTTGATGATGTTAAGGCCATGTGTATCATGGCATGCCCTCTATCGTGTATTGCGTTGAATACATTGGCTTGTAAGGAGTCGATAATGGGGATGAGACCCAATCTAATTTGGTCCTCTTTCACAGGTACAGGTTCTAACTCTGATTTAAAAGAGGTTGCAGTTAGATTGAGTGGGAGGAGGATCCCTCCTCAAGGTTCTCTCTCAGGGAGGCAAAGGTGGGGCATCCCATGCTTGAGGCATCTCCGGAAACTGGTCCCTATTGACAGCCACCTTTTGTGTCCAATTGGACAAGCAACAACAGTCCCCTTCACTCTATCTTGGTCTTTGTTTAGAAAAAAAACTCCCATGTAGGAACTTGCATAAACATAGATTATTGTCCAGTACAGGCATAACAGGGAATGGCAATGATGGACTTCGTAGTGTCGATCATCAGAATCAACCAATGTGGAAGCATAAATAAGAAACTTCTTTTGTGGTTAGAAACAAATGAGTGGAGGGAGGAACTGTTAGATGATGACATTATACGCACAGAAGTAGCAAATAAGATAGGTGTACTTTCTATAAAGGTCTCAAGACAGTTGTCCAAATGAAGGTCTTAATGTTGATCATGCAAGAATACTTACAGTCGTTGAGCAATTGCCAATGCAAGTTGTTTGATCAAGTACTTCCCCTTGACTATAAAGTACTTCATGAGGAACCTCAAGATGAGAGCGAAAATAGACTATTACCTATAACAGTGGTCATCAAGTGTGGTTCCTCTGCATCAGACGAAGTTGGAGAAAAGGAATGTCCATTGTGGAGGAGATTACAAGGGATCAGATTCACAGAATTACGCGTAGTTGATCGAGAGGTATCCTAATTGGTTCATGTGAGAACCTCTAACATTGAGTACTCTCTTCTTGAGAGCAGATGAGTGAATGTATTGTTCATACGGAGGTTGAATGACTTTACCTTACTTTAGCATTGATTGCGGTCCATGGACCAAGGAACACATTTGTTATAGAGGAGTCTATGAACGGAGTATATGAGTACATCACCAATGGTATGTCCTTCATTGACGATGTACTCATATACTCTAGAAACTTAACACCCGCAGGCGCATCATAGCAAAGAGTTACTCAAGAAATTGATGAAGAACAAATTGTAAGGAAGACACATCGTATGATTTCTGACTAATTGCAATAGGCTTTATAAGCCATGTCATCCCAGACATGGCCACGGGTTTCTCTGTAAACCATATGAAAGCTAATGTTGTTATGAGTTGGGGATATCCTAAGACTGTCGAGACTAACAAGATAATTTCAAATATCGTAAAATTCTAAAAGGATTTTCCACATATAGCCTAGCTATTAACACAATTTACAATGAAGTACACACCATTTGTATGGTCTAACACATGATATCTGTTTTGAAATGCTCAAGCAACACATAACGACCGTGCATGTTCTTACTTTACCTGATGGAACCTGAGACTTCACCGTGTGCATTATTGCATTCAAGGACTTAAGTCAGTTTTGATGCAACATGGTAAGGTAGTGGCATATGCATCGCAACAGCTAAAGACACATGAGAGTAACAATCCGACGCATGATCTTGAAATTGTAGTTATGGTCCTCACTTTAAAGAAATAGAGGCAATACCTTTAGGTATTACTTCCAATATTTTCATTAAACATCAGAGTATAATATGTGTTTGATCAAAATGAACTCAACACGAGACAAAGGCAACGGTTAGAGCTCTTAATGATTATGACTACATCATCACTTACTAACTTGGTAGACGAAATATGATATTGCATGCTTTAAATAAGACGTGTTCAGCTTGCATAACGAATGCAATCCATCTGGAATGGCGAATGCAATCCAGTTTTGGGAGGTCCACATTGAACAAAGGGCAACCTTTCGATAGTAGTGCAAATACAGCTCCTATTCCCCATTGCTATAAACAAATTTGAGATAGAAGAAAGCAAGATCGTGAAGTTTACCCACTCTTGAAGGATCAAGGACTTAAGACACTTAATGGAAAGAATGAGATGGGGAGGTGCAATACTGTTGATTGTTCACCATCATAGATTTTGTGTACTACACACGCTTGGGTTGAAGATAGATCATGTATAATACATCCCAGAATGATGAAGATGTACAAAATCTATGTTCATACTTTTGGTGTCTCAAAAGGAAGAAAGATGCTCCCAAGTTAAGAGAATATCAAACCAGATATAAAAAAGAACATTCAAAAGCAAGATGTCACGAAGGTAATATAGTCTTGACACCCTAAACTCAAATCGTTACCATAAAAGAGCCCACAAAAAATGAAAAGAAAAAGGGTGCTCACCCAAATAAAAATCCATTAATCAGAAACTAAAATAGAAATCTGATAGACATCACAAGGATTTACAGAAGAGCCAAAATTGCTACAAAAGTCAAACCTGTTGGCATCTGCCGTTGAGGTAGAAGTTGCAATGCACGACTTTCTTTGGCATTGATACTGGTTTTATTTTTAATCTCTTGATCCCCAACTTTTTGTTGGTTTCTGCACGCTTGCGTTTTTTGGCTAGCTGAAATACCAGATGGACAAGGGGAGAGCAAAGTCATAAAACAAATCAAATCGTTGTTTTTTTTTTGGGGGGGGGGTGCATTCAAATAGGATATTTCAAAATTTTTCAATAGTATCAATCCAGACATCTAATGCATCAAATAATATAGCTAGGCACATCTAAGATAGTATCCGGAAAACATCGACAATTAAACAATCTTCAAATGATTTATGTAAGCCATGCTACTGTTTTTCTTAGATTGTGTAAAACTCATCTTTTTAAGTTCAACTATATATTCTAACCAATAGAGCACCTAGGTCCTAAAATGTTTGTGAGGTATACTGCACTATTCCCTTCAAAGTGGTAATGTTGGCTGTGAAGACCATTACACCTCCTCATCCTCAGAACAGATGTACATAGATTGTGATACCTAAAAACCAGTGGTCTCTACCTTGACCTTGGAAATTTTACAGCATCCTATGGGACCAAAGTCTCTCACTGACAGTATATACTGATTATCAACCCTGAAATGGAAAAAAAAAGTAATATACGCTTCTGTTCTCAAAAAAATGCATATTCACTCAAAATATTTACACTGATTTCCTAATCAGGGTCACTTCCTATGGGACTAAAGTTTGCAACTATGGATAGCTACTTTTATATTCTTAGAACCATTAAAAAATGAGCAGTTCGAAAGGTTGTGCTCAGATAAAATCTGGCGTGTGAGTGATGCAATCCCAAATTGGAAATTTTATCAGTTTAAGACTCCAAAGTCTCTCACTGACAGTATATACTGATTATCAACCATGAAATGGAAAAAAAAGTAATATACACTTCTGTTCTCAAAAAAATGCATATTCACTCAAAATATTTACACTGATTTCCTAATCAGGGTCACTTCCTATGGGACTAAACTTTCCAACTATGGATAGCTACTTTTATATTCTTAGAACCATTAAAAATGAGCAGTTCGAAAGGTTGTGCTCAGATAAAATCTGGTGTGAGTGATGCAATCCCAAATTGGAAATTTTATCAGTTTAAGACTTAAGTAGTACGCCACTACTTTATTTTATTTTGAGTGCATTGTTTTTATTTTGTTTTAAATAAAATGAGATCACTCAACCTCTAATTAAATTAGGAGGTCTATTTAGAGTATATCAATTAGATTTTAATAAAGGGTTTTTACACTTGTGCCCCCATGAAATTTTGCCTTTACAGTTATGTCCCTACTTTTTTTGGTAATTGGTATAACACGTATTCCCATATATTCTTACAAAATTCACAATATCGTACTACCCTTCTATTGAGGCAAAATAAGAGCATAAGTATAATAACAGAAGGGTAGTAGTAGTAGCAATGTTCACTAAAGCGGTCCGTGCAGCCACATATGCGGCTGCATATGCCTATGTGCCCCTCTTGGCGCACCGCATACCAAGGTTGCAGAAAGCGGTAGTCGGTACTCGGTCGGCGGGGTCACCTACTAAGGATTAGTCGGCAGTCGGACGACTAGTCGGAATTAGTCGGTCATTAGTCGGTTTTGAATTTTTAATTATTTTAAATATATAAATCAGTTTTTTATACATATATTCGTATGTATATACATATATTTGTACATTTTATATAACATCATGATGAAACAAAAGAAGTAATTGACTTTAAATATAACATTAAGTATATTAGAATATGTCTGCTTTAAAAAAAAGTGAAAAACAAAAAAAATAAAAAAGGTTGTTGTAAAAGTCGGCCGATTAGTCGGCCGACTAGTCGGGTGGACCAACTAAGGGTCGACTAGGCCTAGTCGAGTCGGCTACCCCCCCCCCGACTCGACTAGTCGGCCGATTTTTGCAAGCTTGCCGCGTACCTCAAGCGCAGCAGTATGCGGCCCTTGCACATAAGCGGGCCGCATATTTGGGTCGTGCGTCCGCTTAAGGTTTAAGGAGTCCGATAATTGTTGAAGTTACATTGAATCACACAAATTACAAAGTTTAACATATCCAATTATAAACCATAATTACATGAATCATGGGACGATTATTAATGTCCAAATATATATTTTTTGAAGCTAGATTGAATCATAAACATCCATTATTCTTTGAAAACGATGTCAAACTTTAAAGAAAATAAAGCTTCATTAATATACATGTGTTTTTTAAATTCTTAGTACAGTATTGATGTTATTTGTGTGTGATTTTTGATTTTATATCGAATACTTACATATTTTGGCAATTGTTGTCAACTACTATGTGTGCTAATTTTTCTATTGATATTTGGTAGAGATTGTTTTGAGATCTAATTGAAAGTTATTTTCCTTAGATCTTCTATTGGACCACATTTATTGGGAAAAAAGACTTCGATAATCATTCAGAAAACCCTAGGCTCTCTTATATAGGGAGAGACCTTAAGGGTAAATTACACAGTGGTCTATAAAAGACAAAGAAATAACAACAAGATACATAAAGAGATAATAGTAAAAAGAACTATCTCTACACTCCCCCTCAAGGTGGAGCATAGATGTCTATCATGCTCAGCTTGGATGAACATTTCTAAAAAGGTCCTCTGAGCAGAGGCTTGGTGAATACATCTGCAGTCTGATCTCCTGAGGTCACATGTGTAGTAGATATCAATCCTCTCTGGATCAAGTCTCTAGCGTAATGGCAGTCAACTTCAATATGCTTAGTTCTTTCATGAAAAGCAGGATTGTTGGCAATGAATAATGCTGCCTGATTGTCACACTGAAGCTTCATAGGTAGGGGCACAGCTACATGTAGATCTTCTAGTACGGATAGAACCCACATCATTTTCGTGCTGGCTTGAGCCATGGCCCTATAATTCAGATTCGGCACTGGACCTTGCCACAACAGTTTGTTTCTTGCTTTTCCAAGAAACCAGAGAGCCTCCAACAAAAACTGCGAACCCTGAGGTTGATTTTCGATCCTTAGGGCATCCTGCATAATCTGCGTCTGCACACGTTGAGATGGATAAATCTGTGCCCTTTCTGAATAGCAACCCTGAACATGGAGAAGACTTCAGATACTTCAGTATCATGTGTATAGCATCCATGTGGACTTGTCTTGGTTGCTCCATAAATTGACTCACCCTGTTAACTGCAAATGCAATGTCTGGACGAGTTAGGGTAATGTAAAGGAGTTTTCCCACCATTTCTCTATATCTCCTCTTATCCACTTCATCAGTATCACCATCATACAACTTCATGCTAGGGTCCATGGGAATACTTAATGGTTTGCATCCATCCATGCCTGTCTCAATCAGGAAGTTTGTAATATACTTCCGTTGGGTCATCACCAAGCCCTGTGCATTCCTTGCAAATTCCAACCCCAGAAAATATCTTAGGGTTCCAAGATCCTTTGTAACAAACTGACGGCCTAGGAATGTCTTCGCCCTTTCTATGCCCTGAACATCATCTCCTGTAACAAGAATATCATCCACGTAGACCATAATGACAACCGTACCTGCCGATGACTTCTAGACAAACAACGAGTGGTCTGCATTTGACCTCTTGAATCCATGTTGCTCAATAAGGTTGGAAAGCTTCTAGAACCATGCTCTTGGACTCTGTTTGAGGCCATATATTGCCTTGTGAAGTCTACAGACCATCTGCTTCTCCCCCTCAGCAGTAAACCCAGGTGGCTGCTGCATGTAGACTTCCTCTTGTAGGTCCCCATACAAGAAGGCATTCTTGACATCCAGTTGAGATATACTCCATTCACGAACCACAGTCGCAGATAAGAGAATACGAAGGGTAGAGTGTCTCGCCACTGGAGAGAAAGTGTCCATGTAATCCACGCCATAGGTTTGTGTAAACCCACGGGCGACCAAGCATGCTTTGTACCGATCCAAAGTGCCATCTGCATGATATTTAACTGTGAAGACCCACTTACAGCTCACAATGGATGCATCAACAGGTGCAGGAACCAAAGACCATGTGCCACGGGACTGCAAGGCACTCATCTCTTCTTCCATAGCTAATCTCCAGCAATCATTCTTCAAAGCGTCCTGGCAGTTCCGTGGTATATCCACGGAAGACAAGGCTGAGGCAAATCTCTGAAAGTCACCAGTGAGACGGTGAAACGAAACTTGTGAGGCAAAAGGATAAGAGGCACATAGCCGTCTCTGCTTCCGAATAGCAATCGGAACATCAAGATCATCATCTGCTGCACTGGATGGTTTAGTGTCTTCCTGTACTGAAGAATCCTGCACATGTACCAAATCTGACCCGTCAGTAGTAATGCCATCTGAACATACCTGAGGCGTGATGGGTGGTTGATGTGTAGCCTGAGCAGGACCTGACTGACACGTATAGAATTTTGGTAGCGGTTAAACGAGAGGCCGTGGAAGGGGTGGAGGAGGAGGAGGTGGTAGTGGTGCTGGCGTGGAGGCAGGAACAGGGGAAGACTCATGTGAACTCCAAGTAGGTGGTGGAGGAACATAGACAACATCATTGCTAGTGGATGGTACCAGTCTGTCACCTGCAGGAGAAAAATACATGACAGACTCAAAGAAAGTGACATCAGCACTCACGAAGTACTTCTTATTTGTAGGATCATAACACCGGTAGCCTTCTGAGTCCTGGAATAACCAACAAAGACGCACTTGACTGCTCTAGGAGAGAGTTTGTCAAGTCCGGGAGATAGAAGATGAACAAAAGCCACAGTACCAAAGACACGTGGAGTCAGTGAGAATAAGTCCTTGTTTGGAAGAATAAGAGAAATAGGTATCTTCTCACCAAGAACAGAGGATGGCATTCGATTGACCAGATAACATGCAGTAAGAACAGCGTCCCCCCAGAAAGAGATAGGAGCACAACTCTGAATCAACAGGGTTTGAGTGGCGATGCTTTCTTTCCGCCACACCATTTTGCTGTGATGTATATGCACAAGTGGTTTGGTGAATAATACCCTTTGATGAAAGAAATTGAGAAAGTGAGCGTGACCAAAATTCTAGGGCATTATCTATCCGAACATATTTGACTGAAGAAGAGAAAACATTGTGCACTTCATTAATTAAATTCTTGATCGCATCTCCTGCTTCAGATTTATTCTTCAAAAGAAAGACCCATGACACACGAGAGAAATGATCCACTACCACAAGATAAAATCTGTGTCCCTGATGATCGGGTACACGACTCAGACCCCATATATCTATATGTAACAACTCGAATGGGGAGCTACTGCTCCGACTCTGACGACTTGGGAAGCTCGACCTATGATGCTTTCCCAACTGGCATGCTTCACAGCGAAAAGACGAACTAGGAGAGATCTGGGGCAGAAGATGGCGCATTTTCTGGAGCGGAAGGTGACCAAAACGGAGATGCCAGATGTACGGAGAGACAGGTCCGGCAGAATGAGAGGAGACGCCGGCATAGGAATTCCGAACCAGCCGATATAGACCATTCTGCTCAGAGGCACAGCCAATCACCCTGCCCGTTAGTATGTCCTGAAAAATGAGAGAAGACGGGTCAAATATAGCACAACAATGTAAGTCCTTCGTAATCTGACTAATAGATAGCAGATTCATTGGGAACTCAGGAGCATGTAGGACGTTCTGTAGGTGCATAGTGGAGGAAAGGAAGACCTCCCCCTGTCCAACAAGGGGTGAATGGGTACCATCTGCGATCTGCACTGAACGGCCGGGAGGAATGTCCCTGTAGGCCTATAATCTATCTCTATCTCGGCAGAGATGATGTGTGGCTCCGGAATCTATAACCCAGTCAGATATATCATGAGATGGTGTGAATGCAGTATATCTACCTGAGGTACTAGCAGCGGCTGGCGAACTAGCAGAGGCAGTAGCAGCAATATCTGAAAAACCACCAGACGAATCACCAGATGAATGTGGCATAATATCTCGGAGACGGGCCACAAGTTCATCAAATCGATTATCTGCAGTATACGGTAATGGAGACTGAGAGTGCTCTGCAACACGTGCCGATGCTAGGAACCCATGCTTAGAATAGCATGTCTCCTCCGAGTGTCCTGTGCGGTCACAATAGGAGCATGTCTGACTGAAGCGACCACCCCTTCCCTGGGGTCCACGGCCACGTCCACGACCACGACCAGAAGACGGGCCACCTCTCCCACGCGAGACTGCCATCGCTGATGGGGGTGGAGTAGAAGAGCTGGAGGAAACTGGAATGCGACTGAGTCTTCTGTAAACATCCTCCACTGGAGGAATAACTGCATCAGCTAGGATCTGAGACCGGGCGGCATCATATTCAGGATCAAGAGCCGCAAGTAGAACACCCACCATGGTGGCGTTCCGAAACGTCTTCTGCTGTTCAGGAGTGGCAGTGAGTGGAATAGTACTGTATAACTTCTCAAATATCCATCTTAGGGATGTGTTTAAAGAATGGAGAGGTCTGTCGCTCTGCTTCATTGTGAAAATGTCATGCTGAAGCTGCAACATCTTGGTCTCATTTCGCACCTGCGAATATGTAGCGGCAAGAATATCCCACATCGCCTTGGCAGTGGGCTGATGGAGGACGTCATTAGCAATCTCCATCGTCAATGTACCAGACAACCAGACCTTTGCGTAGGAGTCATCAGCCACCCATGAGGCATATATCCATGTCTTCTCTGCAGGCTCATCCTCGGTAAGAATGTGCTTCTTACCATTCGACTTCATGAGGCTCATGAACGACATAGCCCAGAGCTCATAGTTAGACCCGTCCATCTTCACTATTGGCGGAGGATCTTTGAATGCGTCGGTGGAGGGCATATCGACCTTCGATTCTGGCATACTGCCGCTGGAGAAGAATTAGGGTATGTATACAAGATAATGAATGTCTACACCAACTGCATCGGATTTGAGTGCGTATGTAGACGTTACGCACTCAAATCCATATATCGGCAGAAGAGACGAGGTAGACTAGGGCACGCCTTAGATAAGGCCTACAGCCCTCGCAGCGGCAAGGATGCCGCCTGGTATGCCGCGGTGTGGATCGACGCGGCAGGGATGTGCGCGGCGGCGGGGGGGGGGGGGGGGGGGGGTCCGCCTGGGACGGGTCGGCGGCGGGCTGGGATGCCGCCTGGGAGTTCGGTGGCGGGCTGGGGGCCGCCTGGGACCTTCGGCGGCGGGCTGGGATGCCGCCTGTGACCTTCGGCGGCGGGCTGGGATGCCGCCTGTGACCTTCGGCGGCGAGCTGGGGGCCGCCTGGGGCTTCGGCGGTGGGCTGGAGAGCCGCCTGTGACCTTCGGCAGCTAGAGAGAGAGGCGGCGGGGAGGAAGCCGTTGCGGAGGGAGGGGTGGTGGGAGGAGGAGCCGGAGATCGGCGCTAAGAAGGAGAGGGCGGCAGGTGGGGAGGGGATGGCGGGTGGGGAGAGCCCTAGGGCGGCTATGATACCATGTTGGGAAAAAAGACTTCGATAATCATTCAGAAAACCCTAGGCTCTCTTATATAGGGAGAGACCTTAAGGGTAAATTACACAGTGGTCTATAAAAGACAAAGAAATAATGACAAGATACATAAAGAGATAATAGTAATAAGAACTATCTCTACAACATTTATTCATAAATTTAGTTCAATCGTAGTTACTTTTGCGGATATTTATTTATTTTAAATAAAAAGTTAGAAAACCACGTAGAACCCCATATACCCTGCATATGCCCCCGCATACCGCTTAATCGCTATTAGATGACCTGTCCGAACGGATACGCATACCGCTTTCCTGAACCTAGAGTAGTAGTACTGTGAATTTTATAAGAATGCAAGGGTACAAGTGTTGTTGCAAAAAAGATATGATCATATATGTAATTGCATGATTCCAGAAGGGCACAAGTGTAAAAAAAACCCTAGATTGTATTAACATTTGATTTCTTGTTTACTATTTCCTTTTGAAAGTATGTCATCTCCTATAAAAAGTGGCTAATATGCTTTAGTAAGCTAAGTGGCATACAACAACAATAACAAAGCCTTTTCCCACATTAAGTACAGTTGGCTACATGGATTCTTCGCCTCCATTCAGATCTATCTTGGATCATTCTCGGGCTTAGATCTAAAAAATTAAGATCCCTTTGGATAGTCTCATTCCAACACTTCTTGGCCCTTCCTCGCCCTCTCTTAGCCGGTTCAACATCCCAATACTCACAATTCCTAACTAGTGCATCACTCGGCCTCCTTTTGCAAATGACCAAACCACCTTAAGCAATTTTCTCGCAACTTATCCTCGATCGGAGCTACACCCATTTTCCTTCTGAATGCATCATTCCGAATCCGATCTTTACGTGTATGTCCACATATCTACCTTAGCATTTTCATTTCTACAATTGACATTCTATGCACATGTTTATAGTTCACAGGCCAACATTTAGATTCAAAGAGCATAGCAAGCCTCACGACTGCTTTGTAAAACTTACATTTGATTTTCATAGGAATTTTCTTATCATATAGAATAACAGAGGCTCCTCTCCACTTTAACCAACTTGCATTTATTCTATGGGTAACATCTCCATCAATTTCCACATCAAGTTGCAAAATAGATCCCAAATATCTAAAGGAATCTTTCTTCTTAATGTTATCGTCACCAATGTTCACCTCGATTCCTTAACCATTGCTTCCATCAAAAGTGCACTCCATATATTCAGTCTTAGTCCTACTTCTACGAAATCCTTTGGTCTCTAATGCATATCTCAAAACCTCAAGCCTCTCATTTACTCCAGCTCTAGTCTCATCAATCAACACAATGTCATCAACAAATAGCGTACACCAAGGTATCTCATCGTGAATGTGACTAGTCAGCTCGTCCATAATTAAAGTAAAAAGGAATTGACTCAAAGCTAAACCTTGATGCAGACCAATATTGATGTCACGCCTTCCCAGACTGGATCCTTAAACAAGATGAAGCCATATCATACATATCCTTTATGAGGTCAATGTATGGGACAGGTATTATCTCTTCTCCAAAACTCTCCACAATATCTCCCGTGGAACAGAATCATATGTCTTCTCCAAATCAATGAAAATCACATGGAGATTCTTCCTTTTAGCTATATAAATCTCCATTGTTCTCCGCAGCAAGTGGATGGCTTTAGTTGAACGACCTGACAAGAATCCGAATTGATTTTCTTTTACTTTGAAAACTTGCCTCAACCTTCTTTCTATCACATGTTCCCAAATGTTCAAAGTATGACTCATCAACTTAATACCTCTATAATTCGAACAATTTTGAATGTCTCCTTTGCTCTTATAAAGAGGCACCACAATGCTTCTCCAATCTTCAGGCATTTTCTTGCTTCGCCAAATAACATTGAATACTCATCTAGAACTCTCCATACTTTTATATGAAATGTCATCAAGTCCTACACCTTTCCCGGGTTTCATAACCTTCAAAGCCTCCTCTACTTACTTCATTTGTATTCGTCTATAACTTGCACGATTCAAGTAACTTTCACTGCTAGTTAAATCTCCCAAAGTGATCTCTTTATTTCATTTCCCAATGAAAAGCTTATGGAAATACTGCTTCCATCTAGTCTCTATATCCTTATGAGTAACAAGCATGTATCTTTCCTCGTCCTTAATGCATCTCGCTTGAGAAAGGTCTTTGGTCTTTCTCTCTCTTGCTTTGGCCAATCTGAATATATCCTTTTATCCCTTCTTAGAGTTGAGATTTTTGTACAAAACTTCATAAGCTTTTGACTTAGCTTTGCTTACAGCCTTCTTTGCTTCCTTCTTTGCTATCTTGATTTTCATATCCCCTACCTCTCCTTTATCTTCTCTCTTCTTCTCGCAACCCGAAATTCAAGTATGCATCATTAAGCTTGTATTTAAACACATCCTCAAGTAATTTCACGTAACATTTTAACAAAAATGGGGGATCCTATGTAGTCCCAAATATCTAAATTTATTTTTGTAGTTTTATTTCTTGTCACAATTTTTAATTCTTGTAAAAAAAATCAAAAGTCGCAAATTTTGATGTGACTTTTGGCTTGGATGTCTTTTGGATGAAAGGTTGCTTCTTTTAATTGGATAATTCCCTAGATAAAGCATCCTTCTAATTTTCTTCATTTCCTTATACTCTCCGGTCCCCTTCTCAACCTCATTTCTCTCTCTCAAGTGGCTCAATGTGCTCCACTTTATCTCTTCATCCCCATTTCCTTTCTTCTCACACCTCGAAAATTCTTCCCCAAATTACATATTGCATTATTTGTTATTGTAGGCGTTTATGTTATATTGTGACGTACCGTTGAGTATTTCTTATTTATCTTATGTACATCTATGTAATTTACCCAAGGGTTTTCTCTCTATATAAGAGATCCTAGGGCTCCATGGAATAACATATCAAACTATTCTCGGCTCTAACGTGGTATCAGAGCCGAAACCCTAATCTAGGATTTTCTCCACCCGCCCCCCCCCCCTCCTCTCCGCCGGCACCGCCTGCTGCTACAGCCGGCGCCGCCAGCCGCTCCAGCGGCTCCAGCCGCCCCCCAGCCCCGCCATCGGGGCCCTCCTCCCACCGTCAAGCCCCTCCCCCCGCAGCCGGGACCCTCCCCCCGCCGCCGGGCCCCTTCACCCGCCGCCTATCTTCCGCATAGGCTTCCCTAGCCTCCTCTCCTCGCCATCAACGCCGCTCGTTGCGGCATCTCTTCTTCGGTCGGTCCCGCGTCGACGATGGGTTCAAGTGCATAATGTCTACATATGCACTTGAATCCACAAAGGTCTTGGTAGACACCAGTTCTTTTGTCTACCATCCCTAGTTATCTTCTCCGGCAATATGTCAGACCAGAAGGTTGATATGCCCGCCATAGGTGCCTTTAAAGGTTCGGCACCAATCGTCAAAATGGACGGGACGAACTACGAACTGTGGGCTATGCAGTTCCTCAGTCTTATGAAGTCATGTGGTAAGAAGCATATTCTTACCGAAGATGAACCGCCGGAGAAGACGGGAATATATGCCTCATGGGAGGCCGACGACGCCTATGCAAAAGTTTGGCTGTCCGGGACGCTTACAATGGAGATTGCCAACGACGTCCTTCATCAACCCACCGCCAAAGTGATGTGGGATATTCTCGCTTCAACATACTCTCAAGTGCGGAGTGAGACGAAGATGCTGCAGTTGCAGCATGATATTTTTACCACCAAGCAAAATGGCAGGCCCCTTCATTCTCTATACGCGTCCCTACGTGGGATGTTCGAGAAATTATACAGCACCATTCCGCTCACAGCCACCCCCGAGCAGCAGAAGACGTTTCGCAATGCCACTATGGTGGGAGTTCTGCTTACTGCCCTTGATCCGAAATACAAAGCAGCCCGGTCCCAGATCCTCGCCGATGCTACTATTCCTCCTATGGAGGAAGTCTACAGGAGGCTCAGTCGGATCTCCGTTCCATCTAGTGACGCAACTCCATCTCCGTCAGCAATGGCGGTCTCCAGAGGACGAGGTAGTCCGTACTCCTCTCGTGGTCGAGGAGGTAGCGGGCGTGGCCGAGGAGGTCATGTGCGTCCAACATGTTCTTTTTGTCGTCGAACTGGTCATTCCGAGGATACATGCTACTCCAAGCATGGATTTCCTCCTTCTGCACGTGTAGCCGATCATGTTCAAGGTCCATCCACGCCTACTTCCGATCACAGGTTCGAGGAGCTAGTGGCACGGCTTAGAGACATTATGCCACAGACATCATCAGAGGGTGCTGATACACCTGACGTTGCGGCTTCTGCGTCCGCTACCACATCTGTTGCTGCCAGTACCTCAGGTAGTGCTTCTGCCTCGTGTCATAACCATGATCTATCAGGTTGGATTGTTGACTCCGGAGCGACCCATCATCTCTGACGTGATAGAGATAACCTGCTGTCCTACAGAGCTATTCAGCCTGGCCGCTCCGTACTCATAGCTGATGGCACCCATTCCCCTATTGTCGGTCTGGGGGAGACTGTTTTGCTGCCTTCCATGCACTTACAGAACGTTCTACATGCACCAGAATTCTCTATGAATTTATTATCAATCAGTCGGATTACCAAAGATTTGCACTGTCGTGCTATATTTGACCCATCTTCTGTCATTTTTCAGGACATACTAACGGGCAGGGTGATTGGTTGTGGCTCTGAGCACAATGGTCTCTATCGTCTGGTACGGAACACCTATGCTGGCGTCTCCTTACAATCTCAGGGATCTGTTTCTCCATATACTTGGCACCTTCGCTTTGGTCACCTACCGCTGCAGAAAATGCGTCACCTCCTGTCTCAGATATCTCCTTCTTCGTCATTTCGGTGTGAAGCATGTTAGTTAGGAAAGCACCATCGTTCCAGCTTTCCGAGTCGTCAAGGTCGGAGCAGTAGCTCCCCGTTCGAGTTATTTCATATCGATATTTGGGGTCCGAGTCGTGTCCCGGATCATCAGGGACACAGGTTTTATCTGGTTGTAGTAGATGATTTTTCTCGTGTTTCTTGGACTTTTCTTCTTAAAAATAAATCTGAAGCAGGAAGTGTTATCCAAAATCTTATCAATGAAGTTCAGAATGTTTTTTCATCTAATGTCAAGTATGTGCGCACGGATAATGCATTGGAGTTCTGCACTCGTTCTCTTGCTCGTTTTCTTTCTTCAAATGGGATTATCCACCAAACAACATGTTCATATACATCCCAACAAAATGGCGTTGCAGAACGAAAACATCGACACTTCCTCGACATTGCCCGCACATTACTTATTCAGAGTTGTGCACCATTAGCAATTTGGGGAGATGCCATACTCACAGCATGCTATCTGGTCAATCGCATGCCCTCTACCGTTCTTGGGAAAAGGCCCCTATCTCTGTTCTTTTCCCTGACAAGGATTTGTTTTCACTTACTCCTCGTGTCTTTGGGACTGTCGCTTTTGTTCATCGCTTGTCTCCAGGACTTGACAAGCTCTCTCCTAGAGCTGTTAAGTGTATTTTTGTGGGTTACTCCAGGACACAGAAAGGATATCGTTGCTATGATCCCATTTCTGGCAAGTACTATGTTAGTGCTGATGTCACATTTTTTGAACCAGTTATGTACTTCTCCCCTGCAGGTGACAGACTAGCTTCCTCCACATCCACGGATACTAATGTCTATGTACCCCTACCTCCAAGTCTGGGTCAATCTGAGTCCACACCACCACCACCACCACCACTTGTACTACCTTTTCTTAAGTTCTACACAAGGCGGTCAGAGCCTGCTCAAGCTACAAGCCAACCATCCAGCACGCCTCAGGTATGTTCTGATATTAACACTAATGATGGGTTAGATAATGCACCTGTGCAGGAACCAGTGCTACAGGAAGAAGATCCGCCAGCTAGAACAGTGACAGATGACCTTGATCGTCCTATTGCTCATAGAAAGCAGAAGCGGCAATGTGCATCCTATCCTCTTGCATCTCAAGTGTCCTTTCATCGTCTCACTGGTGAATTTGAAAGGTTTGTCGCAGTTGTCTCGTCGGTGGACATCCCACGCAATTATCAAGAAGCCATGAAGATTGACTGCTGGCGTCTAGCTATGGAGGAGGAGATGCGTGCATTACAGTCCAGAGGGACTTGGTCTTTAGTCCCTATTCCTCCGGGTGCATCTGTGGTGAGTTGCAAATGGATTTTTACAGTGAAATACCATGCAGGCGGGCGTCTAGACCGATACAAGGCCAGACTTGTAGCACATGGATTCACCCAAACCTATGGGGTGGATTATTTGGACACGTTTTCACCAGTGGCTCGACACTCGACTCTTCGCATTCTACTATCTGTTGCTGTGGTACGTGACTGGACTATTTTCCAACTTGATGTGAAGAATGCTTTCTTGTATGGTGATCTACAGGAAGAAGTCTACATGGAGCAGCCACCGGGGTTTGCTGCTGAGGGGGAGACTCAGATGGTGTGTAGACTTCATAAGGCTATCTATGGCCTTAAACAGAGTCCACGGGCATGGTTTCAGAAACTTTCCTAGTTGATTGAACAACAGGGGTTCAAGAGGTCAAATGCGGATCATTCGTTGTTTATCCAGAAGATCCCTAGAGGTACGGTCGTTGTCATGATATATGTAGATGATATTCTTGTTACAGGAGATGATACTCATGGGATTGAGATGATCAAAGCTCTTTTGGGAAGCCAGTTTATTACGAAGGACCTAGGCACGATACGATATTTTCTTGGGATAGAATTTGCAAGAAATGCTCAAGGAATGGTGATGACCCAAAGAAAATATGTCACCGATTTGCTAGTAGAAACTGGAATGGCTGGATGCAGACCATCGAGCACGCCTATGGACCCAAGTATGAGGCTTTATGACAATGATACCGAAGAGGTGGACAAAAGGAGATACAGAGAGATGGTGGGTAAGCTTCTATACATCACCATAACTCGTCCAGATATTGCTTACGCAGTAAACCGGGTGAGTCAATTTATGGAGCAGCCCAGGCAAGTTCATATGGAAGCCGTCTATATGATATTGAGATATTTGAAGTCTTCCCCAGGCACAGGTTTGTTATTCAAGAAAGACACAGATCTGTCTATTTCAGCTTGTGCAGATGCAGACTATGCGGGATGTCCAAAGGACCGTAAATCTACTTCATGATTTGCTGTCTTCATAGGAAGCTCTTTGGTTTCTTGGAAAAGCAAGAAACAGACAGTTGTGGCAAGATCCAGTGCTGAATCCGAATATAGAGCCATGGCACAAGCGAGCGCAGAAATGATGTGGGTTCGGCAAGATTTGTATGTAAATGTCTCTCTACCCATGCAGCTTCAATGTGACAACCAGGCAGCATTGTTCATTGCAAATAATCCAGCCTTTCATGAAAGAACAAAACACATTGAGGTGGATTGTCACTACACCAGAGACATGATCCAAAAGAGCTTAATTTCCACTTCACATGTCAGTTCAGAAAACCAGACTGCTGATATATTTACCAAACCATTGCTCAGAGGACCTTTCCAGAGATGTTCTTCCAAGCTGAGCATGATTGATATCTATGCTCCATCTTGAGGGGGAGTGTAGACGTTTATGTTATATTGTGATGTACCGTTGAGTATTTCTTATTTATCTTATGTACATCTATGTAATTTACCCAAGGGTTTTCTCTCTATATAAGAGACCCTAGGGCTCCATGGAATAACATATCAAACTATTCTCGGCTCTAACAGTTATCATACCATGGATTCTAAGTCATTCCATAATTCAACTATCCTATTATATTTTGGTGAGCGAAGCTTGAATTAAGTTGATTAGGTTGTACTTTTTGTTCACATCACCTGCAACCAAGCCTAAATGTACAACAGTGTTTCGATTCATTGATAAAGGAAGTTACATGCATCCCCATGAAGGTCTAACCATTACAGCACCCGTCCAATGCAAAGGAAAAGACAACGAAGAAGAAACAGAACAACAGCCATCAACAAACTCTGTATTCCACCAAAGTTTGATGCAACAACGATACCCACTTCCACCATCAACCTCATTTGGTGATCTGGATTCGCCATCTGATTACGAGTTTCTAGACCACTGCCAACCACTTAGTGATTCTGTTGATCACATTCTCATCACCAGCTTTGGGCAACACTTAGTGGCAATTTCCATTGTGTCGTACCCACACCAGGTACAGGTACTACAGACTCTGATGCAGCGTGACCCCAAATCATGGGGCCACATTTATTAAATTAAATAGTAGTCAATTTTATTTACGTTTTTAGCGGTCGTATTGGTCTAATTAAATAATCGAGATCGTCTGTGATCTCAACGTTTATTTCGTAGATTTTAATTATAATTGTTGGTCAATTAATTAGTTAGAGTCTAATTAAAGTCATTAAAGGTCAATTTAAAATTGTTAGAGTCCGATTAGGAAAGTTGGTTGTCAATTTAATTGAGTTTACTATTTTTGTAAACCCTCTCTCCTATATAAAGAGAGGGTAGGCCCTTGTTTTTAGTCAGTGAATGATTATGAAAATTTGAGAGTTATCTCTCTATCTCTCTTTCTCCCTTCTCCCTCCACGCGATCTCCGCGGTTCTCCTCCTTCAACCCCTCGTTACCGACGAGTTCTTCTTCTCGACCCCTCCTTTTTCTCCACCGATATTCGCCCGCCAATTATTTTAATTTTTTATCGTCGACGCCGGAACCCGTTTGCATCAATTGGTATCAGACACGTAAAGCCGACAACGCCGCCATCTAGCCCCCAGCGCCCGCACGCCCCCCTCCAACCCGCCGCCATCGCCCCAACCCTGCACCCGCATCCACATCGCCTCCTTCCCCCTCTGTCTCCCGTAAATCTCCCCAGCCCCCCCTCCTCCTCCGCCACTTCCGCGCGCCCCCACCCCTGCTACCGTCTCCCCCACCCGCAGCGCCTCCCCTCTGTGCACCGTCCCTCACCACCAGACCCCATGAGCCCTCCCTCGCCATTTCCCCACTCCCCCTCCGACCCCCCTTCGCCTCACCCGAAAACACAGCGGGACCCCACCCTCTCCGCACCTCGCGTCACGCGCGCCAACCCCGCGTCGTCACCACGCTGCAGCTGCCTCGACTGCGCGGCCCCCTTCCTCTTGCCAGCCACCCCCGCGACAGCCACGCGCGCCGCCTTTTCGCCGCACCCCCGCGCCAAGGGCCTGTCGAACCCCATCTCCCCGCCGAACCGCACCGGCCCCGCCCGTGAGACCACCGCCCCCACCTGTCCCAGCGAGAGATCGCCGCCGCCAACTTAACGGGGAAGCCCTGCCGCCCTCCCGCGCATAAAAGGAAGGGTCGAACCCTAACCCAATCGAGATTAACGGAGCAGGGATCCCAGGAATTGGGGAATTGGTTATTTGGGAAAATTTACAAGATGAAATTTCCAAAAATATTTATTTGCAAGAAGGTCCGAGGCTATAGAAATGTGAGGAAAATTGAAGGGGTACGAAAATTGCAGTGGTACCCTCCACTTGGGAAAAACTATAAACGTAATGTTGAAGATGATCCCATGGGAGGAAATTGAAGCCCCAATTCAAGGATAATTTCTCCAACTATCCACCTACGTCACGCAATTCGTCAGGAGCCGAATTTTTAAAGCGGTGGAGAGTTGATGCAGCGTGACCCCAAATTATGGGGCCACATTTATTAAATTAAATAGTAGTCAATTTTATTTACGTTTTTAGCGGTCGTATTGGTCTAATTAAATAATCGAGATCGCCTGTGATCTCAACGTTTATTTCGTAGATTTTAATTATAATTGTTGGTCAATTAATTAGTTAGAGTCTAATTAAAGTCATTAAAGGTCAATTTAAAATTGTTAGAGTCCGATTAGGAAAGTTGGTTGTCAATTTAATTGAGTTTACTATTTTTGTAAACCCTCTCTCCTATATAAAGAGAGGGTAGGCCCTTGTTTTTAGTCAGTGAATGATTATGAAAATTTGAGAGTTATCTCTCTATCTCTCTTTCTCCCTTCTCCCTCCACGCGATCTCCGCGGTTCTCCTCCTTCAACCCCTCGTTACCGACGAGTTCTTCTTCTCGACCCCTCCTTTTTCTCCACCGATATTCGCCCGCCAATTATTTTAATTTTTTATCGTCGACGCCGGAACCCGTTTGCATCAATTGGTATCAGACACGTAAAGCCGACAACGCCGCCATCTAGCCCCCAGCGCCCGCACGCCCCCCTCCAACCCGCCGCCATCGCCCCAACCCTGCACCCGCATCCACATCGCCTCCTTCCCCCTCTGTCTCCCGTAAATCTCCCCAGCCCCCCCTCCTCCTCCGCCACTTCCGCGCGCCCCCACCCCTGCTACCGTCTCCCCCACCCGCAGCGCCTCCCCTCTGTGCACCGTCCCTCACCACCAGACCCCATGAGCCCTCCCTCGCCATTTCCCCACTCCCCCTCCGACCCCCCTTCGCCTCACCCGAAAACACAGCGGGACCCCACCCTCTCCGCACCTCGCGTCACGCGCGCCAACCCCGCGTCGTCACCACGCTGCAGCTGCCTCGACTGCGCGGCCCCCTTCCTCTTGCCAGCCACCCCCGCGACAGCCACGCGCGCCGCCTTTTCGCCGCACCCCCGCGCCAAGGGCCTGTCGAACCCCATCTCCCCGCCGAACCGCACCGGCCCCGCCCGTGAGACCACCGCCCCCACCTGTCCCAGCGAGAGATCGCCGCCGCCAACTTAACGGGGAAGCCCTGCCGCCCTCCCGCGCATAAAAGGAAGGGTCGAACCCTAACCCAATCGAGATTAACGGAGCAGGGATCCCAGGAATTGGGGAATTGGTTATTTGGGAAAATTTACAAGATGAAATTTCCAAAAATATTTATTTGCAAGAAGGTCCGAGGCTATAGAAATGTGAGGAAAATTGAAGGGGTACGAAAATTGCAGTGGTACCCTCCACTTGGGAAAAACTATAAACGTAATGTTGAAGATGATCCCATGGGAGGAAATTGAAGCCCCAATTCAAGGATAATTTCTCCAACTATCCACCTACGTCACGCAATTCGTCAGGAGCCGAATTTTTAAAGCGGTGGAGAGTTGATGCAGCGTGACCCCAAATTATGGGGCCACATTTATTAAATTAAATAGTAGTCAATTTTATTTACGTTTTTAGCGGTCGTATTGGTCTAATTAAATAATCGAGATCGCCTGTGATCTCAACGTTTATTTCGTAGATTTTAATTATAATTGTTGGTCAATTAATTAGTTAGAGTCTAATTAAAGTCATTAAAGGTCAATTTAAAATTGTTAGAGTCCGATTAGGAAAGTTGGTTGTCAATTTAATTGAGTTTACTATTTTTGTAAACCCTCTCTCCTATATAAAGAGAGGGTAGGCCCTTGTTTTTAGTCAGTGAATGATTATGAAAATTTGAGAGTTATCTCTCTATCTCTCTTTCTCCCTTCTCCCTCCACGCGATCTCCGCGGTTCTCCTCCTTCAACCCCTCATTACCGACGAGTTCTTCTTCTCGACCCCTCCTTTTACTCCACCGATATTCGCCCGCCAATTATTTTAATTTTTTATCGTCGACGCCGGAACCCGTTTGCATCAGACTCCGAACCCTACTATACCACCATTGTCGACAAAATATCAACCTAGATACGGAAGTCCTCAACACAACTGTAGCCATTACTTTGGGTTCCAATAATGAAAATGTCGACACTATCAATCGTCACCGCATGTGTCCCAACTTAGATCGTTGTCACCACCCTAGCGAGTTAAGCTCCACAAAAAGAACTACCATTGTTTCCATCGCTCTCCTTGATGCTTTCTTCGGCGTTTAAAGCATCGTCGTGGAATCCAATGTTGTAACCACATCCTCCTCCAATTTCACTACCACCGCCGTTGTTGGGAGGAGGAAGGGAAACCCCATATCAAGAGATGAAATGTGCTCTCCAATCAGCTACTTATTCCCAAAAAATTGAGTAGGAAAATCTCTTAGGAATATTACAGAGGTCTCCCCCGTCTAAGAATATTTTATTTAAAGATCTAAGTTAAGAAGTATACGAGGAAAAGGGAATATTTAAATGGAGGGGTGAGTAGATGAGAATTGATGCAATCTAAAATATCTAATTTTACTTTTGTAATTTTATTTTTTTTATTATGATTTTCAATTCTCCTACAAAAATCAAAAGTCGCAATCTATAGATGTATCTTTCGGCTTAGATGTGTGTTTTGGATGAAGGGTTGCTTCTTTTAATGGTTTGACTTTTTTTTGAGAGAAATGGGATGGACCTTCTTTAAAGTTTAAACACCCGTCCAACTTTAATGGGTTAATTCCTTGTATATTCTTATATAATGGGTCAATAAAAAGATGGATTTTAATAGCCATAGGATTAATCCTTCTGAGTTTTCGTCCTTCCCATATACACTCTGATCCCCTTCTCAACCTCGTTTGTTCTCCCTCACGCAACTCGGCATGCTCCTCTTCATCAATACCCCAATTTTCTCTTTTCTTACCCCTCAAAAATTGTTCCCCAAATTTAAGCAGATTGGCATGTTCATCTTCGCATTTACCTCAATTTCATCTTTTCTCACTCCTCGGACATGCTTCCACAAGTTACAGACTGCATCATGATCGTGGTTTGAAAAAGCTAAAAACAGAATGAGGTGGTTTCCCTGGAATCAAGGCGAGGCATAGCCTCGAGGCATTCGAGGTATAAGCCTCATTTTACAAGGATAAACTATAATATATATACTAATGAAATTATATATATTCTGACTAACATATGATATATATTGCTATAATATATGACAAAAATTTTATTGAGGATTTTATTTCTATTCGAGTATATGAATCTGTTTGTTTGGGAGTAGTACATAAATTCCCCTTGAATTCTATATTGTTTGTACTTCTCGGTATATTACATAGCTCATTATGTGATCTCTCCTTAAAAATAAGTTTAATGGTAACGTTTTCAATGATATTTGTGGATTCATATGTTTAAGTGTATAATTTAAGAGTTCTTTGACATAATTGGACATGTTTAACAGTAAATATGATATATACTCATCTTTAAGCATTCATCTTGTATAATTATATCCTAAACAAATAGACCTTTAACACATCTTGTTAGAAAATAGGAAACGGAAGAAAAATAGATAAACAGAGCATAATCTAGAAAGGTAAACATGAAAAACACAAAAGATTTTTTACGAGGAACCCTACTCCGTGAGGAGAGGGATGAAACTACGGGAGAAGGTATCAAAGGGCCAGGTTTGTTTATTGACTTTCTCATCTGATATAGGAGGTCTGAGGTCCCTTATATAACCTCCACAGAGCCTCCAAGTCCCACCATTGGTAGATGTGGGACTAAACAATCGGATGGGGTAAATGGATCCATTTACCCTCCTACAACACAATAGGCGCACATAACAAATACTCCAACACCCCCCCTCAAGCTGGAGCATGCAATGCTCAGCTTAGACAAACAGAAAGAGACTCAACGCTACAGAACACTACGGACAATATCAACCCAACGCGCACAATTGTTGCTGTCGAGGATGTTGCTTCTCATGTCGTGCAGGTGAGGAGGACGAACGGGCTGGAGTGTGAGTCAACTGAAGACTCGGAATCTGACCATCGAGTCTGAAACTGCACTTGGAGTCTCCTCGTCGGAGAACTGGGTCTCTCCCATCTGGCTCAGAGAATGGTGCTCTACTCTGGAGTACATATGATACCACATGAAAAACTCTGGCTGGACAACACAAGAAGAATGATGGGGACCACAAAACTGAAGACCGCACACCCATGTGTGCCTGAACTGCAGACTCAGAAATATCTGACGTCGAGTCTGAACTGTAGAGTCTGGAAATCGGCCGGCCTCTGAATCTGACATCTGAATCTGAAACAAGACTTGTGACTCTACACAATACTCCCCCTTTCTCCCATACTTGTCGGAAATCATCAACAAAGTTGGGAGAAGACAATAAAATGGGGGAAAATACAACTAATTCGCCGATCACAAAATTTTCTTCGGCTTTTCAAAACATGGATAACATTTAGCCATTTCATTTTTTTATACGGAAGCGTTTTTTAATTCCTTTTTTAAAGCCGTGCAACCATCCTTTTTTTCTCGACTTTCCATTTTTTTTAAATGCGTACAGCCTTTTAATTGTACGTGCCTTTTTTTAATCTCTCTTTTTTTTGAAATAATCCCTTTTTTAAAAGCTAAACAACCCAATTGGGCTTTTCAGACAAATACCCCCCCCCCCCTTTTTTTAAATAACGTCGCCACCCCCCCCCCCTTAGGGTTCCCATCGCGGGAACCCTTCGTATCATGCGCCACCGCCCCCATGTTTGGGATACGCGGCCTGGAGAGGAGGCTGGAGCCTCGCGTTGGGTTGGTGTCGCCGCCCCCGATGGAGGTGCAGCTACGGGAGAGGTGCGTTGTGCCAGCATTGCCGCCTGGATGATGGTGCTACCGCCTTGAAGACTTGCGCCTCCACCGCCTGATCTCGCGAGTATGAGGCGGAGAGAGAAGAGGGAGCTGCGTGAATGTTGTTGTGCGCAATGGCGATTGGGAACTTTGCTGCTCGCACGCACCTGGTCAATGATGCGTCGCCGCCTTTTGGATATGCTACGCCACCGGAGTAGCTGAATCGGGATCAGCGCCGCCTACGCTCAAGAGGTGACGCGAGTTGCTCGCAGCTTGGAAGAAGGGAGGTATTGCCGCCAAGAAGGATTGGAATCGCCCGGTGTCTGGTGTCTTGGAGCCGCTGCGAGGATACGTGAGGGGAGGCGTCGCCAGCAAGTGCTGCAACCACTGGCGGTTCTCACGAAGGCAATGCACGCCTGGATTGTTGCGCAAGTGCAGTTAGGATTGATCAGGCCGCTGCCTGAGATGAAATGTTTCGCCGTAAGGGGGTGCTGCCTGCGTGCGACGGGGAGAGCGCGCGATCTATCTAGTGATGGTGTCGAAATACGAGAAAGGGATATGCGCAACATGCCCTGAAGGATGGCTGAACTCCGCCTGGAGAGGAAGCATGGAATGTGCCGCAGATGGCTCCTGACTGGATCTGGAGCAAGGCCGGAACTACAAATCTAGGATTTCAGAAAACCCCAAAGATCTTGAACCAAAATTTGAACTATATATGAATACATAATCTTCAAGAATAACTAAAAATCGATTCTCAAATCGATCACAAAGTATAATTGAAGAACATGGTGAAATCCTCGAGAATCGACCCACTCTTATACCATGTTAGAAAATAGGAAGCGGAAGCAAAATAGATAAACAGAGCATAATCTAGAAAGGTAAACATGAAAAACACAAAAGATTTTTTACGCGGAACCCTACTCCGTGAGGAGCGGGATGAAACCACGAGAGAAGGCCTCAAAGGGTCAGGTTTGTCTATTGACTTTCTCATCTGATACAGGAAGTCTGGGGCTCCTTATATAACTTCCACGGAGCCTCCAAGTCCCATCATTGGTAGATGTGGGACTAAACAACCGGATGGGGTAAATGGATCCTGGAGGGATCCATTTACCCTCCTACAAGACAATAGGCGCACATAACAAATACTCCAACACATCTAAAATTGTTAATAGTACAAATGATTTGTATAAAAAAAATAATCTGAAAATAAAAAACACCTCGAGGATTGCCTCACCCCCGCCTCGACCACCTCGACCACCTGATGCGGCCGTCTCTTAGAGACCACCTGAGGCAGTTGTTATGGGGGCATATTTCCTGACCGCCTCGCCTCGAAGTGTACGCCTCGTGCGCCTCGAGGCGCATTTTTTCGAACCATGATCATGATCACCATAAAAAACTCTATTATTTGACAAAAAAGAATGAAATTACGAGTGCTTTAACGAAGGCTCGTCTAAAAAATGTGCATGTGTGTACATTCGCAACATATTTCCTCTTCTCAAAAAACCATGGCATTCCTCGCCAACAGGATGGCCCAACACATATCAATAGGTCAAACAATCTGCTTTGGATAGGTAGGGCGTGCCCCCAAAACTCTTCCGTAGTTGGTCATGGCTCAAGACACCCAGCCAATCCACCATGGTCCCTGACCCTCACCCAATATGTCTCATGAAGGAAGAAATGCAATCAATGACATCTTGTTTCAAGCAAAGAACCTCGGTAGTTGGGAAGAAACAGGCTTTAAAAGTTCTTATCGGTAATCTCTTTCTTCACATAAGCCACAAAAATCTCAATTTTTGTGGCACCCAAGCCTTCCGCATCAATCTAGTTACATTAGCCAATCATGCATTCTCTGCCTTGTATTGTGTCATCGATGCAGATAAAGAACGACTCCCAGAATTTGCACTCCGACATCCACAACATTTAATGTATCGAGTATTGATAACTTGTTTGAGCACTTGATTATGGGTTTTTTTGTGTCAAGCAGCCAATTTACAGACATTGTAAGGTATGTATTGCAGTTTCTTTTGGTCCACATTTTATCTTATTATGTCTATATGTGTTTCATTTTTTATGACATTAATTGCTTTGTTAAGACAGCCACTGACTGCAGAAAAGGTCAAAAATTGGATAATTAAATCTATGAAATCGTTCTGGTATAGAAAAGCTTCAAAGCAAACCTTCTTTTTAGCTTTTCTTTCCTCAGTCATAACGCGTTTTGTCTTATCCAAAACCTCAATGTCCTGAAATAAATGAAGTAAAAAAAATCAATTTGAAACCTCAATAAATGCATACAAAATGAGGAGAAAATGTATCAAAAGAACACAGTGTGAAGGAAAGCTTTTTACAGAAGTGCTAAAAGGAAAATCTAAGACTCATGCAGTCCGCAGAATGCATGTGGTTTGAACTTTGAATATTAAAAAATAAATTACGTTTATATAAATAACACAGCTTCCTTTGTGAAATTATAATAAATAAACAAAAATCAACTACCATATGCAGACGACAGGAGAAGCTACTATAAAATCTCAGTTCGAGAACAGAACACAAAGTGGTGAACGAGGAAACCAAATGTTGTAGCATTAAAAGATTTGTAACACGCAATAAAATAATGTATATGCAACACAATAACAGGAAGGAAACAATAATCATTTCAGACTATCAGTACCTTGCTTTTGGATCGCTTTCTTTCACTTGGGTCCAGTGACTTATCAAAGGTTTCCTTTAAATCCTCTTTGTGATATTTACGTTTCATCTTGGCACCAACACTCCCCCTCTTATCGATATTATCCACTGGTCCTTCCTTCAACAAATCCAAGTCACAATAATCCAGAAGCTTACTCTCACAAACCCTAGTGGCAAGTCTCTCTACATTCCTATGATCAGCCATTGAGACTCCCCTGGCAGACAAAGAAATTGGAAGCTTCTGACTGTAACTAAAAGTTGTCTCCTCTACAACTTTATCCATTTCTACATCAAGAGATTCACTCCCTGTGACAGATAAAACTGAGTCACCGAACTCATTCATGATTTCGCCTTCTTCAATTTCTCCCTCTTTACCAACATCTAAAGAATCATGGACACTGACTTCAGTTGACTCCTTAGATCCTAACTGCCCTACACAAGTAGAGGTATCCCCCCATTCACCTACGTTCCCTGTGCCTATCGGAATTACGCCGGTATTACTCGGTGTAAGACTATCAGGTTGTGCGTCAGAGCATGCTTCTTCATGGGATGAAGCAATTCCACCTTGAGCTCCTAAAATTGCAGCTTTCTGATCAGTACGTGCTTCATCTAGTTGCTTCGACACTGAGTTCCCCAAACTAGTGTGACAAATGATAAGATTCTCGTGTTCGCCTGAGTTAATCAGCCCTTGATGCAATACACGAGCTGTTTTGTCGTTCACGGAAGAAAAATCACGTTGAGGACCGGCACCCTCAGTTCTCGAGTTGAAGATACTGGCATCTTGAACCATCATACAACCATCTATTTCCATTTCGGTATCTTTGCCTTTGTAATCTCCAATCCTACTCACATTCTCAGTTCTATTTTCCAAAGGAGAAGGCATTTGCTCCTCAGCAGCACCCTCACCTCGGGAGCCGGCCAGTTCCAATTCATTGTAAGCAAACTTACCGGATTCATCACTGCTCACTTCCCCTTGACGCGCAACTGCAATCCTTGAACCGCTTGTGGACGCATCTCTATCGGTCAGTCGTCCTTCTTGTGTGACCCGAACATCAGACTCACGATCATCTTCGTGCTCCTTTCCCGCATCCTTCGGCTCGTCGACCTGGATGCAATCCCTAAACTCCTTCTGCAGCTCCAGGAGCCCGAGCTCATCCTCCGTTGATTCGACTTCCGGACATTCTTCTGCAAATAACAGCTTGTTGGGGTCTGCTACAGAGAAATTGGGACCTGATCCGACCTGGAGATCTCGTTTCCCTCCTTCCTGACGCGCGTCGGTGGCGGTTCTGTGAGCACGCGGTGCGCCTCCGAGTTGAGGAGGATCGAAGGCGACGAGAGAGAGGAGTCGGACGACGGAGCGATAGGTCGCGCTGCTGTTGATATTGGATCCACGACGGAGGAGAAAGATGGAGTGCCGTCCGCCTTCATCTGCCATCTCTCCAGCTACTCAGCTAGTGGCGGGAGGGCTTTGTTAGGGTTTTATGGTGCGGAGGAGAACCTAAATTGGATGGTTCAGGCAGAGGGTTGGGAACACGTTGATTTTGCGATGGAATTTCAATTCAGGATTTTGACCTAGAAAGAGGTAAATTGGATTATAACAAGTTGGAAATTCTTATTAGTAGGAAAAACTTCTCGTCTAACATGTCAATGGGATTTTTAAGCCTTTATCTTTTTACAATAATAGTTGTATCGCTACCTTATTGAACTATTAACTGTTATCTCTTTGATTAGTTGGTGACCATTCATCACTTAAACTGATGTTAACTTATTGGCGCAGACGTAATTTGCATAAAAAGTGAGGGTATAAGCTTAATTAGATAGTATCATCTTCCTCCTCTACTTTTTTGAACGCATATACTATAATCGTCCACTAAACTTCAAGCACTATCAAGTTATAAATTTTCGCGTCAGAACTTTTGAATGATGGGGTAAACACAAAACTTGTTCCAAGCAGTGTCCAACCTCTCACGGTGCATCTACGTGGTCGAGGAACAGTACATTGTACACACACAACACAACGCCATGTTGCCTTGGAGGTCCTTGTCACCCTTGGATCCCTCGCTATCATTTAATTGAATCACAAAGGAGTACATCGTTGCCTTGAGTGAACCCATCAAGGCTTTCGCCATCAAAGATGTATCTCTCCAATTGTATGGAATAAATAAATGGGATTTTATCACTTGTGCCCCCTCCGAGATATCGCAATATCAGTTATGCCCTTATCTTTTTGGTAATATCACTTGTGCCCCTCACTTCTTGCTAATTTATCACTTGTGTCCCTCGAGTTAGTGACCGTCCATCCACGGTGCAAACGGACGTTAACATCGAGGACATAAGCGGAATTAATTTAAAAAAAAAAGTTAAATGGTCATTTTGAGACCATCTTCCTCATCCTTTTCTTCTTCCTCCTCTACCCCCATCCTCTTCCTCCTCTTGGGCCTCCCCTGCCCCGCGCCGCCCTGTGCTCCTCGCACCGCCCCTGCTCCCCTGGGCCACCCCTCCCCTCCCCTGCACCGCCTCGTGCTCCCCGCGTCGTCCCCTACTCGCCCTACCCCGCGCCCTGCTCCCCTCCCCTGCGTCGCCCTTGCTCCCCCTCCCACTGCCCTGCGTCGCCCTGTGCTCCTTGGGTTGCCCCCTCCCCTCGCCCGTACCGCCCCCTGCTCCCCTCCCCTGCGCCGCCCCTTGTTCCGACCCCCCGCAGCACCGCCCACGCATCTCCCCCCTCCGCCCCCTCCCCCCTGCACCCCCATCACCCTCTGCGCCTCCCCGATGGCGGAGCACGACTGGCGGCCACCTGCCGAACGCGACTCCGCCACCAGCCCCGCGCGAAGCCTTCGCCGGCCTGTGCGGAACCCATCTGCCTGCGGGCCGCGCCTCTGCTTCACCACACCCCCTTCTGCGCCCTCCGCCGCCCAACGGCAGCCCCACCTCTTCCATCAGCGCTCTCCAGCCCAGCGTGCCGCACCCACCGCCGATACGACCGCGCGGCCTTCCTCGGCAGACTAGGGACGCGACGAGCGGTTGCTGGCATTGATGAGAAGCCCTAAATTTGGATCTCTAGGTTGAAGAACACCTTTGGACAATAATACCCCTCTTAACCACACCATGGTTTGAGTAAACTATGGTTATTTCAATTTTTTGACGGTCAATCTGACGGAAGGGCACAACTGATGACGGAGAAAGAAGTGAGAAGCACAAGTGATATTACCGAAAAGATAGGGGCATAACTGATATTGCTATATCTCGGAGGGGTACAAGTGATAAAATCCCTAAATAAATCAAATTTATAGAACAAGGTGTTCATCGTATGAGCACTAATGCAATCGTATAACAAAAAAAATGTTTGCAAGTGTGAAATCACATGGTAACAAACAATTTCCGCATTGTTTCGCAGCATCACAAGAGTATATTGGAATGTCTGTTGAAACATGCTTCTCTAACAGAATAGACCCCTGACTCAAGTTTGATCCAATGGACGCTTGCACTTGTTGGCACAATGATGAGTCATGCTGCTTCCCGCAAACTTGAGAGATCTTCTCCACCAAGTTGTTTTCATGCAAATAACATGCAAACTTTACCTCATGATTTCATCGCACCAAATCGAGTCATTCTACACATACACATAAATCAAAAAAAAAGGTGACTTCTCTTGCAATCGGCCAAGCTGGTGAAGAGAAAGAAGAGGCTATGATGGTGGGTGAGGGTGTTTGATGACGATGATGGGGACGGCCAAGAAGAGATATTAAACAGAGCCTACTCTTTTAATTTCACTTCTTAAATATCAAGATTTAAAGTCTCTAAATGGAATTGAATCCATGTATTGGAAAAAAGAGGCTAAGCCCCTCCATAAATACAGGGAGGTGACCACGGAGAGTCATACTCTCCAACTAGTGTAAAGCCCGTGCGTTGCACGGGAATGCATGTGGTTTGATAGAAATTAATGTCGAGGAAGACATTTAATAAGGATGATATCTTTACAGATATTTACATATCGACATCATTTGGAAGGAAAAAATAATAAAGAATAACATGCAAGAATCATATAGAATATCTACCAAATTGCGTAGATAAAATATAAATTTTCTTATTATGGATTGTAGCTATAAATACTTAATTATCCGTGGATGGGCTCCACTGATCATATGTTTAAAATTTCAGACATCTTCATGCAATCTGCTACAATTGGCACATAAGGCATATATAGAAAGTAAGAAGGTTCAGATCTGAGTTGATGTCTCGACAACTGTGAAAGAGAATGAACAAAAAAGAAATGAATATGGCGTACAAATTTAGCATGAGAGGTACGACATGTTCGCATCCACATTCGTTCTATCTGGTTATCAAAGCACAAGAGTACATATGTGGATTGTGGATTTTCCTGCAAGTTATATGATTAAAAGGAAGCTGCCAAACTGATAACATAACAGCCAGAGTACATATTTACAGCAAATGTAGCAACAGTACCTTTACCTGCAATCCACAAAATATCTTACAAAATGAACTGTATGTAAGATCTGTACATAAGTTGTAACCATCAGGCACATGTTATAATATTTCTTCAGTTGAAATGAGATTTTTCAAAAAAAATGTTATAACGTGACATGTTATAAAGGTGTTTCACTTAAAGTGTTGTTGGCAGAATATCTGTTTTACGACGGGCAAAAACAAAGATATTCCTCAAAAGACAAAGGTAGAAAAGAAAGTTTGAATTAATATAACCAGTAAGAGAATATACATAACAAAGGCCGATGCAAGATATGGCAGTAACATGAACAAACTTTGTTAATGCATGAAATCCTGAAGATACGCCTGAATACCTATATGTTAAGAAAGCTGATTTGCAACTGTTAAACATCAAGTTCTTGGACCGAAGTTGCTGTGAAATCTTTTCCACGTACAAATCTATGATTCTTTTTTGTCACTCTGATGTGAAAGATATATTTTTTCCATAGACGTGAATTGATGAGATGCGTAAGGAGATCCAACACGTCGGCCTACATGATAGTAAATGTGTAAACTATGATAATCACGCGAAGTGTATGATAAATACTGAAATAAAATTAATTATCTTTGCATGTGTGAGATGAAACCTGGTCAAGTAGTTCTTGCAGTTGATCCATTGTTAAGCCGAGAATTTTTTTCTGCAACATCACCGAACGTGGTAATATAAACCTCTCCTGTGTTATCCGATGCTCCAAGTCTCAGTTTCATTCTTTACAATGAAAAAAGATTATCTAAGATGAGGTAATAATGATGCATAAACATATATAAAGCTTATTTTTTTAGTGAACTACAATAACAAATGATTAAGGGAAACAATGGTAAGTGAGTACCTTAGTGTACATATAGGACTTTTAGTTGAACAATTTAGGCAATATGTATTATCAACAGAGACTTTATATGTTGCAAAACATTTATTACAACACTCGTATCACATTTGTGTATCTGTGAGATGCCAGATACAACAGCTTCTATCGGATAAGTCCTTGCCTACAAAATTAAAGAAGATAAGCTGAAATGCAGGATTGCTTAATGCAAAGATAGGCAATTCACTATGGACAATATAAGTTGAGAGCAGAAAGTTATGATAACACGGTTATGGGCTATGTATTCTTGGAATACAAATTTGCTTATTCTAACTGGTTGTGGACATTAGTTAATAAATGGATTAACGCATTCTATATTATGAATGAATTGGCTCACTGGGCCAAGAGAGAAATCATGATATTACAAGCATATGTGACGTACAAATGGATTCGTCTATGTTAGAATAAAGTGGCTCTACTATTGCATCTTCTTTCTTGACAATACCATTTATCTCCATCCCACCTCATATGGTTAAAAATTTTACTTTACATAGCAGAGTCCCCTGTTGATATATAAACAAAAAAAGAAGGTAGACATATTGATTATATACTTTATATGTGTTGCTTGAGTGTGAACTATTGTACACATAAGACAATGATCTTCAAAACTATCACAAAATGTTGGAGAGGTTTTTTGGATGAATTTTCTTGAGAATTGGGAAAAAATCATGGAGGGAAAAAATTACCTTCACAAAGCAACAACAATATATGTGTGAAATATGATTTTGGTTATATAAATGTTTAATATGAAAAATATAATTAAGGTATTATATAAAAATATTAAATTCAATAGCACAATAGTAACATAGTCGATAGGTAAAAGACGAAAATAAGGTACCTCCGGCGGAAACCCAAGTGTAGCTTCAATGAGTAGTTCAATTGTAATCGGAGATATTTGAGCGATTTCTGATAAGAAAGATTGGGACACCTTAAGCGAATTTGTATCAGGCATGTTATTTCCCTCCTTCTCGAACCTAGATATTTATGTATCAAATGAAAAGTTCTTATAAATGAGATGATTCAAAATAAATTGTAATGTACCAATTGAGTAGTTTGTCAGCTGCTTCAAACTCCATTAGTTCAAATTGTAGTTCAGAGAAGCCTGTTGTAGAGAGTGTGTATGCACCTGGAACAATTTTTACATGCTTATAAACAATAAAATGGCAAGGCTTTGTACAATCAAGAATCATTACCTTGATATGTTGATACAGAGAGATGTGCGGCAAGAATAAGTCCTTTTCTTTTGAATGTGCTTTTAAGTTTTTCATTGAACTTTGTTGCTAAGTCTCCCCAAATAGTAATTCTTGTTGTTGCACGACTACATCGTAGGAGTTAATACAAAATATTCTTGTGGAACATTTCTCAACTATAAGAAATATAGATATCATGAAAAAAATATTGAGCTAACCTTTGATCAATGATATCAATATTGGATTTTTTTTGGACCATACCGGTTCTAGTTGTGACATCTGTTATGGAAATCATGTTTATGACTATCCCCAGAACATCTGTAAATAATCAGGAACATTATTATTCAGAGATAATAATGAGAGAAGTATTGAAAACAAACAATAAACTTGACAATAGTGTAAGGCAACCAATACCTATTAATGATTCTCCTTTTTGCTTGATAGTATGCAACTTATCTAAACAAATTATATTAGGCTTGATGTCAGGAATAGAGCCATCATCCTTTAATGGGTTGATTACAGATTGACTATTAATAATCATGCAGCAGTAACGACGATCAACGATGACATGCCATTTCTTTGCTTCACATATATGAACATTTTTAAACAGATAAACACATCCTAAATGTAGTCTCTCTTTCCAATGATCCAAATCTCGATCAGATATCGAACCCTCCATCTGATCACCCTGATAAAAAATGAATTTACAATTAATTAGCATTATAACTTTTTTCGAATGTTGATGAGAATAAGTAAATAAGCATATCACAAAGAGAGAAAACCTTTTCATCTATAAGGATGAAAGAAATCATTCTTCCATTTTTTGGGCCTAATATTTCTCCATCCCACAATCTGCCAATTCTAAGACGGTAAGACACATTCCTCAAAATGGGTTGGGCCATATTTAATGTAATTACTCGAGAGCTGATCCTTGACGAATCTTGAATATCTTTACGTTCACTGACTTTACCTTTTCGAGTGGAATTTCTTATTTCATTTAATCTATCTAAAAGAAAGTGAAATTACTATTAATATACGTATGTAATCAAATTATAGCAAAATGATATTAAATATCCAGTAGTCATGTAATAATGTAGTCACCTTGCAATGTTGGAATTGTTGAAGAAGAAGATGTAACAGCTTTCGAAACTTGAAGTAAATCGCATGAAGTTGAGATATCTGCAGGTAACAGTAAATATGTTATCGTTGGAGGATATCATGAGGAAAATAGTTCAAGGCATATATTACGATAATTGTTGTCATTAAGAAATTTAGACAAGAACATGAAGTTGTATGAAATATATATGCCTTTCAATGGGAAAAAATTGAGTAAGATAACATTATTAGGTTGAAGATGTATTAATTTTTTTCCTAATATTTCTCTATTTCATAGTTTTCCAACTCTAAGGCAGTAATACACATTCCCCAAAATGGGTTGAGCTGAAAATTATTTCAGGGCATATATTACGATAATTATTTTTATTAAGAAATTTAGAGCAGAACATAAAGTTGTATGAAATATATATGGCTTTCAATGGGAAAAACATTGAGTAAGATAACATTATTAAGTTGAAGATGTAATATTTTTTCCTAATATTTTTCTATCTCATAGTTTCCAACTCAAACTCAAAGGCAGTAAAACACATTCCCCAAAATGGGTTGAGCCATATTTAATGTAATTACCGAGGGGAGCTAATACTTGAAGAAGCTTGAATATATTTACTCTCAATGGCTTGACCCTTTTTAGTTGAATTTATTATTTCATTCAATATCTCTAACAAAATAAAGTTAAGTTAGGCTTAGTATATATATGTAACCACATTATAGTAAATGGATATTAAGAATGTAGCGGTCATCTAATAGTATGATCACCTTGCAATGTTGGAATTGTTGAAGAAGAAGATATTGCAATGTTCTTCGAAACTTGAAGTAAATTGCTTGAACTTGTGATACCTGCAAATAATAGTAAGATTATGTTATGTTTGGAAGATATCATGAGGAAAATAATTCAAGACATATATGACTATAATTAATATTAATAATAAAATATAAATCGGAGCACAAAGTTATAAAATATATATGGCCCACAACAGGAAAAAAACATTGAGTAAGATAACATTATTAGGTTGAAGATGCAAAAATTGTGCAAAGAATGAAATAAAGAGAAGGAAGTTACTAAAGAAGAAGAATGAAACATGGAAATAAAAAAAATTGAATACTAACAGTCAGGAAGAAGATGCAGAAGCCACTTCATCCAAAATTTCTTGATACACTATATTCTTTGTTGAATTCACAGGGTATTCATGTTTATCAGATAAAAGAATTTTCAATCCCTTTTTTTATGTCACTCTTGATAAAGCTACGTATAGTTGACCATGAGTGAAAACTGGTGTTTGCAAGTATAAACCAACTGATTTTAATGTTTGTCCCTGACTTTTATTAATTGTCATCGCAAATGCCAATCTGACTGGAAATTGTCTTCTTCTTAAAGTAAAAGGGCCCCCAGTTTTAGAAGAAGTGAGTTCTATTCTAGGTATATAGACACGATTACCCGTATGATCTCCAGTTATGATTTCAACATCAAGAAGTCTTGGCTGAAATGATTTTACAATAACACGTGTGCCATTACAAAGGCCGATTGATTGATCCATATTTCTTAGCAACATAAGAGGGACACCAACTTTAACTTTCAATATGCTTGTTGGAATTCCCGGCATGTTTATAGAGTTCAGATATTCCATAGGGTAATCAGTTACGATGGAACCAGATCCATTTAAAGATACCGCCTTGTCATAGCTATGATAAATCATTTCTTCTCCAGGTATCATGCTCATTATCATATCATTTAATTTATCAACTTCATCATTTCTTGGTGCTAAGATTGCACGATCCTTTAAATAAACATTGTTCATGTAATTATGTGGAAGCTCTGGATATATTGAAGAAATCAAGCCTTCCAACCCTTTCTGGTAGTCAACCAATATATCAGATGGCATAGTAATCCAGTAGCGTTCACTTGAATCACCAAAAGGAAGATATGAGATCTTCCCATCACCAATTTCTAGCAACCATTTTGCGAACTGAGATTGTTGTGTTTCTTCAAAATTCTCTGATTGAGCAATATCTTCGACGCGCATGTTTTTTTTTCAGAACAAAGATTTTACATTTCTTCCGAAGAGGAGATCTAGGAAGAGATGAGTTAACAATATCAGCATGTATACCATTGACAACAACAGGAAGAATTTGTCTGAAGTCCCAACCAAGAACAATAGTAATTCCACCAAAAGGTAAACTTTCAGCATCTGATCTGATATCCTTCAAAATATCCCGCAAAGTTCTATCAAGTGCATGATAGGCATTTTTTGTGATCATTGGTGCTTCATCCCATATAATCAGTTTAGCCATACATAATATTTGGCTGAGAGAAGTTTGTTTCTTTATATTACATGTAGATGATTCATCTAGTTCAAGTGGTATCTTGAACCGAGAATGCGCAGTACGACCACCTGGTAATAATAATGTTGCAATTCCTGAGGAATCGACGGGAAGCACAAGCTTATTTTCTGAGCGAAGTTTCGCTATCAATGTTTTCCACAAATATGTCTTGCCTACACCTCCACTCCCAGAAACAAAGAAGAAAGATCTGGTCTCACTTTCACAAGAATTTATGATCTCATTATATATGTGCAATTGTTCTCCATTCAACAATGAGTGTAAACGATCAAAATCTTGCATTTCCTTCACGATGTCATAATTCATTTCTGTTTCGAGGAAGTTGCTAATATCACAATGTTGGCTATCCAAAGAAGGAGCTGAAAGCGGTGGATAATCAGAGAGAGACTTTCCATTCAAGTTCAAAATAGTTTCTAGATGTTGTAAACCCTTTGATTGCAAGACATCGTCAGAAAGGAATTGAACAATTTCATTTGAGTCTTCTGCACGACGTATTTGGAAATCATCAGTGAATTCTTTCCAGTATGTATCCCATATACCCTTAGGATTAATTAGGTTAGCTATCATCAAGATTGAAGCAAAGAGATGTCGTAATTGCCATGATGTTGCCCAACTTATTGCATCCTCAATTGCATATGTCCATTCATTGTCATCATCTAGGAGACCAAGTGCAGCACATGTATCTTTAAATGTACTATAGGTAACATTGTTAACTGACATAAGGTCAACATAACTTGTAGCTCCACATAGTTTATGCAATAAAATTCGTAAGTAGTAAAGCTCTCCAGACAATAATTTTGTGCAAGGTAAACGACCAATACATTTCCCGCGAATCCTTCTGGTCCATTCCTTTCTATCATCCTCCAAACATAGTGCTGGGAAATTCAACATATGTGTATGCTCTTGCATCAGAGTACGTTCTATTTGCAACAAACCATTCTGTTAGCATAGTTTTTTGAGAAAATGGATTACCTACAATGTTGCCTAGATCATCATTATCCTCAAAGATAATGTTCTGTTCATTAGGTAAGTGGTAGCATAATCGTTGAACAGCAGGATGCTTGTCATGTAATCTAAAATCAAATATTCTCCAGGCAGCTTCAACTGCAGAAATATATCTAGCATTTACAAAGTGAGTAATTTCATCAAAAGGTTCTTCACTATTGTTGGTTAAAGCAAATGTTATTTTATCAAATCCTTTATGGACATATTTGAACAAATATTTTATTGCTTGTATTTGATTACAAACCTCCACGTTTATGTGTGCATCAAACTTAGTCAATAAGTCAATATTATAAGGAACAATCCACCTGTTATCTATAAATGTTCTATGTAATTTAATGCATTTACCATCATTACGTCGTCTATAAATGAGATAACCTTGGCTATCGTAATATGTCTCAGAAACAAACTTTTTTGGATAATGTTTAGAGCATTTATCTTGTCTCATGCATGGACATCGTGGATTGATTTGTCCACATGGACCATGAACCATGCTTTTGCAAATTGTTTCATATGCAAGCCTTCGAGTGGGGTCTGGAATTTCTGCTGAAATATATTTATTTATATCTTCTATTGTTCTAATCTTTGATCCATGTTCTAATGTTATTAACATGTGCATATGGGGTAGTCCACGTTTCTGAAATTCGATGACAGATAGATCTGAATAACAAAAAATATAATTAGTTTTAAGAAGACAAGATATATTCAATATGGAGTTATGACCTTTTTCATACAATATACAAACCTGATTTCACAATCCCAAAAAAATTTCTTTTGACTATGTCATCCCTTAGTACTTTTTGCTTGATATTGAAAACCCTCGCAATAATATCTGGACGATCTTCTGCCGATTTGCAACCAGCTATGTCAAGTAGGTATCTAATTTCAGGCCAGTTGGGGTTGCAAGTGAATGTTATAAATAAATCAGGAGGTCCAGCCCATGAGCATAACGCCATGGCGTCATAGTAATTTTGTAACATATATCGTGGACCACCAGTGAAAGAAGATGGCAAGATGATTCTTTTGCCTATTGAAGCCCCTATATGTTCACCTTCACAAAAAGCATCGTAAACCTTCTCGAAGCTTTCAACTCTCAATTTATCTTGATTTCTACGGAACCAATTTAGTCTGCTTTGTTCAATACATGTATAAGCATCGACGATAAATTGTTGTAACAATCTACCACCTCGCATCAAAGCATTGCCTGACTCAATCGCTCAATTTTGTAACCTAAACGCATAAAAGTCCATCATAGATATATTAGTTCCATGAGGTTGCTCAAGTCCATCTAATCTACAATACTTAATTCCAAGTTTCCAGCTATCTTCACCATATGGGAAGAGAAGAGGATATTGTAAAGGCATATATGATCCATGTAGTTCATTTATTCGTTGGAATCCATGGTCATATTTTGAAATAATTATGTCACGGGTGTTTCCAATATCTTCTCCATCTCCAACAACCAACATTGCAACCTCATTAGCATGTGGTTGATCAAAACCATGTGCATGACTTTTTTTCAAATCTAGGATCTTTAGGAAAATATTGCATTCATTATTTTCTTGTATCCAATCTCTGACATGCCTAAAAACCAATACATAGGGGTTTATTTCATCTAACATAGATTGTAAAGCTGTTATGATACTACTATCAGCAGTTGTTCCTGTTGATCCTGATCGAAAGGAGCGGCAACGATTTTGAATTTCAGTTTCAGCATCATACAAGTAGATTTGAGCAAAAGCTGGGGCAATATTGTCTACGGGCAATAAAGATCCAATCCTATGGTACATTTGTCCATGAATTCGATAGCAATATGGACCAGGTGTCATGCTTATGCTCGAGTCTATAGAAGCTCCAACAGATGTGAAGCTAAAGCAGTTATTGTATTGGCGAATATGCTTTCTAAAGTGTACAGAGAGTGGATTTTCTCCAGATAATAGTGATTCAAGAAACAATGGGACATTTCGTAGGAATGGTAATTTGACTTTTCCATCTAGACAACATAGCCTATACTTTGGAGTTCTACTTCCACATCTAAGAATTCTTTCCTCAAACCACATGATTGCACCGCACTTTGTGCAACAACAATCTGGAGGACCAAAGTTCCACCTTTCAAGAAATCTACCTATAAAGTAGCTTGGTTAGCTCAAGGAAAATGATAAGTGTAACACTTAATCATGCAAACTTGTGTAAGGGAAACTAATAAAATAAAAGGAAGAATCAATTTATCAAAAATGTTTGAGTTATAATTTATGAAAAACATTCACATTAAACCATAGTTGTTGAAAACTAAAAATAGATTGAATATATATATATATATATATATATATATCAGTCTATCATAACCATTCATGCACAACCAAACTACCATAAGCATGTCTAAAAAATGGCATAACCTTGGACGCATAAGAGATGGTACCTTCACTTATATTGGTTGGAGCATCCACTGATTGATACTCGACACCTAGTCGATGGGTTCCTGCAAATAGCCAGTACATTGCAGAATTGTAACAAAACATGTGAAACGTTAGAAATATATTACATAGATGTGCACACATAAAACTCTTTTGCAACCTCCCACAAGAGCGTTAAGTAGAAACGACTCTCTAAAGATAGATTAATGATACCTGAAATGTTTGTCCAGAACATGATAATAGGGTGAAACCCATAATATTGATTATATAATGTAAGCTTGTGCATTGATCTTAGGATTAACACAACAATTTAATACATGATTCATGCTTCAAATTTTCTTATGAAATTATTTAAGCCAAATTGCTTCTTGGTTCTTATATTGACGCCTATATATCAAACATGTAATTCCTTCTTAATTTCTTGTTATGTAAGATTTATGTATCATTTTTATAACAAATATTACTGTATACTATACTGTTGTGAGTCACAAGTAGGCGGTAAATCAATGTTTATTGTTACAACATTAGTGTCTCTGTATTTGTCGTAAAAAAACATACACCATCAAGTATGGTGTGACAACTTCTCTTTATTAGAGGGAAAGATACTTATGTTTCCAGTAGAAAAATTCATGTTATTAGTTTATAGGTAAGGGCCATATGCATGGAATAATGCAAGCAAGTAGTACCTTGAAGAGTTAATGCATCGTTGTCCACACTAATTACTTTACTTCATGAAAATACAAAATCAGGAAAAATAGCAAACCATATATTTTTTTAACAAAATAACAAAGTAGCAGTGTGTATACCTAAGCATAAACAATGCAAAATAAAACTCAATTGGTACAGTAGATTATAATATATATTTCTGAGAGTACCTGCAGTAGCGGCCTAACGAACTGATGCCTTGCTCTCAACACAGAACACGTTGCATCCTAAAAAAAACGATAACATGATAAATACCTTATGGTTTATGCTGAAAGAAATAATGAGGTCAAGATATTAAATTTTATTGAATAAATAACAATGCACATAAGAGGGGAATTTCTAAAGGTATTAGATTATGTATAATAAATATAACTTCTTTAAAATAAGAAGAGAAAGAATTGTAAAATTGTATCAAAAACCAAATTCAAATTAGAATCATCTACTCAGGGAACATGGTTTTTTTTAAAACTTTAACATAATTTGTTAGACAGAAAGCATAGAATAATCCAACATAACGGAAAGGAGACTAAACTCCGAGCAGTGCTCCTTTCCCAACTTCCGAAATTTGAATTTTGTGATAAATTTGATTATAATACAGTCGGGAAGTGTAGGAGTAAACATTTACACAACACAATAAAATCGGTTATTCAGATACCTGATCGTGCGCAACTTTTCAATCTTTTTCGCGGGTGTGAGGATGAGCCTAGAAAGAAAGGGAATTTATTTAAATGTGTAATAAAATGCAGCAACTTATAGTCCAATGTTTAACGGGTGGAAACTTTTTGGAATCAAAAGAATAAAAGTCCAATATGCATATAAGGTATATTTTCATATATGGAGCTAGAAAAAAACTAACTGGGAATGGCATCATCATTGAGTGAATTTATATCCTGAGGACGTTGCTCGTTCAATTCACCGCACTGCAACAAAGAATAAATTAAATAACATACATCAATAGTGCTAAATAACATCGAAAAGTATCATGAATTTATTCTAAAATCAATCATTTTTCAAAGATGCTCCAAAGCACATAATTTAAAACAGAACATCAATATAAAGCAAACTTAGATGCATCATTGACGATCTATGATATATGCACTGGCATGTCGATTAGGATCGTCCTTAGAGAGATTAGGCACTGTTAATGGCACCATTTCACAGGGATTTCTCAGGGCACTACTAATGAGTATAGCAGCCGACATAGTATACGGGGTGCCACCTACCCTTTCATTCTTGCCCTCCCACATGCCTTCTCGCCTCGTGCTTCCATGCTCCATCAAAGACCACGTGCTTCTTCTTTCTCAGTTTATTCCCCATCACGATACGATAGTCGAATCGTATATATGTACAGATATCGGGGGTTCTTATCACCCCTTTGGACATGCAGATCTCTGGCGGCCTCAGGCTTGATCATCTACCATCCTCTTTGACGAATCTCTCTACCTCCCTCCCCAAGGGCATCTCCAGTCGTATGATAGGTTTGTCTGAATATCCAGATCTGTGCCAATACTGGAAGCCCAAGCACATAACGTTGGGAGGTGATTTTATTTTTTGCTCACCTCAGTTTTCCCTTCCTTTACCACCATGCTCTGTTCTCACTCTCGGCCTTCTTCATGGTATCACTACTGTTGGCATATTTTTCCTCGTTGACAGTCACATGCATCTCAGTCACCCTCACTCTCATTTGCTGAGTTTTAAAGCAATTGGAAGCGAATGAGGGAACCCATGTCCAGAAATTCCCTAATAATTAGAACCATACGAACAATCCTAAGAACTAAATCGAAGCAAAATCTTAGAAAGCCAAATTGCATAGTGGTGATGGGGAAATCGACACGAGCAAGTTCCTAACTTTGGCAAGAAAAAACAGCGGGTTTTGGACAAAGAAGCAAAAAAAAATCCCTCGTACCTCCATGGAGTTGTCAGTTGGCGACATTCCGTCGTCAAATAATCTGCACGTCGGAGCCGATGTCGATCTGCAAGTATGAAGGGAGCGGAAAAGGTCGTTCGAGAGAGAAGGGGGAGTTTCCGGTGAGAAGAAAACGAAGAAATAATTTGGGTCGATTTGGGCGGAACGCGCAAGTCGTTCCCCGATTGCACGTGTTCAGCAGAACAAACCACGTGTAGCTACGATGGTGAAAAATCTTCTAAATCAAGCCACGAGAAATAGCTACTGAGGTAATTACAATAATGTCCAACAGCTGTAATGCTATCGTTCTTGAATTGAGGTTCATAAAATATAGATAGAAACATAGCAGGCAATAATGACCAACAGCTGTAACGCTATCGTTCATGAATTGAGGTAAATAAAATATAGATGGAAACATAACAATATAAAGTAATTTAAAATTGATGAACAGTGCCTGTATCCACGGGGAATCATATATTGTAAGATGTGGACGGTCACAATATGGACCACACATCTCATCTTGGATGCCCATGAGAGGGCTTTATTCTCTCAAGAAGTTAGCCAACATTATCTCCAAAATAAAGTGTACAATTAAAGAGTCCAAATCTGTATTGAAAAGGGTACCAAATTAGCCTCCAATAAAACGTCATGGACGCCCATAGTGGACCAACTAAAACTTGATATTTAATTTTATATTTATTGATAATTATCAATAGAAACTAAATTATAATATCAATGTTATGATATTTATAAAATCGTCCTTCCAACAAACGAATCAAATTCATTAGTCCTAGAAATAAAATACAAATCCAATTCACAAATACTTAATTATGTGAATGTCATTCCCATATGTCTTCAACAAATCTATATTACATTCTGATATTAATTACTACAAATCCATATTAATACTAATTAATTTCTGAGCAGTAAAAATACTTAGGCACCATGGTTATTTTGTACATTTTCGTCGCATTTCATATTCTTTGTTACAATTAGATTTTGCTTATTTGTTATTGGATTGAACATCTTCTACAAAGTTCGAATCAATTGGTATGTTGCTTAGGAAGATGAGCATACAAAATGACTCGACGACTGATCAGATCTTCAAGAGGATTAATTGTTGAGAAAAAGTGGTTTTAGAGGTGCTTAGTTTAAGATAGGGTAGATTTATTTTCTAGCATTTCAGTTTATTTTTATAACATTTCAGTTGCTTGATGACAAGGATCTTGCGAGGGTCTAAAATGATATCCTCACGGAGGGTGAAGATAAAATATCACTGAGGCGACCGCTCACGAGATCCTAGGTCGATCAACAACCAACCCACACATTGTAAAGATGAAATAATGCAAGCAAGTGTGAATCAAAATTTATTATACCCTATAACAAAATGCATATAGTGACAAGTATGGTAGGGGTCGAACATAGGGAGAACATGGAATAGACAACAAAATTTAGATAAAAAAGACAATAAGTGTTTTGGGTTTTTAAGGATTTTTGAATTTTTGTGTGTTTTTAAATTATTTAAATTTTTGGAATTTTCATTTCATTGATTTTTTTAGAATTTTAATTTTATATTTTTTTCTATTTATATTTTCTTATTTTTTATTTTCTTTTCTTTTTAATGAGGTAATATAAAAGTATACATACTAATATAGATAACATGGCTAATACTAATATAGATATAGCTATAAATTCTTAAAAATCACAAAATAAAATATGTTGTATTGTTTATAATTTTCTCTACTTTTGGTATTTTTTGATAACTTTTGTTAACTTTTTTATTTTTAATTAAATTAATATAGCAAAATAATGATTGTAATAAATAAGCTGAGTTGTTTTGAAATTTAAAAATATCAAAATAGTTCCAAATATTCTAAAATTATTTTTAGTTTGTAATAAATATAATAGAAAAAATTTGAAAAAAGAAACAAATAATTTGGGAAATTTTAGAATTTTTTATGATTTTTATAAGGATTTTGGAGCTTTTTAATTTTTAAAGTTTTTCTTTTTTCTATTTTAGGGATTTTTTGTTTGTAAATGCTAAATAAGATAATAAACAAAATATATTTTTTTGAAAATTTTCAAAATATTTGTATATTTTTTAAATTTTCTAAGTCAGACAAGAAGAAAAAGCTATATTTTTTAAATAAATAGAAATATAGGGTAAAATGCCTTAATAAAATGATATGTGGTAGAATATTCTAAGGTATTTATCATAATTTTCTACAAATTTTTAGGGCACAAGAATCATTTTTAACAAAATAAAATCTACAAATAGAGAATATAATCTAGTAGGGGCATTTATGTGAATATTTAAAGTTTATGGTCTAATCCCAAATACCTCAAAGAAATATGGCGCCAAAAATGCAATTTTACTAGATATATTCAATAACATATACCTAAAGGGGTATTTCTGTAATTAATACAAAGTTATATGGTCCAGATGCAATTTTTACAAAAAAAATTATTCTAATATTTCAAAAATATAGACTGAAATGAAATACACAAACATAAAGTGGTGCCTCTACAAAAGCCCACACCTCACGCACACAAGCATGCGAAATGACGTGGCGAAGGACCTAAATGCAAATATGAAAAATCTAGGGGGTAAACTACAAATATTACAAAACTTTCTACCCTACATACTAAAGTTTGAATATTAATATGAAATCACAAAAAAGACAGGGGGTATATGATAAAATTACCCTCTGTTGCGCTATCCAACGGTTGGGACAGATCTACTTGATGTGTGACGTGCTCTGGACGTGCAATGACGCTTCGCCACGGATGGGCTGGATTAGATCCAGTGATGGGGTCTGACGGTTGAGGTCTTTCCAATCCAACGGCTCCTGCTCCGACTAGCGTGGATACTTGATCGGGTGGCTGAGAAGATGGATGGAAGAACAAGTCAATAGCACAGGTTGGTTGAGCTTCGATCGGCTCCTCCTCCCTTCTCCGGCCACCTGAGAGGCTCGGATCTCGTGTAAAATGGACATGTTGTTCCTCTGCATCAGTTGACGGTCTCAGAAGGGTCCAGGACCCATCGATGGGGTCCTGGAGGCTTGAGATGCTTGGGAGCACTTCCTGGGTTCAAAATCCATGCAAAGGGGATCTTTCTCTTCGATACCTGCAGGGGTAGATAGGGGAAACAAAAACAAAGCCTCCCAAGGCTTCGGGTTGTGAAGATGAAACATAGATGATTCGGGTGGAGGTGCTCCGGCGTACGGCGGAGGAGGAGCACCTATATCCGGATCTAAAGAGGATCTGGTTGCTGGAGATGCATGGGGTGTAGAGCAATGTCGGAGGAATATGCTGAAGGCGATAACGGCGGTGGAGGACGGTCGGAACATGCAGAAACAAAGGGTGCAACTGGAGCTCCATCGATCAAAATTTGTGGATTTTAAACTAAACCAGACAGAATCGAAAGAAACAAAAGGCTACGACACTATTGCTATGCATGGGAACGAAAAGAATAAGAAGTGATGAAGCTCTACCTAACCTGGACCAACCTAGAGCAAGATCGTGGCGGAGGAGGTGACTGAGCTGGATCTACCTCGGATCAACATCAAAATCACCACTTGTTTTTAAGCGTGGAGTGCACTCCTACTGTCACTAAGACTCTCAATCGAGGCTAGGATGTGAACCCCTTAGGATCTGGGTACCTATTTACGCTACCTTCGCAGCTTTCCATTCATTAGAGATCACATAATTTATAGAAAAACATGGATTTTTTTTGTTGCAATCATTGGCATCTGACATTCACATTTATATTCATGACCACAAGTTAATAGAGACAATTGGTACCAAAATCTTATTTCATTAATTTCCATATGATTTTACAACATGTACAATGTCTGTCAGTACATACAACATCCCAAAAATTTGACTGAAGAGAAGAAGCATTTTACAATATCAATTTGACTAAAAACTGTAACAAAAACCACATACTGTCTGGTATAGACCTTGTCTCCTGGAATCATGTATAGCTACTAAACAGCAGACTGTTTGTCTGCCAAACATGTTAGGAAAGAAGAGGCGTCAGCGGGCGCTGGTACCTCCCAAAAACTTATAAACATAAACAAGGATTTAATATGTTCAAAAGCAACAAGTAGAAAGGTGGAACAACTCAAATTAATTCTATTTCTACTTGTAAATGTAAAAGGTTTCCAAATTTCTAGTAATCACCTCTCATGATTAGCCATTAACCCAACATTTCCTACATACGTATATTTATATTGTAACTAATTGATCATAAGTACGTATATTTTATTCTCGTATTACTTAGAGATCATATTTGTGGATTTTGATGATGGGAAATATGAGATAAGAAGATATAATGATTTATTAAATTCTTAAGTCTAGTGGATAGTCTGTGGTCTTGGTTCGTGTGAAACATCACACTATGACTCTAAGACTTGGGGAATGTCTTAGGGTTGGGGTGCCTCCGTAGGCATGCGGTATAGTATAATGCATCCTAACTAAGTTCCCAACACATCCACTAGCTTATTAAGATTTCGAATCAGATTATGCTTACTTCCATTACTCAACTTTGATTGTAATCCCTTCGAATCTCAAGTGCAACTGTCTCAGATGTAACTCTAGATGATGTAGATATAGATATGGATGATCTAGATGTAGAATCGCCAAGTCTATTGGCGAAAGTAAAACTCAAGCGGTGAAGAAGCCAACAAAAGAGCTCTTCCGTCTCGCCCCCTAATTGGAAGGACGGTCTAATAGAGGGATAGGTCTACTCCCAAACTACGCCACTGAGACGAGTGAGAGAGACTCTCCGGAAAAGTCGCTCTAGAAAATAGCCCGACCGGTAACGGGCAACCGAGCTCGTACGAAAAACTAAAACCGAGGATCTCCCGCCTGGGTATCCTAAAACAAAGGGTCAGCGGAACTGGTCTAAGTCGGGATCCCAACGAGGCGTAAAAACACTGCGAGCTCGCGTAAAAACTGAAAAGAGACTGGGATCCTAGACCCACACACTTGGCGGCCGCTGCCCTAGCTAGGCTTCCTATTCTCCCGCCCAGTTGAGGGTCACCGCACCCTCGTACAGTCAGGTATAAGGTTCACCGTGACCGGCATTATAAATTATATGTCATTGCTGATTCACAATCGTCATTACTTGTTTGACAATTTGTTTCTTTCCCAATTCTTTCTGTGGACATTTGCACAGATCTAGGTTTCTTGTTCAACTATCTTATCGATAGTGATTCATAGATAGTAGAGTATTCCTGATGAATGATTCATGAAGATGATCAAATTCAGAATACAAGATTAGAGTAACTCTATGTGTACCATTTTTTGTCAATTGATTCAACTTCCCTTTTTCATTTTATCCAAGTATATTCAACTTTTCAAAGGGCCAAACTCATCCTTGTACATATTTCCTCTAAAATAAGAATTTCAACTGATCTCAATTATAACACGACCTTTTATGACTATAGTATTGGAATGTAGCCGGTCTACTCCATTATAAACATGTTCATTACTAAGGATCCACCATTACTTCCTTGTTCTTCTATATGTGTATGATTTGTGATAAACTATCAATAAGAGTATACAGGGATTTGAACATATGTAGGAGTCTAAGCTTATGCATGTGTGATTCCCATACAATAACACTGTCCTAATAATGCTTTGGTCTAATCATGCTTTTTGCCAATGTATTCAGATACCAAATTCAGCACTAAAGGAACCAAAATATATTTCCACTTAATATGGATAAAGACTTGGGTTATAGATCTGGACAGAAAGTTAAAGAGCAAAGATAAATCATTGTGAGACGACATAATTTGGGCAATGAATTAATTAAATAGAAGAGTAATTCTATAAGCAAGATCAACGGCATGCACATACTACAATATAACCCTAAATCTTTGAATGACCGATATGTGATATATTGTGACTACATAAAAGTTAATCAGAGCCATATTATGTTTCAGATATTGTTAAAGGGGAATCAACTGTGGTATGATTTCGTAATTGGTCATTGTTTATAAAGCAATCTTTTAACCATTTGTTAGCTTAATGCAAAAGATGTATACATGTCAATTATAAAAGAAGGTATTTAACTAAAGGTCTAGTTGGGGTCCTGGCTTATAGGAGGATATAGCTACAATATATATTATGATAACTTGCATGCCACATGCTTAAGTACAATCCAGATTTATCATCAGAGAACCCAATACATGGTTAGGAACTTAGGAGGTAATTCAGAACAAAGAGTGCAGTAGATCTTCTGTTAAACAAAAATTTAATTTTGAATTTATTTGAGATTTATTCTGAACAGGTTAAAGAACAAAAATTCTCAAATTAAATTTCTCAAATTTAAATTTAGTTTGAGATTGAATCTGAGCAGAACAGAACACTTCTGCTTATGAAACTTTTCAATTTCATATATATATTTGTGTAGACATGCTCTTGATTATATGAGTTACATGTATGTGTTCAAGCAACAAGATAGTACACTAAGATTTACGGCTGTGCCTATGGTATAGAACCAACAGTTAGAAATACTGGAATTGTTCATGAAAGTTTTTACAAAAGTCTGCATAAAAAAATTTACTTTATTATCTTTCAACATAGTAGCTTTGTTTTTAAATAAGAAACAAATATGTATATGGCTAAGGTAAGTGGTTGTGCATGGGTTGCAGAACTAACATTCAGAATTACTGGAATTATTCATTTGCTAGAAAAATCCTTGTAGAGCACAATCTGTACCCCCCCCCCCCCCCAAATCAAATCCTAACATTCTTATATCATTTCCAACAAGATCAAGTTATTTGTATAAATTTATGCAGGGTGGGAGGAGACAGAAAGGATGGAATTGTTTAAAAAATCAAGTAAAATTTACATGCATGGCAGCAAGGAGGAGGGAAATGGGGTTGTACCTTCTTGATTGAATGATTTTTGTTTTGCACACTAGCTGCTATTGACAACAGTAGCAGGTTGTAGCTGTTGTGGTTGCTCTAATATGCAGCAGCAGAATCTTGTTGCTGAAAGCAGCTACTGAAGCAATCCACGGTTGTTGTTGTCTTGTTGAAGAAAGAGAGAGACATAGAAATAAGGAAAGGGAAGAGAACTCGTTGGAACTTTGGAGACAAAGTAGAAGGAATGAAGGCTTTATTAGTGTTATATACCAAAAGAGAGAGGTTCATATGGTGCCAAGTGGAAGAGAGATACCAACCCAAGTGGAGCAAGAAATTGTCATGTGGAGAAGCATAACATCCAAGTGGGAGAGAGAAAAAGGGCAAGTGGAGGCTGCTGGAATTTCCAGCGGCAGTATGCTTTTGTTTTTAAATATTTTGTTTAATTTTATTCATTCATTTATTTATTTCTTTAAGATACAAAAGTCATCTGTATTCGCACCTTGAATGTCGGATTTTGATGCGCAATATCTCGATTTGATCGTCTCTAAACAACGATCAAAATGAGTATAATATTGATATACTTTTGGTTGAGTTTTGAATACCCAAAATTTTCGGATACGGTTTATGTTTAAGATTAAATTTTTCTGATTTTAAAAAAAATATCAAAAGACCTCCGATTGACGAACGGTCGATTCCGTTGGTCTTGTTTCGTCAAATCGGATCTAATGACGGGGTTCGTTTTGCGGTTTCTGAATTTGCGTCGTGGCTTTTTCACGGCGTGCATTACGAAGCGACCGATTTTTTGTCGATTTCGCCCAAACGACTTTTGATTCACGATCAATAGATCGTTTTAGGTTGTCTAACATCGCCAGATAACTTTATTGGGTTAATCGGACCCAAATCGGGTCCAGTTTGGGTTTGATTGGAAACCGGATGTTACATAGGATTAGGGGTTACTTGGTGGAAGAGGGTTCAAGGGGCGGAGGAGATATTATATACACAACAACTTCATCGAGGAGTGGTGCTCGATACAGAGGTGCCTCATCCAAGGAATGATGCAAACGCGAAAGGTGGATGAACGAGGAACAAAAGTCAAGAAGAACTCGACTCAAAATAATGAAAGAATATCACGTGAAAATCGAGGAAGATCGGTCAAATGCATTCTGACACTGCTAGACTTGAGGTTAGAAGAGTTGAATTAGGTCAACGAAGAACGGGCCCTGATTGGGCCATGTCATCCGCAAAAAGACCAGCAATTAAAATTAAAAATATCTCAAAATAAAATATTTATTTATTTATTTAATCTTCTATTAAAACATAAATTTTTTATTAATTTATATAGTATTTTATTCTGATTTTTATTTATTTATTCGAGTTTATTTGTTATAGGTTTATTTTTACAGGTGTAAATATAGGTATATTTCCCTATATAATATATATTTTATTTTTATTTTGTATTTTAAATATTATTATTTTATACACATTTTATAACTTATTTAAATACACTTAGGCATATCTTTATAGTATTTTTCAGATATAATATATATACTTTATTAATTATTGGTATTACTTACATAGGTATATGTATAGTGTATTCATCTATGTATTTTTGTATCTTTATTTATTTTAGTGTATTTTTAATTGTTTTATTTTATTCTAATTATGTACATATACTATAAACAATATTTATAAAATTATAAAATATAAAATGATGAAAATATAAAGAATAAATAAAATGAATATTTTATTTAGGTATATTGTACAATAGGGATCCAAAACCTAAATTTTACATCTTAACTCCAAATTAAGTGAAATCGTCTTCATTAAATAGCTAATAAAAAGATTAAAGGTGATTTTGGTGCATTTTGAGTTTATATGGAGAATATATGGGTCTGTGAAGTCAGGATTTTGGATTTTTATTTTGAGTGTGGAATGTACAATTTGCATTATTTTTGCATGAAATAAATTTTATATTTTTCTACATATTTTTATCTATAACTTTCGTGTACAAAATTTATTGATTTGATGTAATAAAGAATAAAATAAGTCCCATAAATGTATTATTGGGTATTTATGAATTAAGGTTTCTTCTATCGATTGGCTCTTATCTCCCCCTACTTTATTTCTTATCGACCCAGTCGACATGATGCCTAGGTCTCGAGGTTTAAGGTCATAGAATACCTTCGACATTTTATTTGTTTTTTTTCTTTTCTTTTCTTTATTCTTTTATTTTGGCTTTAAACACGGTCTTTTTATGTAATATTTACGCAAAAAATAATAGATGTTAATTTATGCAAAATAGTGATATATACATGCATTTAGCTAGGGTTTATAACCAAAATGAAAGAATAAAGGTGACGAAATGGATATTCATCATTGCTCTAATAATTCTATTATGGATTGGGGACTAGAATTAAAAATTTTAAAGGAAAAATTTTTTAAATTCATTTTAAAAGGGAAACATAATTTTATTGAAAAATAAGATTTTTTGGTGCAAGTGAGCATAAAAAAATTAATTTCTCTTTTTCATAATAGATTATTAAATGTAGAATCAATAATTTTTATTTGTGTTTTTTTGGATGTAAGATGAATAACTATATGATTTATGCAAGATTTTTGATAATTTTGACTTTAAGTGATGAAAATGTAATATTATACAAAATTGAATATATGGAATGGAAGATGAGAAGCATGCAAACTACCATTTTTGTAATTTTTAGAATTAAAATGAATAAAGGATCTTGGATCCACAAGGGAGATGCGGGCAACAAATCTGGGCGAAAGGTTGCGCGATCCGATGGGGAAAATGCGAGAAATGGGTCCGGCCAAGCAGTCAGGTCAGGTCAAGCCCTGGAAGAGGGGGTTGACCCGAGTCAACATTCCTGCGTGGGCTAATCAGAAGCGACAGAGATTAGGACAAAAGAGACTACATGACAAAATAGCAAGAAAAATAAAAATTAAATAGATTAAAAATAATAAATGAATTTTAATTAAAAATGATTAAAATGAAACATGTTTATTATTTTTTAAGGGATTTTTCTGTGATTTTTATTTATTTTTATGAAAAAAATTACTCTATATACGGTATATTGTATTATATAAATGTATATTATACATATGTGTTTTGTACAATTATTTTTAATTTATTATGTTTACAAAATACCCTAATTTTATAATTTATTTATTTATAACATAATTTTTGGAGTATAAAACAATTTTTGTTTTAATTTTATTATTTATTTACATGTATGAAATAAATAGGGGAGAAAACAAATTTACATGTATTATGTGCTAGTGAGAGAGAATTTTTATTTTCTTTTTCTTTTTATTTTTATTTTATTTTTTTCTGAATTTTATTTTATTTTTAGAGATATTTATAAGAAGGTAAAAGAATATATTTTATTTTTATTTTTGGTAAAAATAATTTATTTACATGCATGGTATATGCAATATAGAGTAGGCCCTATCTCTCTCTACATATTTTATTTGGCGATCAGGCCAATGCTTGGCCCTCTCTTGGGGTTCAGGTCGCTCTTTATTTATTCTTAATACCTCCTTTCTTTTTCTTTTCCTTTATTCTTTTATTTTAGCATAAATACATGCTAATTATGTAATATTAACACATGCATGCATATTGCTAAGTTATTCTATTTAACACCTATTTACATGATGCCTTGCCAAGATAATTAGCTAAAATAAAAGAATAAAGAGTGATGAACATGGATTCATCAGTTTCCTTATGATCTTTTGAGAACCATGGGATACTCTATAAATTGTCTCCTCTGCTCAACCTTCTCGGCAGCTCGTCCCTCGTGCCACCATTACCCCTTAGCCACATTTAGAGAGTGACAGCATCCCGGAGAGTGCCTTTCGAGCTTGATTCGATGCATGGTTGAACGTAGCTCACTATGTGACCGGAGCTTCACCATGTGTAGCCTCTCTTGCCCGCCACAGCAGGATCAAGGCAAGGACCTCGCCCCCGCCTCCACCTCGCTTCGCCGTTCACGGTAGAACCACCCAGGTACCCTTCATTTCCCTTCGTTTCCATTGTTTCCTTCACTTTTACCCATCATCCATCCTCCGCCATTTTGGCTCCGACCATTGTTGTTGGAGCTCCATGCTCACATCCATCCGCTCAAATAGACTCATCACTTCGCTGTCATCCTTCTTACGTAACTTGGTGCCATGTATCTCGCTCATCGGAGCAAGATTAGGCTAGACCTCCTTCCCCATTTTCTGCTGGAGGTCGACCTCCATCCCATCGTTGCTTTTTTCCTTTTCGGCTACTAATAACCATGACCGAAGCATCGTCTTGGAGCTGAGATCTCCTTTGTAGGTACAAGAACGTGTGAGAAGCTCAATCTGGGCTTCATCTTAGGTGTTGGAGCACCTCCAGGTGGCGTAGCTTTGCCCTACCTTTCCGACAATATGTCATCCCATTCGAGGGTCACGTGCTACACGGAGTGCCATCAACTTTGTGTTGGACCCGTCAGCAAGTCGATCAGAACAGCAGAGCACCCTACATCTGTGATCGAAACTCGCCGGCCATCTCCTTCTTCCCAGTTCTAGTAAAGCCTCATTCTACTGTTGGATGATGGAACTCATCTTCCAGTTTTGATTTGAGTCGCACTTCGATGCCTTTCTCCTACACGTCAGATTTAAACCGCATGTCATCAACTTTCCAGGATCGTTAGATCTTCTCAATAACGATCATCCAAACCGTATGCCTGCTCCACTTGCTTGGGCCATCAGATCTTTATCATAGCAACATCAGAACTGTCTGCGCCCGCCTCCACGAGAGCCTACCACGTGTCTCCCTGTGAAGGGTATATTTCACTCATACCCTGGCCCTTTATCGTATTTCTCTTTAATTCATTAATTGTAATAATTAGTTAAAAGCAATTTGCAGTTTGGCTCTTATGTATTGTTTATTTACATTTTAGTCCAGTTGAGTTTAGCTCACGTGCGTCCGCACGTGTTTTCGTGGGTCATTTACAGCATCTGTCCTAAACTTTTCTTTGGTTCCTGAATGAACTGAACTTTTGAGTTATTGCATTTATATCCCTGTGCGCACCGTGTCACATGTAGCGCCTGATTTACCTGGATATTTTGCACAAAGGCCCTTATACTTTCATTACTTGTTATCCAATAGGCCCTGAAACTTGAAATAATTGCATAAAGGCTCTTCTTGCACTATTTTTAGTTATTGCATTTTATTATTCATAATAAATAGCATTTTGACCTTAGGAATTCCTCAAAAATAAACCTTGGATCATGCTAACTTGATATTTGTGTGGTAATTTCTATGTGCCATTTTCCTTTATTTTTCTATTATTAAAAATTCATAAATAATAGAAAAAGTGCTTGTTTGTATTAAAAAATCTATAAAAATTCAAAAAACCATATACAATTTCCAAAAAATATAGCAATTATTTTTTGTCCCTTTTTAGCTAATGCATGGATTTTGCTCGAAAATATTTTATGAAAGTCTAAAAAATTGCAAAATAATCAAAATATTATAAAAATCATATAAAATCAACCAAAAATAAAAAATTACAATTTTAATATATGTTTGAAGATAGTTTATTATAGTTTTTTAAATTACTTATAAGAGTTTTGACATTTAATCGATTTTTAAATTGAAAAATACTTCTAGTTGTACACTGTTTGCTTATTACCTTGCTTTTTTATTTTTAGAAAATCACAAAAATATTTGAAAAATTATCAAAACACCATAAAATATATAAAACTCACAAATATTTTTATTAGATTTTTCTGTGTATTTTTGACATATATAAAAAAATTCAAAAAGAGTGTTTGTGCATATTTTTTACCTTTGTTCTTATTTTGCTTTATTTAGAAAATAAAAAATTGTAAAATTAAAAATCACTAAAAGACAATAAAAATCATTTCATTTTCTAAATCACCTACTTAGCTTCTATTTGTGCTCTTTGAGTTCGACCCTCGTCGCTATTCCAGGTTAATAAAAGTAGCTAAACCACCTATTTGAATTGCTTGATCGCTTAGTTGTTGAATAATTTTATCATTGATAGATCTGGTTAATTTGGAACGACGCTTACTTAATTAATTCCATCTGAGTTAGTCGAATTTGTAACAACAACATACATGCTTCTCTTGTGGGTCATTCTCCTCCTCATCATCATCATCAGATTCAATCTCCTCATACTGTGATGCAGGCCTTTGTGGCCTATAAGTTAATAATATGTCAGATAATTGTGTGAAAGTAAACAATGATTAATCTATTACACGTTAGAAGGCAAATTTGTACATGTAAGTCGTGAATTCTTGTCATACTTGGTCACATGCTTCATCATCATCGCCATCTGAGACTCCATCTATTATGATGGTTGTTGTGATGACTACAACTATGAATATGATGGTCGGCCATAAGAAAAATGAGAATGATGATGTTCCTCTACATAGTATAGAGGGAGACTAACATGTGTATGTTTCCAATTGACAATAACATCCCTCTCCTCCAATAGCTATAAGAATGTTGACTGTAAAAAATCTAGATGTAGTTAATTATAAATTTAATCAAAATACATAAATATTTTACTATACATGTTTCCAAATAGATTTATCAAAGGGGGGTTGATCTGTCTCAGGAGTCCCACCCCTTTTCTTTACACTTAGATCCATATAAATTGATTATGAAAAAAGAGTATATAATAATTATAACACCTATTTATAAAATAGCTTATAACTCATGTTATTTTAAATACTCACCATCATTTCTCATGCTTCAAGAGTGGACCATTGAGACTCTCCCTCCTTCCTACTCATGTAGGGCTTAATTTACCACTCCTGAAAAAGATGACTCTCTTTCCAACATAGAAGCTTGCAAAAGAAATCTAATTTATTAGGAAAAATATATATGTATTACAGATTAGAGATACAAATAAAGGATGGAATTTTTTGACAATATCAACTTAGTTCTAATATGATTATGGCTTTTTGAGCAACTGTTCGGCCTAATTTCCTGCTTTCGATGGTTTACCCTTCCCATTATTGACCTCCTTCCAAACTCGGTATCAGAAAGAAAGGCATCACAAAAACCAACTTACCTGCAACAAATATAAAAGGAATATAAACTAATGAAAAAAATATGCATGTCTATATATAAGAAAGTCATTACCTTTTCTCTGTGCACCACATGGGTGGGTATATCTTCATCTCCTCAAGTCCATCTCCTCATGATCCGTCTTTGCATGTGAGTCCCTTTTTGTCTTAAAAAATATTGTTCATTCTCTTCTCCATCAAATGGATAAAGGCTTGACGATAAATATCTTTCACCATACCAGATACAAAATGATATCTACTCTGAAAATTTTAGCAACAAAGTTAGCTAATGGAGTAAAATTATTATTTAATTTTTTAAAGTACTATTCGTATCAGGAATATCTTGAACAATCACTCTTGTGCAGTAGCCGGAATGCGACATCACATGAATTATGTGCTAGTCAAATGCATCTTTATAGTATTTGTTATCTTCTTAGTAACCATGTTGCTATTCAGAAAAATTCTAAAATATTTATAAATTATATATTGTATTAAGAGAATGATTATGAAAAATACAATGACAAATTACAATGATATTTACCTCCCACATGCAGAGAGCTCCAATAGTGGGAAGGACTATGAAGTTTGCCCACCCCTAGTCGGTACATGCATGTGAATGCTCGGACATACAAAAGAAGGAGAATATGAATCCATTGATGAATGCGCATGAATCGAGGAAGGGTAGGGCTCGAGTATGGATGAGGAAGAGGGTTCTCTGTATACACCTCCGTATACTGGACAAGGAGGATAACCAAAAGATTCGTAGTAGACCATAATCTGACGAGCCTCCTCAAAAAGAGGTCATGAAAGAGCAGACAGGGTCGGCTACCTACTAGAAGATGTGGACTGTGAGCTCGATGGACGATTGGATCGGTGAGATCCATGTGAGCTGCCACATCCAAAATCTACCATAACTATAATGGTAATATAAAAAGTTATTAATAAATGTACTAATAGAAAAGAATTTATGATGAAAAATGAGAATTTATTCTACTTGAACAAATTTTAATGGTTAATCTATGTCATTCAATTCGGGTGAATTATAATCACTTTCATAGAAAGTGGAGTTGTTTGAATCTTCATTTATATTCTCCACATATTCTGTTAAATTAACATGTATCATCTCGCTATCCACTAAGCGAATAGAGTTAATGATTAAAACTGCATCTAGTATATTATTTCGCTCATAAATAGGTGTAAAAGCTTTATCTAAAACATCTTATGCAGGAGCGTCTTCTTTAGATACATAACTTTGAGCATTTATCTTAATGACTGTGAAAGATTATACATTTTTCATCTTCCTTGATACTTGCATAAGATAACAAACTTGTTCTACTTGTGAAGCAATAACAAATGGTTCAAATCTTCGTATATATTTCCGGTGTATAACATCAACGGTGTTATTCCTCCTATGGAACACTACGTATTCTTTTGGATCGTACCAATCACACAAAAAGAATGACTTTGTTTGGACAAGGAATACTGTATTCAACTTCCAGAACTTTCTTTGAGATTTCGTAATAGTCCAAATTATCATCCCCATAAAAATATCCATAAATCAGTACTCCGTAATTATGAATGGTTAAGATTCTACTAGACTTTATGGTATGAAATCAATAACCATTACTCTAACAATAATTATGTATAATATTTTATCCAAATTACACATAATCACATGATTTTCTTTTCAAGATATTCCATCTCCACATTCCTAATGAATTCATGAGGAATATATAATCTAAAAGAATATGCTGATATCTGATAGAAGATCAACGATATTTTTTAGTAGCAACCCTCTAAATACTATTGATAGCAATCTTTCCATAAATACGTGACAATCGTGGCTCTTCATTCCTTTAAAAGGAATTTTTCAAATCGACCATATTTGAAAGATTAGATGTGTATCTGTATGGAAACTTCAATTTACTAACCCATTCACATATACTTTTCACTAGATTTCTATCCAACGTGTACTTCTCTTTTGGAAATTCAACCCTCCCGTTATCGAGATCCCTTATATATATAACTCTAGATGATTTGTAAATGATTCTTAAATTACGACGAGAATTTATTGTATCTTTTGTATGATCATTGACATTTGTAATTGTATAAAAGAAGCTATCAAAGATGTTTTTCTTAGTGCACATAACATCTAAATTGTGTCGTATCAACAACCAAAGATATATTCTTCTTAGTGCAATTATAAGTGTCACCAAAACCAAGTAGAGTTTATGTATTTCCCTCATTTCCTAGGGTAGAATTGTCAAATTCCTCTAAACATGAAAATATCATATCACCGATCTTACTTGTCGGAGGATCTGATAGTTCAACTATATTGCTCGTAAATGCTTGTTTCTGTTTCCGGTACAAATGTTCTTTGTAAAGAAAAGGTTTATGACAATAAAAAAACCATGGCTTTCGGTTGTGTTGAAGTTGAAAAGATTTGGTACTCTTCATACAATAATGACATCTTTTTAGTCCATGTGTACTCAGGCATATAATATTTTATAAGCCGGGAAGTTATTTATTATCCAAAGTAGAGCAACTTTCATATTGAATATCTGACATTTATTGCATCGTATGTATCTACTCCATCTATCCAAAGATTCTTCAACTCATCTATAGAGGGTATAAATAAACATCGATATATTTTTCTGGATGGTTATGTCCTAGCACCAACGATGATAAAAATGTGAATTGTCTCTTATTACACAACCATGGAGGTAGAATGTAAGGTGGTGTTATTAGTGATCAATAAGATTAACCTTTACTTTTACCATGTAGATCAAATCCGTCTGTACATAAATCAATAATGTGATTCCTTCGTTTACTTGAAGATTAAGGGAAAGTAGACATCAATATTTTCCAATAATCAGACTATGATAGATGCTTCATGTACTCTTCACAACTATCCTCTGCATACCATAACATATATTTAGTTATTTACTTACAGTGGTATAATTGTTTCAATATCGGTGTCAATGGAAATAACGTAAATGTTTTCTAGGAATTTTGTTTTCACCTTCTGTTGAGTCCTGAAATCATGGCTCGTCACCTCCCAGATAATGTGTTAAGTGTTCATGTTCATCGTAATATAAATATATGATGATTTATAAAAGAATCCATCTTCACTTCTGTTAAACCCATATTCTACATCATTTTCTTGATTTTATAATAATTTCCAGGTGATTTGGCATCTTCAAGTAATATTTTCTTCAGAATTATCAGAATAGCCTCAAATTCCTATCAGTCATATTATACTCCATCTTCATAGTTAGAAGATCTGAAACTGTTGAGAGTTTTGAATAAGTCTTACAGCCTGACCATAAAGGCTCTTCTTCCTTTTTCAACAGCTCATAAAATTCTTTTGACTCACCGTATGATTCTTCTTGATCAGGACAGTCAGAGTTAAACTCTGAACCACAACATCCATAATCATTTCTACAATAGATTAATGTTATACGCATCATTCGTTTCATTGACCATATAGTCAATGACCTCTCCGTGCATCCACCAAATATGATAACCATCGAAAAAAATCATTCTTATAAAGGTATAATTAAACTTCATCCTTGGATTTCTTTTTGAGTATATGACACTTTTGACAAGGACAAAAGATGGTACCATCTGAATCCACAACACTGGAGCCGTGAGAACAAGCAAATTCGATAAATTCTTGAACGCCTTTTTATAAAGTTTCTAAAACACGATCATCATGTACATGTTTGTACATCCACTCTCTATTTCTCATCATTGTCACATGAATATAAGGGTTTATGATGTTATATGAGAGGAGAAGATCCATGGTAGACTTCATTTTGAAAATAAACTTAGAAAACCAAAAGTCTAACTCATCGATGACCTAAACCTAATACATTAATTCTAGGACATGAAAAGAGAAGTGTTTTCTTTAAGTCGTCACTTAAGTCCATCCATAAGGATTCAAACTTACTACATGACGCTCGTTGCCACATGCTAGTTTATATCTGAGGAAAATTCATCAGCATAACCTCACAACCCTTTATTATACCCCAAAACCAATCATGATCAACACTTAAAACTATCACTGGAGTGACAACATTAAGTGTAGATTATGATTGATTCGGTATACTGAAGAGGAAGGGGTTATGTTGTATAATTTTTCTCAAATATAAACTGCAACATGTGACAATGATCGCCTTATAGTAAGCTTTGAACCCTTGTATACCCACTTAGACGAGGACCTCAGAACTAAGGAAAGCCAATATAAATGCAATATTATATGGACAACTTACGTCATCCATTTGTATGTGCTACAACTGAGAACTGTAAGATGTCTGTAAAATATTTATTTGTTTATGTTGATTGGACATTTACATATATCTGGTTCGTTTTGTTGAGATTTATTCTGTGAAGACTGATTGGTTGAATACAAGTATAAAGCATTACTGATGTGGCTGATCTCCATGCTGCCTTTTAATTGGCTGAGAGCTCTTAGGCTGGATTGCTGAGGTGTCTGATCTACCTCATGCATTCTGATTGGCTGAGAGGTTTTGGGTTGGATTGTTGAGATGCTTAATCCACATCATGCATCCTGATTGGCTGAGAGCTGATGGTGGGGATTGCTGAATGCTTTGTATTCTTTTCTTGTAGTATAAAAGGAGACTTATGGTACCACATATTGTACCCCAACTTCATTCAAGAAATAATAGAGAGAGTCTGGTGTGAGCAAGTGGAGTAGGCACATTGCCGAACCACTATAAATCCGTGTCTTGTGCGATTGTGTGTGCTTTCTTCTTCGATTGTGGTTCTAATCGTGTGGTGCTTGATCGGATCCATCACCAACAACTGGTATCAGAGTAAGGTTCGGAGATCAACCTCTACACAGATGGCGAAAGAATCGAAGGTCAAGATCGAGAAGTTCAATGGATCGAACTTCGCGTTCTGGAAGATGCAGATTGAAGATGTTCTATATCAGAAGGATCTCTATCTTCCGATCGAAGAGAAGAAGCCCGAAGCCATGAAAGATGATGAGTGGAAGATCCTAAACCGAAAGGCTCTAGGAACGGTAAGGCTCAGCCTTGCTCCATCGGTGGCTTCAAATATCGCAAAGGAGACGACGACGGTGAATCTTTTCAAAGCTCTTGAAAAGATGTACGTGAAGCCATCTGCATCAAATAAGGTGTATTTGATGAAGAAGCTTTTCAATTTAAAGATAAGTGAGAACTCCGTGGTGGCTTCACACTTGAATGGTCTGAACAGTATCATCAACCAGTTGGAGTCTGTGAAGATCATGTTTGATGATAAAAGCTCTTTTACTTCTTTCTAGTTTACCTGATAGTTGTAATGCTTTAGTTGTAGCGGTTAGCAACTCCTCTGGTTCCGCAAAGTTGAAGTTGGAGGATGTTGCTGGTCTTCTTCTTGGAGAAGAGGCACAACGGAAGATGTCTGGAAAAGAACACTCGTTAGGTTCTTCCTTGAATACAGAAGGAAGAAGCAAGAAGAGCTATAGGAACCAAAAGCATTCCAGGGGAAAGTCAGTACGAGGAAGATCCAAATCTAGAGATCCGAAATCCGTGGTCTGCTGGAATTGCAATCAAAAGGGGCATTACGAGACAGAATGTAAGGACCCAAGAAAGCAGAAAGGAGAAAATGACAAAGGTAAGAACACCTTAAATCTTAATGATGATGATGATAGTGATGCCTTCGTATGTGTTGCATATGCTAGAAGTGAGTCATAGATTGTGGACTCGGGTGCTTCATTTCATACCACTCCACAAAGGGATATCCTCCAAAATTATGTGAAAGGTGATTTTAGAAAGGTATATTTGGGAGATGATGAATGTTGCAGCATAATTAGAAAGGGAGACATTGACATATCCCAACCCAATGGTGGTTTCTTGAGATTGAAGAATGTTAGACATGTACCCAGTCTAACAAGAAATCTCATATCTGTCGGACAGCTATCGAAAAGCGGCATGGTGACATCATTCGACTCTGATTCGTGGAAGATGTCAAAGGGATCATTGATCATTGCTCGAGGTAAGAAAGAAGGAACCATGTATATTGCATCAGGTTCATATGGCATGATAAATATTACATCATCTGGGTGTGATGCTAACACTAGGCATAGACGACTTGGTCACATGAGCGAAAAAGGAATGAAGACCATGCAGAAGAAGAGAAAGTTGATAGGATTGCAGACCGTTGATCTGGATTTCTGTGAAGATTGTATCTTGAGAAAACAGAAGAAAGTCAGTTTTACAAAGACTCCAAGAGTACGAAAAACTGAAAGACTGGAGCTGGTTCATACAGACGTATGGGGTCCATCTCAGGTACCTTCCCTTAGCGGATCTCATTATTTCATTACTTTCATTGATGATGCAACTAGAAAATTGTGGGTTTATTTTATCAAACATAAATCCAATGTATTTGAGACCTTCAAAATGTGGAAGGCCTTAGTTGAGACTGAGACAGGTTTAAAGTTGAAATGTCTCAAGTCAGACAATGGGGGAGAATATTACAGTGAGGAGTTTGAATCATATTGTGCCAAGAACATGATCAAGAGATTGAAGACGGTTCTAAGAAAGCCTAGACAGAATGGTGTTGCTGAACGCATGAACATGACTCTTCTAGAACGTGCGAGAAGCATGTGGTTACATGCAAGTCTACCAAAGAGACATTGGGCTGATGCAGTGAATACAGGTGCATACTTAATCAATCGAGATCCGTCTGCTGCTTTAGATGAGGGTCTTACAGAAGAAACGTGGACTGGAAAGGAGGTAACACTTTCTCATTTACGTGTCTTTGGATGCATAGCTTATGTTCACATTGAGCAGGAAAACAGAGGAAAACTTGATCCCAAAGCAAGGAAGTGTATCTTTGTCGGCTATGGTACAGATAACTATGGATATAGATTGTGGGATTTGGAGAACAAGAAGACAGTTAGAAGCATTGATGTCACATTCAATGAGTCTTCTTTATACAAGAATGAATTGATAAAAGGAAAGACAACGGAAGAGCCAAACTTTGTGGAGTTTGATGAAACTCCTGAACAAAGCACATCATAGCCAAGTGATGAGAATGTTCAACCCAACCCACAGAATAATCCGTAAACTCCGGTACTACGGAAATCTTCCAGAATCAGCAAACCCACTGCAAGGTATTCACCTTCTTTAAATTATTTATTGTTGACTGATAATGGTGAGACTGAATGCCTTGATGAAGCTATATAAGGTGAGGCAAGGAATCAGTGGGAGTTAGCCATGGATGAGGAGATGAACTCCCTCTCAAGAAGCAAAACGTGGGACTTAGTCCCACTACCGAAGGGAAAGAAGGCTCTGCACAACAAGTGGGTGTACAAGGTGAAGGAGGAAGCTGATGGTTCCACTAGATACAAGGCTCGGCTAGTGGCGAAGGGCTTTCAACAGAAAGTAGGAGTTGATTTCACAGAGATCTTTGCACCTGTTGTAAAGGTCTCAACCATAAGAGCAGTATTGAGCATTGTTGCAGCTGAGAACCTACATTTGGAGCAGTTGGATGTTAAGACAACATTTCTCCATGGAGATCTTGAGGAGGATATCTACATGCAACAACCAGAGGGCTATGTAGCTACTGGAAAGGAAGACATGGTATGCAAGCTCAGAAAAAGCCTTTATGGCTTGAAGCAGGCACCAAGGCAATGGTACAAAAGGTTTGATGATTTCATGAGAAATACAGGGTTCTGCAAATGTCATGCTGACCATTGTTGCTACTTCAAGAAGCTTGGTATGTCTTACATCATTTTATTGTTGTACGTAGATGACATGCTTGTTGCAGGCTCATGCAAGGAAGAAATAGCAAATATGAAGGCAATTTTGGGTAAGGAGTTTGAAATGAAGGACCTAGATCCTGCAAAGAAAATCCTTGGAATGCAGATTAGCAGAGACATGAAGAACAAGAAGCTGAGATTGTCTCAATCAGATTACATCGAGAAGGTACTAGAGAGATTTAATATCAAAAATGCAAAATCTACTCTAACGCCTTTAGGAAACCACTTCAAACTTTTAAAAGAGAAAGAACCTGCTACGAAGGAGGAGCATGAGTACATGTCAAAGGTACCCTACCAGTCTGCTGTTGGTAGTTTGATGTACGCAAAGGTTTGCACAAGACCAGACATCTCCCATGCTGTGGGAGTTGTGAGCAGATTCATGGTGAATCCTGACAAGGAACATAGGGAGGTTGTGAAGTGGATTTTACGTTATTTGAGAGGTACCTCTAACGTGTCATTGTGTTATGGGAATAGTGACATTTCCATTCGAGGTTTTGTGGACTCAAATTTTGCAGGAGATATCGATGACAGGAAAAGCACAACAGGGTATGTCTTTACCCTGGGGAGTAGAGCCATTAGCTGGATCTCTAGGCTCCATAAGATAGTGACCATCTCGACCACGGAAGTAGAATATGTGGCAACAATTGAAGCTTGCAAGGAAATGATATGGTTGAAAGGTCTGATGAAAGAACTGAATAAAGAATGTGAACATTATCAATTATCCAGTGACAGTCAAAGTGCAATTCATCTTGCAAAGAATTCCGTCTTTCACTCGAGGACTAAGCACATTGATGTGAAGTACCACTTCATTCAAACACAGCTAGAAAATGGTTAATTTAAGCTGAAGAAAATCCATACACTAGAAAATCCTGCTGATATGTTCACAAAGTCTGTAACAGTGGAGAAGCTGAAGACATGTTCAGCTTCTATTGGTCTTCAAGCATAGAAGACAAGGGAAAGCTCACACCAGGACTACTGAAGATGTGGTGTGTACTACAAATCAGTCTTCATGTGGGAGATTGTTGAGATTTATCCTGTGAAGACTGATTGGTTGAATACAAGTAGAAAGCATTGCTGATGTGGCTGATCTCCATGCTGCCTTTTGATTGGCTGAGAGCTCTTGGGCTGGATTGCTGAGGTGTCTGATCCACCTCCTGCATTCTGATTGGTTGAGAGGTTTTGGGTTGGATTGCTGAGATGCTTAATCCACATCCTGCATCCTGAGTGGCTGAGAGCTGATGATGGGGATTGTAGAATGCTTTGTATTCTTTTGTTGTAGTATAAAAGGAGCCTTGTGGTACCACATATTGTATCCCAACTTCATTCAAGAAATAGTAGAGAGAGTCTGGTGTGAGCAAGTGGAGTAGGCACATTGCCGAACCACTGTAAATCCTTGTCTTGTGCGATTGTACGTGCTTTCTTCTTCGATTGTGGTTCTAGTCATGTGGTGCTTGATCGGATCCGTCCCCAACAGGTTTAAGATGGGGATATAGAGCTATGTGACCCTAAAATGGTACCTAAACAAAGTGTCTAATTATCCATTATTGTTAATATACCTACAAAATGTTGGAGACATGAGCCCGCGACGAGCCATTTTGCAATAAAAGTTATTGCAAATCACTTCCTAATATGAAATAAGAAATAATTAATTTGTATATTAGGTTCTTTAATACAATTAGACTTATGTACTATGGCCATCTTGATAATCATACAGATGTTGAATCAATAGTTGAATCATAAAGTTTGGTGCTTAGATGATATCTAAAGAGTTAGATTGATGACTTATCTAGCACCGTCAAATGATTATCAAGAGAGAATCTCAAGCATGAGAAGGAGATGATAATCCTTACTCTATAGATTGATATCTGACCGACCTCTTGATGCAGGTCCTCTATAAAGGAATATATATTCGGAGGTGTCGAATAAGTTAAGTCAAAGAGTTGAGTTAGAGAGATCAAGATAGCTAAGACATATGTCGTATGTTGTCACGATACATGCACGCATCCTCTGATCGGAGACATATGAATTATTATATATTTAAGTATGTATATTAGGCAGAGCATTAGGTTTATGACCTAATCAAGGTCTATATACCAGGGAGCTGGTGTATATTCAAGGACATATGAGTAATATGATCTCTTAAAGGGATCATACATGTTCACTACTGAATCAGAAGACACGAGCTCACTCATGAGATATTACGTCTAACCTAATTCCATACATGGTCATCTAGCTTTGGAAACAAGACATGATTTGTAGGTATGATATATGCTTTTGGAAAACATATGGTCGATACCAACTCCCAATGATCAAATGAGAAATATAATGATAAAATCCTGAGGAATGCAGTTCAAATGAGATCAGAACTTCAGGTTTATTCTAGGTCTTCTAGTATGCAGGATGTACAGGTATCAATAATACTCGAGGGTGATGTGATCTTAAATGAGTGTATAATTATGTCGCTTCCATATCGAGGAAGTAATGAAATAGGTCTAGATATTAGCGACTCACAACAGTAGACTAGATATCCGGACTTGATCCAATTGTTGTACATTGATCTGAATATGATTCAGATGTAATAAGAATATGTGATATTATATCTGATATGATCAGACGAGTCTGAGCGGTCTTCTAGATATGGATATGAGATAAGATCTCATTATCAGAGTCTTTATACATGGCATATACAATCGTCCTGACTTTATCTCCAAGTATTTGAGGAAAAGGCATATAATTCTTGAAAGAGTTCGAGAATTATTCCATGAGCAATATTATCTAAGCATTGGAAAATTAGATAATTAAATATGATTTTATTTATTATAACTAATGTGGATATAGATATCTAAGATAATTAAATTATATTTAATTATCATGATAGGATTAATGTGGATAATACTATCCACAATAATCATGGATAATGAGTATATGATCCACAATATCATGGAGAGAGTTAATTGTAAACGAGATTCACAATTTATATGTTAATGTGAATTGGATTCACATTACATAAGTAATGTAACTATGATTTACATTAAATTTTAGATGGAAAATTTAATTCCAATAATCAATAATATAATTACATCACAAATAATTTGGAATTATTTGATGATTATTCAATTATTCAATTAATTAAGATAGTGGATATAGTAATTGACTTATTCTACCTTAGAATGAACATCCATGAGGTTGCGGAAACCATGGTGGACGTCCACCCTAAATATAGTACGTGGAATTAGTCTTTCAATTAATTTAAATCCATTTATTGATTAATTAATTGATATAATTTGAAAATTACTTTCAAATTATCTCTTTGTATTTTATTGTGTGTTTATTGTAAACTTAAAAGAAACACAAATCAATCTAAACTATTGATCAATGAGAACACATGGATTTGGATCCATGAAAAAAACACAAATCAATCTAAACCATTGGTTAGTGCGAGCACATGGATTGGGATCCATTGACTTTCAAAATGTTACAACTCAACCCTAGCCCTCTTTACACTAGTTGAATACAATTGTTGCATTAACAAAACTCTCTCTCTCTCTACACATATATACTCTCTCTCTCTCTCCACAACCTTAATGGAGATCACGATCATCATCATGTTATCAGTGTGCTACCGGGCTAATTGCTTGAGGAACTCGATCTTCTTCGATGCCTCATGCTCGTGATGAAGACAACGGATTTCGTGCGATGAAATCAAGAGGTTCCTTACTTGGATCATTTCTCGGGATTATGGGAAGCATGTGACTCATCACTACACCTGCAAGTGGATTCTCATTAGATCAGACTTGAGCCATGTGAGCCCCCTCGAACCTGGTTACCCGTTTACAACACATTCATGGTATTACATTCAAAAATTTATCCAAATATGGACGGAAGATCCGATTCATCATATCCATGAATGTTTCAGGTGCATTGGTGAGCCCTAACAACATCATCACAAACTCGTAGTGTCCATAGCAAGTCCTAAAAGTTGTCTTTGGAATATCGGACTCTCGAATGCTCAGTTGATGATAGCTTCATCGAAGGTCGATTTGAAAACACTGAAGGGAAGTTGATCGAACAAGTTGTCGATGTGCGACAAAGGATAACGGTTCTTCATTGTTCTCTTGTTCAGTTGCCGATAATCAATGCAGAATCTCATGGGTCAATCCTTCTTCCTGACAAATAGAACCGGAGCACCCCAAGGTGAAGTGCTCGGCCTTACGAATCCTAAGTCAAGTAACTCTTGCAATTGCACCTTCAACTCTCTCAACTCAGTTGGTGTTGTGCGGTAAGGAGCCATCGAGATCGATTGTGTATCTGATAGTAATGTGATCTCGAACTCGATATTTCACTTAGGAGGTAATCCTGATAGCTCATCAGGAAACACATCTGGGTAGTATGATACTACTCGGATGTCCTGTGCCATCGTCTCATGATCAGATACCTCTCGAACAAATGCTAGATAAGAATCACAACCCTGATTTACAAGTCTCTAAGCTCTCAACACTGAAATATACTCCATTTTGGAGTCTTGTAATGTATCTTCAAAAGTAAACTCAGATAAACCTAGAATCTTGAAGACAACTATCTTCCTAAAACAATCAACAAGAGCATGATGAGCTGATAACCAATCCATGCCCAAAATCAAATCAAACTCATCAAGCTGTAGTAGTAGACAATATGCGATCATCTCATGACCACCAATCAGTATTGGTAAGTGCATGACTATCAGTGAAGTTATGAACAACTGGCCATTTGGCCCACGGTTGTGATATGGGGAGGATAGAGTCTATGCGACTCTTCCTAATGAAGTTAACAATCTCGATGCAAGGAAGGAATGTGTCGCTCCAAAATCAAACAAAATAAGAAAAGGCCGGCCCAAGACTGAGACCGTACTTTTCACCAAAGTAGCTGTTGAACGGGCCTGCTCCTCGGTCATTGCATATAGTTGACCCTGTCTGGCTGACCTCTGCTAATGAAATGGTCGACAAATCGGCCAAAAAATCGCTATGATCTAGGTGCCACTCCAAACAAGCTCCCAAATCATCGCTCTGTGATGTCCTCGAACTTCTCTGCTGCATCAGTAGCCACAGAGATGGAAGTTATGTTTAATCCGACCAACTTCTCATGTACCTCCTCTCACATACCTCTGATGAACCTTTTCAGATTCTCATTTGGAAATGTGACGGCTGCTGGAGTGTGTTGCGACAACTCAATGTATCGAACGAAGTAATCTATGGCTTGTCATCTAATTCTGTCGAAGCTCTGATACCAAACTGTGAATCCCTCAGAGCTGTGCTACCCCGCTACATGCATTCACAGTATTACAAATCTGATCGCATTAAGTTCTTGAATAGCGATAGTCTTCCAACTTGTCATGCATCCGAGAAAGAAAAAAATTACATTCGAATTCAATAACCACAATTGTCATCAATTTCATTAATTTTCTTATTATATCCCGAGAAAAGAAAACACATATATCATAGTATCTGTGAACAACAAATTTTATGACTAATAATGGTTCTCATGCAGAACCATAACATCTAGAACTGCATAGGATATGAGTATCCATTTGGAGTGTATCATGACCGCTCTCACCGACCTCCAGCAACATCAGGCTGCTATGTGAGGTCAACATGATTAGATACTATCTTTTGTGAATGTAATACTATGAATGTATTGTAAACAGGTACCTGGATCCTTGGGGGTTCATAGTTTGGTATCAGAGCATGTACTAAGTAAGAAATCATAATTTACACACAATGAAGATTATATTTCAATATGTGAATGGAAGGAAAGTAACCTATAATCTTTAACGAGTTGAAGTTCATAGATCCCAGAAATGAACTTTAAAATATTTCTTTAGATTTGAGGTTGAAGTATGTAGAACATGATCATACATATTTATTGGTCAATGAATCAGAAATCTCAACATTTCTATTAATATTTATTGGTCAATGAATCGGAAATTTTAATCTTTCTATTATATAGACTTTCTTTTTTTATTACCGAGTCAAGATCTTGAGTGGTCTTTGACTAGAACTCCATGTTCTGAATGACTCCATAAATTAATTACATATAAATGTGGGTCTCAGGTGCTCCCAACAATAAAAAAGATCAAATATTCTTTGCCCAAAAAATGGATTACATCAGAATTCCAGATTCGACTTCAAAGCACTTATTATCAATACAAAAGAGGACTAGAATACTTTTACAAAAAGGAACTGTAATTTGTAAGTTAATTTGAAGTAACACTGAAAAGAAAATATGGATGACCAGACCTTCACCCGTGGGGTACAACAAGAACATATAAAGAGGGGGAAAAATGATATCCAACACAAATCACATATAGGATCAAATCATATAGAAATCACATGCATGACAACAAAAGAAGGATAGAATTATAAGTAAGAAATCCCAAAATTTGGGGATAAATTCTTCAAGCATGCGGGATGAAATGTGGATCAAGAACAACGGTTCCAAGTTGTTCCACATGACTGGAAATTAGGGATGAAATGGGGGAAATGGTAAAATGGAGAAGAGGGAGTTGATGGAAATAAAGAGAGAGAAGGGTTTTCATTGGAATTGAGCTATAACAGAGGGATAGAGAGAAAGGATGGAGGGGGAGGTTCCATCTAGGAACCTTCCTCTTCAATTAATTTTTTTATTACACATATATGACATCATAACAATGATGTCACTAATGACATCATTCATAATGACATCATCCATGATGTCATTATTAATCTTACATTTGAACATCCGAATCCACACAAACCCGAACCCAATCCGATTAACATCTGTTTAACCTGATAAAGTTATCAATCAACATTAATTGATCAAAATTGATCAATTGATCATGAATCAAAAGTCACTCGGAAAAAATTAATCAAAAACCGAATGCGTCGTAATGCGTGCCCGAAAAAGCCGTGACGTAGATTGGAAACCATGAAACAAATTGAAACCACCATTAAATCCAATTCGACGAAATAGGACCAACAGAATCGACCATTCGTCAATCGAACCGTTTGGTATCTTAAAATCACGAAATTTAACAATAAATCGAAACTGTATCTCGAAAATTTTGTGTGTCCAAACCGATCAAAAGTATGCAATATTATACTAATTTTGATCATCGTTCAAAGACGATCAAATTGAGATATTACGTGTCGAAATCCGAGGCCTGATGAGCGAAACGCTGACTAGGGTTAAGTATCAATATAAATCAAGGTCGTTGCGACCCCAATCGACGAATCGGACTCAACAAGAAAAAAAGAGATCCACTCAAATCAAACATTCAAAGCACGAAAATAATGTCAGCGGTCTCAGCTATTTATTTAACCAGGTATAGCGACCAGGGTCGAACTCAAGGAGCACAAGAAATCCTTCAAAGTAGTAGGAAATCAGAACATAAAATGCATATTTTTTATTGATTTTTAATTTTGAATATTTTTATATTTTTAAATAAAGGAATAAAAACAAACAACAAAGGAAACTAAAAAACACAAGCAAGCTTTTTGAATTTTTATTTAAGACCAGAAATGCTAAAAAATCAGGAATAAAAATATTTTTTTGTTTTTCAGATACTAAGGTCTTTTTGGTTATTTTCTAGGGGATTTTCCAATTTTTAGATGATTTTATAAAAATCATATAAGTGCTAAAAAGGAAAATGGTGCACAGCTAGGACAATATTGCAAGTTAAAAATAGCTAAAGTGCCCTAATGACCTGGGGGCAATTTTATAAGAAAACAAATAAAAAGAGCTACAAACAAAAATTGAGATTGACTTTTTTGGGATTTTCTAGATTTTTTATGATTTTTATAAGTTTTTAAAGGTTTTGACATTTTTAAGGGTTTTACAAGGATTTTTAAAACAAAAATGCTACTGGAGGTAAAGCACACAAAAACAAATAAGCAATATTTTTTTGGGAATTTTTAGCATAATTTTTATAATTTTTATGTATTTTCTAAAATAGACAGAATAGTTTTGTGTGTTTTTTTATTTTTAGAAAATATCAAACAATACTAAATTAATTCACAAAAATATCATAAATCTTACATGTAGCAGGAGCTAGTAGTGATTTTTATCGGATTTTTGGAGTTAATTAGGTATTTATTTGATCAAAAATAAGACACACATCTTGTAGGGACCTAGTTGCAATTATAAGAAAGTCCAAGGGTCAAATAATAACACGACTAGGAAGTACAGGGCCTAATTCACAAAAGTCCAATTGAACACGTGCACAACACGTGAGTCAGGCAATTAGGGCATAAATACAAATACTATTAAGAAACATTAATTTCATAATAATAATAAAGTCCAGGACTAGTATTGCAATTAACCCAAAAAGCACGTGGACTGCACGTGGGTTCACACCAACAGCACCTAAATGCAAATATAAGAAATTGCAAGGGTCCAACTGCAAAATAGATGTACTACAACTTTATTTACATAACTAAAGAGTAAAACATAGAAGTGCGGGATAAAAGATGCAAAATACCTTGAAGAACGTGAGGAGTGCATGGGTTGGTACGTGGCGATCTCTGGTGGAGGCGCTAACGTACGACGCAGATCGACGTGCGACGTCAGATCAGACGCTCCAGGGAATGTCGGCTACGTGTGATGCAGATATGTAAGGAAGCGCCAGATCTAACGGCCCAAAAGCTGATCTGGTCGGCGGTTCTGATATAATCTAGCAGGAGTGAATCTCATCCAAAGGTAGGGAGGTGGCTTGCAAGAACATGTAAGACTGCGTATGAAGATGACTGGAGAAGCGGGGCGTCGATCGAAACAGATAGAGGTGGGTAACGAGGCTGTGGCCAGCTCGATGGAGCAGGTCATTGTGTGGTGGAGTAAGATGGTAAGATTGATTCGAAAATGAAAATGCAGAAGATGGGATAGGTACCTAAAGGTGTTGATGAGCTCAGCAAGGTCAGACGGAGCTGGGAGACGGGGTTGTGGCCTCGACCGTGGTGCAACAGGCAGGGAGGCTGAACGCGACGGAGAGCTCCGACCACGTAGCTGAGATGCGGGGTACACTCCACCAAACCTTGATCCAAAGGCACCCTCCGATTGTTGTCACTTTACTGAAGACACATAGGGACAAGAGAAGGGACGAGGCACGTGCTACTGAACCGTGGAGGTAAAGGCTAGGAAGATCCATGCCTTCCTAGGGATCCGCGAAGATCATGGATCCTAGGAGGAGGCTTGATAAACACAGAATTCAATGGAGTCTAAATTGGTGTCTCACACAAGGCGGAGACAACCGTCGCTGTGGCGACTCACAAATGAATCCCGTATTTAATCAACAATTAACCCACACTAAAGATCAATAAATTAGAAATAAATGTGGAGTTAAAATTTATTTTTAACTCTGCACAAATGATGTAAATGGCAAGTATGCAGAGAGTTCGAACACAGGGAGCAAACAGGGTAATTCAAATAAAGGTGCTCAAGTGAATGTGTGTGTCAAGTGTCTACACTAAGCAAGCAATCAAAGGAAATTTTTGTGGGTTTTTAATTTTTATTTAATTTTTAATTTTGTATTTTTGTTTTTAATTTTCTGATTTTTATAATTTTATATTTTATATTTTTCTATTTTCTTTTTCAATATTGGAAAATAAGGACAATGTAAGAAAAGACAAGATAAAGTATTTATAAAAATGTGCAAAAATAACCAAAAATTCAGAAATTAAATGTTTTTGATATTTTTAGGATTTTTACTGTTTTTGTGATTTTTGGGGATTTTTCAAGGTGTTTTTGGTATTTTTAAATACTGAAATAAAGCAAAACAGTGAAATAAGTGCTGGCTGTGAATAAAATGGAAGTTAAAAATAGCAAACAGCAATCAAAATTTTTCACAATAATTTTCTAATAAAGAGAACAAAATATAGAACAAACAGAAACTGAGTTTGTGATTTTTGGAATTTTCTTTTATTTTATATATTTTTTTGAAGTTTTGAGTGTTTTTTAATTTTTAGTGTTTTTCTTTTGAGATTTTTAGTGATTTTTGGACTGACACTAGAATAGGTTAAAATAGACACTAGGGAATGTTTTTGGAATTTTTGGAGGTGTTTTAATATTTTTTTGGCATTTTCTAAGCTAGACAGTGCACAAAAAACATGTTTTTGATTTTTAATAAATATAAAATTAAAATAAAATCAAAAAAACTAAATTGATGCGTGGAAGCACAAGTGCACAGGAGCTTAAGTTCAAAATTTGAGAATTTTTAGAGGCCAAATGAAGGTCTAAATAAATAGAGCAAGTCAGCACAAGTGATAGGCCTGACAGGGACTAAATTGCAAATAAATAAAATTATGGGGGCTCATCTGCAATTTTCGCACAAAATTTGCACTTAAACAAAAAGTAACCAGACTAAACATCAAAACCAAAAGCCGCACGGGCTTTAATGCAAATATTCCCAGACTCACGTGACGCGCACGCTAACTGGCGGGGATATAAAAGTAAATGCGCACAACCTGAGGGGCCTCTTTGCAATAGTACCAGAAACTTATTAACTGCCAGCAAAAGTTTCAGTATTAATACTAAATAGACAAATGTCCCGGGAGGTTCTTGCAAAAATGCTACGCGCCACGTGCGACGCACGCGCCTAGCAGGGGCCTCGATGCAAATTGTCAAAACTTCGGGAGTTCTAATGCAATTAGTACAAAATTTTAATGCAGCAAATAAAAGTTTGCGGACATAATATCTAAATACCAAAAATGGCTGGGGTTTGACTCGCAAATTACCCAAGCCTTAGGCGGATCGCACGACTGTGGATTCTTCATTAAAGATACGTGTCCGCTCCTCGGGCGCCGATGACGGTTGGGCGTGGACGGCTAGGATTAGAAGATCGAAGCGTGATGGACGGTGCTGGCGCATGCAGATCCAACGGTTGGCGTTAAAACTGGGGTTGGCTTTAATCCGACGGCGGGGAAACGACAAGGAAGAACGAGGAGGAGCTCCGGCCAGGTGAAACTCCTCCGACCAGCAATCCTCCCCCCCGTCGTTTGCTGAAGCTCCAAAAGCCCCCAATCTCTTCTTGCGAAGCTCCTTCAAGTCCTGGGGACGTCCAAAAGCTCCGGCGAAGTCCGGAGTAGCCGTGCGAACCCGGCGGCGCTGGAAAGCTTCCAGCACCTCAGCAGCCTCTCAAAATCGCCCCAGGGACGCTCTTTGATGTCTAAACCTGCAGGAAGAAGTGAGAGGGTCGGGGGTAAATTGCCCCGACCCCGCGGAATGGCGGAAACGAGATGGAGGCGGAGTGATGGGCGTAGATAGGCGAAGGTGGCCGGAGTTATTCCGTCCGAATGTCGATTGAGCGAATCGACTAGCGGATGAACTGGATAAATGGGGGAAAATGAAGCTGGGAATGCAAGGAGTGAAATGACGGCGAAAAACTAAGGGAATACACGGCCTCGAGCCCAGGTCAGGCGAGGGAGGGGGTACCTCGACGGGGACACCACCGGAGGTAGGAGGGGAGCCCGGACCTTGCCCAGCTCGTCTCCGATGACGCGAGCAAGGTGATGTCACCACCAGCTTGTCAATGGTTCAGAGAGATGGAGGGATTAGGTCACAAATGGGGTCCAACTTTTCAAATCAGGTCAAGGGTTGGTTTTAAGGGGTTGACGCAGGTGGTCCCTTGATCGAGGTGTATCTGGAGCGACAGTGATCCAATGCCCGAAACAAACCAAGGGCGTGTAAGCTCTATGAAGGGGCTACAAAAGTCGTGAAGGTTGATACACGAGATAGTAAAAGGGTTCGCCTCGAAAAAAGGGTGAAAACGAGGTCAAACTCGCTTCTGACACAACCCAGACCTGGGGCAGAGAGTTGACCTGCGGTCAACTACTACTGTCCCCTGGTTGGTCCACGTGGACCAACCAGAAAAAGGTCTGAGGAAAAAGATTAGAAAATTATTTAAAAATAATGAATGGCGTTATTTTAATTAGGTTATAAAAAAATATTTATTATTTTATAAAGTATTTTATTCTTATTTTTAATTATTTTTATAAAAATATTTTTATAAGTTTGCTTTTTAACCCTATATAGGTATAATACCTATGTACTTTAGCATTTTATTTTTATTTTGTACATTTAATTTTATTTATTTTGTTTATTATTTTATATACTTATAAAGTATTTTTATACACTTTAATATATTTTTATTTTATTTTCTGAATTGTTTTGTATATTTAATAAAATATGAATAAGTATTGTATAGGTATAGGTATAGGCAGTATACCTGTGTGTTCTTTATACAAGTATTTTTATTTTGTATTTTCTTTGCATTTTTATTCTAATTTTAATGCATATATAAATCATAAGTAATATTCACATATTAATAAAAATATAAAAATAGAAAAATAATGAATAAAGAATAAATTGAATATTTTATTCAGTACAAGTATACAAGGTGGGTCCAAAACTCAACTTTCAAACCGTAGCTCCGCCAAATGCGAAACCACCATCATTAAATAGCTTATTTTCTTCTATATACAATTAAAGGTGAGTATGATGCATTTGGAGTTTTCATTTGTGAGATACGGGTCTGGGAAGTTGGCATTCTGGATTTTTATTCAGACCATAACTCTTTATCTGTACATTATTTTTCAATGAAATCAATTTTGTATTTTTCTTTATTAAATTATCTACAACTTTCATGTACAAAGTTTCTTTATTTGATGTATAAAATGTGGAACCAAAAATAGGTCCCAAAATGAATAAAGAATGAATAGAAAATATAGGTATTTTATCTGTGTTTTGGCCCTTATCTCCCCCTACTTTATTCCTTGTCGACCTATTCATCAAGATGCCTAGGTCTCGGGGTTTCGGGTCATAAAATATTTACAATATTTTATTCTTTTTCTTTTCTTTATTTATTCTATAATTTTGGCTTTAATTACAGTATTTTATACACTAATATGATGCACATGCATGAATGCTAAGATGATGATATTAATGCTATTTACAGGCATTTGCTAGGGTTTTTAGTGCCAAAATGATAGAATAAAGATGATGAAATGTGGCTTCATCATCCCCCTATACTTTACCTTTGCTAGTCCCTAGGAAACACTTATGCAATAAGTGCAAAAAGAAAAGGAAAGAAAAGAAAAAGAAGAACTTGGATTTTATCTGATTATGAAACTTGTCTTCGCAAAATCAAAGTTTAGAGCTTAAGTCGGACCTTTGGAATTTTAGTGCGGGCGGAACCTTAGTGAGAACCGACTTTGAAATCCAACAGTCCTTGAGAATCCCAAAACTCTGTCCAAGTCTCCTCAATAGCCAGGTCAGAAATATCTCAATTCGTACGCAAACTCTTACGACTATGAACCTGACTTGTACAGTGTAAGTGATGGTGGCTCTCCCCAACTAGAATGACAAAGAAACTGACTTCTCCAGTACGAAAACCCAATGATTCCCCAATCCAGCGACTCCATCCTCGAGGAGCGGGGTATTCCCTTCTAAGTTCAAGTGGCAACCAGCTCAAGAGGAGGGGGTGAAGAGAAGAATGGACGGTAGCCAATGTAGCTACCTATTCCAGGATGCAAGACCAGTGTAGTCAAGTCATCCTGCTGCAGGCTCACATGATATGACTTTGGAACTCAAGCTTGCTTCTTGACTTTGTACATACTTGCAGGCTTTTTATTTTTGTACATGCCTGAACTTTTTTTTTTGAATACTATATACGGCAGCATTTACATAAGGAGTTTTTCCTCTTAAGCCAGTAGACTATCCCTCTTTTGAAGCTTTATTGCAACCCCACAGCCTCCTGTCTTTAGACTTCCTAATCACTGGACGGGTTGGGGTGCACTTCCCTCCCTAGAGGAGGACATATGTTTCTACTTGTGTGCGTCTCATACCGGTAAATCCAATCCCCTCACCACTCCAACTGAGTTGAGCCATGTGAAAGGTGCAGGTGTCCAAGTTAGGTCATCATCAACAAGAGTCGTGCATGTGCTCCAAAATACTCTACTTAGGCAGTCAAGAATCCATTGAACCAAGTCCCGTGATCCTCAAAGAATTAAGTCAACTTGACCTGAAGTACCTCAATCCCAGTTCCTATAAGGTTCCTGTTATTAGGTAGATTTTAAGGTCCAATAAAGCTCCAACCTTCGGATTTTACTTAGACTTGTTCAAACTATCAAACTCAATCCGAAAAATGCTAATGCTATGCAATGCAATGCAGAAAATATTTTTGTGATGCAATTTTCAAAGATTTTGAACTTTTTATGGATTTTTGAAAATATGATGATGATGCATGCATATGCAGATGCAAAATTTTTTTTTTGGATTTTAATTTTGCAAATGTTTTTGGGATTTTTGAAAAGAAAAGATTTGGCTGAAAACTAGGTTAAAAATATGTACGCGGGAGCACTTCTTATATATACAAGAAGTGGATTTTAAGAATTTACAAGGGTAAGTGATCAATTTTATACATGTATATAAATATAGTGGATTTTGGTGTGATGTATATATTCCTCAAACTTATTTGACACAGATTTTTCAAACCAATTTTGAAAAACTATAGTCTAAAATAGTTTTTACAAACATCTTTACAAACATGTACACACATTTGAAAATTATTTTGCAAAGGTTTTCAAAACAGAATAGATAGATTTTTCAAAAATTTTTGCAACCATTTTTCAAACCATTTACAAATCATTTTTCAAACGTTTTATTTCACACAAAGAAAAGAAATTTTACAATCCACACATTTTACACAGGTTGAAAACATGTAACAAAATATTTTCAAAATAGTTTTCAATAGATGTTCACAAAGATTTTCAAACTATTTTTCAAACATTTTGCAAAAAAAAACATTTTTACCTGATTTATTAATCAGTAAATACCAAAAAGAATCTGAGGAATAACCACATCTTTTTATTAAGAATTTTAATGAATTTTAAGGAATGATTAGCCATTTTATTAAGAAAATACGAAAGTACGAGTTATGGCTAAAGTATATACATAGTATATACGACCCCCTATACTTAGTTTGAGCTATGTCCTCATAGATCGGAGAGAAAAGAGTAGACATAACTCGTACTAAGTATAGACAAGTCTAAATAATAAGGGGGAAGGGAAAAAATAATGAATGAATCAACGAATGAGAAGTTGACCGTCCCCCCTATACTTAGGATCAATTAATCCTAAGTATAGCAGACTGTACACAAGGCAGGGAGGGTCAAGGGTGGGAATGAACAGATCGTACTCAGATTGTCTCCCCTATACTTAGAGTAAAATATCCCTAAGTATAGACAAGAAGAGGAGACAATGGAGAGGATCGAAAAAAGTAGAGAACTCAGGGTGCACACCCCCTATACTTAGGACAAAGTACGTCCTAAGTATGGAAAACTGTCTACAAGGGGCGGCACCTTTTTGATAGATAAAGAAAATGGAAGAGGAAAAGAAGAAAAGAAGAAAAGAAGAAAAGATATCTGACAATGGGAGGAGAGATCGTGAGAATGTACACATCGCTCCCCTATACTTAGGGTAAAAGACGCCCTAAGTATAGGCAATAACAGGAGTGATGACACGGAACGAAGAATGAACACTCAACTCATCTACCCCTCCTATACGTAGGACAAAGTACGTCCTAAGCAAGGCAAACACGAGAAATGGGTAGACGAGCAAAAACGGGAGATGGAAAGAGAGTCACAAGAAAGAATCTACAACATAAAAGGGTGATCATCAGAAGGTGGAAAGCAAACCTTCCTGCGGGATCGGTGAGGGATAGATCTGATATGGTGTATGTCGACATCGGGGTCCACAGTGGACGGAAGCCGGTCAAGGTCGACACGGTGAAGGCCCTCAGTGGAATCAAAACGGAAAGGGACGAATTGATCAATGGAAGTAGTATGGTTGGGTTCTCCCTTGGTGGTCCTATGGTGTGAAGGCACAGACTGGTGAGTGGAAGAAGTACGACTAGGTCCGGCCTTGGAAGTCTCGCGGATGTCAAAGTGAAATGGGACAAACTCATCATCCTCGGAAGAAGTGTAATCGGAGTCGTCCTGCGAGTCCTCGTCCAGGTCAAAATCAAAAGAAATGAAATCATCTGTGGAAGTATACGAACTCAGATCGTCCTCAAGAGTCTCAACCGGATCATCTTTCTCATCAAAAGGCCCAAATTTATAAAGAAAAGCGATCAAATCAACTTCGGCCTTTGGCCCATCAGAATCTACATGGACAGGAGCGAACTCATCAGTGGAAGTAGTCAAAGCAGGTCCGTCCTGCCTAGTCTTACCTAGGCCATTTGTTTCCTTATGAGGTCTCTCAAAGTAATGGGCAACTTCATAAACATCCTCAATTATTTTGGTATCTGCCCCCCGCTCAAATGGTTCAATCACATAAATACTCTAGATCTCATCAACACATCGCCATACACCAGGAGGAGGATTAGTGAGGTCCATGCTTTCCGACTTCCTCCCCTTTCGGGGGATCCGTCGGGGCTCATCAGGGATCGCTAAGAAGTATCTCTAGTAGCATCAGGTAGGTCACAGGCCTCAGAGTCAGCTATAATTGGTGAAGGTGCATCAGGTACGGGTCCCTGGTCAACTGTGGTTGCGGTGATCGACACTTCGCTCCCGTCAATAGGACGTAAGCGAATCTCTCCTGATCCATAGTCGAAAACAACCCTCGCAGAGGCGAGGAATGGTCGTCCCAGGATGATTGGAGATGGCTCCCCTGTGGAGTTCTGATTTAGCCGAAAAATAGGTGGTCTTAAGTTCAGCACAAAGCGTGAACTCAGTCGTGTGTTGACCACGCTAAATCCTGCTAAGATCAACAATTAACCCACACTAAAAATCAATAATTAGAAATAAATGTGGAGTTAAAATTTATTTTTAACTCTGCACAAATGATGTAAAGGGCAAGTATGCAGAGAGTTCGAACACAGGGAGCAAGCAGTATAGTCCAAGCAAATGAATGCACAAATATGTGAGTGTGTGAAGTATCTACACTAAGCAATCAAGCAACTACAATTTTTGTGGGTTTTCAATTTTTATTTTTTTTTATTTTTAATTTAATTTTCAATTTTGTATTTTGATTTTTGATTTTCTGATTTTTTTTATAATTTATATTTTATATTTTTTTGTTTCTTTTTCAATATTGGAAAGTAAAGGCAATATAAGACAAGGCAAAGTAAAATATTTATAAAAATGCACAAAAATGCTCAAAAATTCAGAAACAACATATTTTTAATCTTTTCAGGGTTTTTTACTGTTTTTGTGATTTTTGGGGGTTTTTCAAGATGTTTTTGATATTTTTAATTACTGAAATAGGGTAAAACAGTGGAAATAGGGCTGGCTGGGAATAAAATGAGATCTAAAAATACCAACCAGTAGCCAAAATGTTTCACACTATTTTTCTAATAAAAGTAACAAAATTAGGAGTAAACAGAAGCTGAGTTTATATTTTTTGGATTTTTCTACTATTTTTTATATTTTTTTTTGAAGTTTTTAAGTGTTTTGAGATTTTTAGTGTTTTTCTTTTGAAATTTTTAATGATTTTTGGACTGACACTAAAGTAGGACAAAATAGACACTAGGTAATTTTTTTTTTGGAATTTTTGGAGATGGTTTAATATTTTTTTGGTATTTTCTAAGGTAGACAGTACACAAAATAAGAGTTTTTGATTTTTAATAAATAGGAAAATAAAATAAAATCAAAAACTAAATATATGGCGTGAACGTATACTCATCCAGGAACTTAAGTCTATTTTTGTGGAATTTTTGGAGCTAAAATGATCAATCAAATAAATCCAACAAACATCCAAATATTAAACAGTCCTGGCAGGGGTAGAAATGCAATATTCAAAACTTCCAGGGGCATACATGCAATTTCCACAAAAATATTGAACTTAATATTCAATTTCTGGAACCAAAATGTAAATACAAAATCCGCTGGGGCACGCCTACAAATTACCCACCAGGGCGCGTGACTTGCACGCGCCTAGGAAGGACCAAAACGCAATATAGCGAAAACCTAGGGGTCACTTTGCAAAATATCCCAAAATATTACACGTGCTTTGAAAATTTCAGGACTGAAACGAAATAAACAAAAGCCCAAGGGTGCCTCTGTAAAATGCCCACACCTCACGTGAACTGGTCACGTGAGGTGACGTGGCGAGGGACCTAAACGTAAATAAATAAAGTACGGTGGGTCTCTTTGCAAATATTACAAAATATCTACGCTACAGACAAAAGTTTAAAGACTGAATATTAAATACAAAAATGGCGAGGGTGATGGTGCAAAATACCCTCGATGCGGCGCTCTGGTGATGACGCGTGGCACGCATCCAACGGCTGGGCGACGAGATGCGCTCCAACGGCTGGATGCGAACCACTTATCCACGTGGCGTTTCCTGCGCGGCCGATGACGCTTGGGCTCGTGCGGCCGAGATTAGATCTCCTTTGACGATCGGACGGTAGGCACGTGGGTAGATCTAACGGCTGCAGCACGATCTGGACGCTCCTCGTTGATCCGACGGTCCCGGAGGTCGATGGAAGAACACGGAGGATCTCCGGTCTGGCGAACTTCTCCGAGCTCCTCCGGCCGACCACGGTGACGCTGGAGCTTGCAAGGTAGCCGAGGATGCTCCTGCAGGTGTCGGCTGACGTCTGGAGGCTTCAAAATCCACCGGCGGACGCCGGTGCTCTCGCACGGAGGTGGCGGAGCTGCGAGGCTCCAGGTGCTCCGGCGAGAGGGCAAAATAGCTCCAGGAGCTTCGATGTACTTCAATACCTGCACCAAAACGTTGGAGAGGTCGAGGGCAAAATGCCTCGACCTCGGGTGGCTCTCGAGATGAACAGGGAGGTGCGATAGGGACTCGCCGGAGTTGCGCTCCGGCGAGGTGATCGATTAGACTATGGAGTGATCGATTAGACTCAGAAAGATGGGGGAAATAATCCTAGAACTAACAGGAATAAAATGGGGAGGAAAATGGGATGAATGGCAGCCTCGATGGCCAATGGCCAGAGGGAGAATACCTCACGGGGTTGACCGCCGGAGGTGATGGTGGAACACGCCCAGCTTGCTCAACTCCGCCTCTTCGAAGGTGCAACTTGGAGCTGTCACCTCCACCTTGCTGAGCGACTCCAAAGAGGGGGGGAAAACTGGATGAAATGCGGTTCCCTTTTCAAATTAGGTCAAGGGCGAAGTTTTAAGGGGTTGACGAATGGGTGGAAAGATCGAGGGGCCTGGAGCACCCCATTGATGCACAGCCCGATGCAATCATCTGGCGGGCAAGAGGGATGAACGAGGAAGAGGATCTCAGAAGAAATCGAATCGAAAGGGTGAAAGCTCTTGCCTCGAAAAAATGGAGAAGATGGGGTCAAAAGTGGTTCTGACAAAGCAGCAGGCCATGGGTCAGAGAGTTGACCCGAGGTCAACTCTCCAGCCCACCTGGTTGGTCCACGTGGACCAACCAGGAAAAAGCCTGAAAAAATATGTTATAAAATTAAAATAAAATAGTAAACCACTTTATTTAATTATGGTCAAAAAATAAAAAATGCTTATAATTTTACAAATTATTTTATAGTGATTTTTATTTATTTTTATGGGATGTATTTTTACAAATTGCTCTTATACCCCTATATAGGTATATTATCTACATATTTTATTCTTTTATTTTTATTTTGTGATTTTAATTTTATTCTTTTTATTTCTTATTTTATAAAATTATAAAATACTTTTATCTACACAAATATATTTTTATTTTATTTTTCTGATTTATTTTGTATATTTAATAAAATACAAGTATGTTTTGTATAGGTATATGTGTAGGTAATGTATCTATGTCTTTTATTTTTAAGTATTTTATTTTTGTTTTTATTTAGGTTTTTATTCTCATTTTAATGTACATTATTATTATAACTATTATTTACAACATTATAAAAATATAAAATTGTAAAAATAATAAATAAATAATAAATTGAATATTTTAATGTGTACAAGTATACAATGAGGGTCCAAAACTCAACTTTCAAACCGTAGCTCCGCCAAGTGCGAAACCACCGCCATTGGATAGATTATTTTATTCTATATACAATTAAAGGTGAGTTTGATGCATTTGGAGTTGTCGTTTGTGAGATACGGGTCTGGAAAGTTGGGCTTCTGGATTTTTATTCAGACCATAACTTTTTATCTGTACATTATTTTTCAGTGAAATCAATTTTGTATTTTTCTTTATAACATTAGCTATAACTTTCATGTACAAAGTTTCTTTATTTGATGTATAAAAAGTGGAACCAAAAATAGGTCCCAAAATGAATTGAATGTATAGGTATTTTGTTGGTATTTCTGACCTTATCTCCCCCTACTTTATTCCTTGTCGACCTATTCATCAAGATGCCTAGGTCTCGGGGGTTTTGGGTCATAAAATATTTACAATATTTTATTCTTTTTCTTTTCTTTATTTATTCTATAATTTTGGCCTTAATTACAGTAATTTACACACTGTTTAGATGCACATGCATGAATGCTAAGATGATGATTTTAATGCTATTTACAGGCATTTGCTAGGGTTTTTGGTGCCAAAATGATAGAATAAAGATGATGAAATGTGGATTCATCATCCCCCTATACTTTACCTTTGCTAGTCCCTAGCAAACACTTATGCAATAAGTGCAAAGAGGAACAAAAAGAAAAGAAAAAGAAGAACTTGGATTTAATTTGATGATCAAACTTGCCTTCGCAAAATCAAAGTTTGGAGCTTAAGTCGGACCTTTGGAATTTTAGTGCGGGCGGAACCTTAGTGAGAACCGTGTTCGAAGTCCAACAGTCCTTGAGAATCCCAAAACTCTGTCCAAGTCTCCTCAATAGCCAGGTCAGAAATACTTCAACTCATACGCAAACTCTTACGACTATGAATCTGACTCGTACAGTGTAAGTGATGGTGGCTCTCCCCAACTAGAATGACAAAGAAACTGTCTTCTCCAGTACGACAACCCAGTGATTCCCCAATCCAACAACTCCATCCTCGAGGAGCGGGGTATTCCCTTCTAAGTTCAAGTGGCAACCAGCTCAAGAGGAGGGGGTGAAGAGAAGAATGGACGGTAGCCAGTGTAGCTACCTATCCTTGGATGCAAGACCAGTGTAGTCAAGTCATCCTGCTGCAGGCTCACATGATATGACTTTGGAATTCAAGCTTGCTTATTGACTTTGTACATACTTGCAGGCTTTTTATTTTTGTACATGCCTGAACATTTTTTTTTCGAATACTATATACAGCAGCATTTACATAAGGAGTTTTTCCTCTTGAGCCAGTAGACTATCCCTCTTTTGAAGCTTTATCGCAACCCACAGCCTCCTGTCTTTAGACTTCCTAATCACTGGACGGGTTGGGGTGCACTTCCCTCCCTAGAGGAGGACAAATGTTTCCACTTGTGTGCGTCTCGTACCGGCAAATCCAATCCCCTCACCACTCCAACTGAGTTGAGCCATGTGAAAGGTGCAGGTGTCCAAGTAAGGTCATTATCAACAAGAGTTGTGCGTGTGCTCCGAAATACTCTACTGAGGCAGTCAAGAATCCATTGAACTAAGTCCCGTGATCCTCAAAGAATTAAGTCAACTAGACCTAAAGTACCTCAAACCCAGTTCCTATAAGGTTCCTGTTATTAGGTAGATTTTAAGGTCCAATCGAGCTCCAATCTTCGGATTTTACTTAGACTTGTTCAACTATCAAACTCGATCCGAAAAATGCTCATGCTATGCTATGCAGAAAATATTTTTGTGATGCAATTTTCGAAGATTTTGAACTTTTTATGGATTTTTGAAAAATATGATGCATGCAGATGCAGATGCAATTTTTGTGTTTTTTCAGAAAGATTTTTCAAATGTTTTTGGATTTTAATTTTGCAAATGTTTTTGGGAATTTTTGAAAAGATTTTGGCTGAAAAATAGGTTAAAAATATGTACACGGGAGTGCTTCTTTATATATACAAGAAGTGGATTTTAAGAATTTACAAGGGTAAGTGGTCAATTTTATACATATAGTGGATTTTGGTGTGATGTGTATATTCCTCAAACTTATTTGAGAACAATTTTACACACAATTTTTGAAAACTATAGTCCAAAATAATTTTTACAAACATTTTACACACATTTGAAAATCATTTTGCAAAGGCTTTTCAAAACAGTATATATAGGTTTTTCAAAACATTTTTGCAACCATTTTCAAACCATTTGCAAATCATTTTTCAAACATTTTATTTCACACAAAGAAAATAAGTTTTACAAACCACACAGGTTGAAAACACGGAACAAAATATTTTCAAAATAGTTTTCAATAAATGTTCACAAAGATTTTCAAACTATTTTTCAAACATTTTGCAAAAAACATTTTCACCTGATTTATTAATCAGTAAATACAAAAAGAATTTGAGGAATAACCACATCTTTTTATTAAGGATTTTAATGAATTTTAAAGAATTTTTAGCCATATTATTAGGAAAATACGAAAGTACGAGTTATGGCTAAAGTATATACGTAGTATATACGACCCCCCATACTTAGCTTGAGCTATGTCCTCATAGATCGGAGAGAAAAGAGAAGACATAACTCGTACTAAGTATAGACAAGTCTAAAGAATACAAACTAATGAAGGAATCAACGAATGAGAAGTTGACCGTCCCCCCTATACTTAGGATCAAATAATCCTAAGTATAGCAGACTGTACACAAAGCAGGGAGGGTCAAGGGTGGGAATGAACAGATCGTACTCAGATTGTCTCCCCCTATACTTAGGGTAAGATATCCCTAAGTATAGACAAAAAGAGGAGACAATGGAGAGGATCGAAAAGAATAGATGAACTCGGGGTGCCAACCCCCCTATACTTAGGACAAAGTACGTCCTAAGTATGGAAAACTGTCTACAAGGGCGGCACCTTTTTGATAGATAAAGAAAATAGAAAAGGAAAAGAAGAAAAGAAGAAAAGAAGACAATAAATCAACGGAAACAGAGTGATATGAACAGATGGATCTGTACAGCGGAAGATAGAATTGATCACCATGTATGAGATGTAGATGATGAGAATCAAAGGACACATCTCATACCAGAAGAATGGGGGCAACGTCAATGGTCGGCGGATCATGATCAAGATATAATTTCAAGCGTTGACCATTGACGCGGAAGGTAGAGGAAGATGACGGTTCGGATATGTCGATGCTGCCATTGTCATGTACCTTCCTGACCACATACGGTCCTTTCCACTTGCTCTGCAATTTCCCTGGAAATAACTTGAGCCTTGAATCGAACAACCATACTCTCTGATCTGGCTCAAACTGTTTATGGCTGATATGCGAATCATGCCATGTCTTCACTTTTTCTTTGTATTGTAGGCTGTTGGAGAAGGCTGTATCTCTCAATTCCTCCAGGGCTGCCAATTCTGCTCTTCTTTGGTCTCCTATACTCTCGGGATCTAAGAGTAACTCAGTAACTGCCCAAAAAGATTTATGCTTGATTTCCACTGGCAAATGGCACGGCTTGCCATAGACGAGACGAAAGGGAGATGTCCCTAATGGATTCTTGAAAGATGTCCGATAAGCCCACAAGACCGAGTCCAAAAGCTGTGACCAATCCTTTCGGTCTGGGCGGACAACTTTCTGCAAGATAGTCTTTATCTCCCTATTCGATACTTCGGCAAGACCATTAGTCTGAGGGTGATAAGGAGTGGCAACCCGATGGTCAATGCCGAACTCGTCTGCAAGGGCCCTGACTTTGTCATTGATGAAGTGAGACCCCCCGTCTGAAATCAAGACTCTAGGTACACCGAACCGTGAAATGATATTTTTCCTCAAAAATTTGCATACGGTTTTTGCATCTGCGGCTCGGGCGGGGATGGCCTCAACCCATCGGCTGACATAATCCACAGCGAGCAAAATATGCTCGAATCCCTGACTTTTAGGAAATGGGCCCATGAAATCAATCCCCCATGCATCAAAAACCTCACAAAAGTGAATGGGTTGCATGGGCATCATGTCTCTCTGTCCGCAGGTTCCCATTTTCTGACAGTCAGTACATCTCTTCACGAACTCATCAGAATCCTTGAAGAGAGTAGGCCACCATAGGCCGGATTGAAGCACCTTCTGTGCTGTCCTTTTTCCAGAATGATGTCCTCCTGCCTCAAGCTTGTGGCAGTATGTGAGGACGCTATGCTGCTCTTCCTGAGGAATGCACCTCCTCTAGATACTATCCCCTCCTTCATGATAAAGGACGGGATCCTCCCAATGGTAAAACTTGGCCTTAGCTAGGAAGGTCTCAAGTTTCTGCCTGGGCCAACCCTGAGGGACTGTCTTGGCAACTAGATAGTTTACAAAGTCAGCATACCATGGGAGTGAGGTAACAGCCAAGATTGCCTCATCTGGAAACGTCTCAGTGATAGGTGCGCTGGGCTCAGATTCCTCAAGATTCTCCAGTCTGGAGAGATGATCCGCCACCACATTCTTGACTCCAGGCTTATCCTTAATTTCAATATCAAATTCTTGGAGTAGAAGGATCCATCTGGTGAGACGTGCTTTGGCATCCTTCTTAGCCATTAGGTACCGGATGGCGATATGATCAGTGTAAATAGTCACTCTAGATCCGAGAATATATGATCGATACTTATCAAGAGCAAAAACTACGGCCAGCATCTCTTTCTCAGTCACAGTGTAATTCCGCTGCGCGGCATCCAAGGTCTGGCTGGCGTAGTGAATGGCAAAAGGTAAACCATCCCTCCTCTGTCCAAGCACAGCCCCAACGGCAAAATCTGAAGCATCCGTCATGATCTCGAATGGGAGAGACCAATCGGGTGGCTGAAGGACAGGAGCTGAAACAACCATGTTCTTGAGAGTCTCAAAAGATTCAAGACACTTATCATTAACAATAAACTCGGTGTCTTTGGTCAGCAAGTCAGTAAGCGGTCGGGCGATTCGATTGAAGTCCTGAATGAACCGTCGGTAGAAACCGACATGCTCCAGAAAAGACCGTAACTGACGCAAATTGGACGGCGGATTGAGTTTTCTGATGATATCCACCTTAGCCGGATCGACCTCCATGCCCCTGTTGGAGACGATATGACCAAGGACCGTCCCTTGAGTCATCATGAAATGACTCTTCTCCCAGGATAAGACAAGATTGACCTCTATGCAGCGCTTCAGCACACGGTCTAGGCAGTCAAGACAAGCATCGAACCCGTCGCCATAGACCGAGAAGTCATCCATGAAGACCTCTAAACAGTCACCCACCATGTCCGAGAAGATGGACAACATGCACCTTTGGAATGTCGCCGGAGCGTTACATAGACCAAAGGGCATCCGTCTGAAAGCATAAGTCCCAAACGGACAGGTGAATGTCGTTTTCTCCTGGTCTTCGGGCGCAATGGCCACCTGATTGTATCCAGAGTACCCATCCAGAAAACAGTAATGGCTCTTCCCAGCTAACCGCTCGATAATCTGATCAATAAATGGTAGCGGGAAGTGATCCTTCTTGGTGGCCTCATTCAATCGTCTGTAGTCCACACAGACCCTCCAAGAAGTTGGTACTCTGGTAGCGATCTCCTCTCCGGACTCATTGACAACTGTAGTGATACCCGTCTTCTTGGGTACCACATGGAGTGGACTAACCCATTTGGAGTCGGAGATGGGATAGATGAAATCAGCGCTCCACCACTTGGAAATTTCTTTCATGACTACGTCTCGAAGATTCGGGTTCAGCCGTCGTTGGAACTCACGCGACGGCTTAGCGTTATCTTCGAGATAGATGTGGTGAGAGCAAAGATTTGGGCTCAGCCCCTGGAGATCAGCTATACTCCAACCGATTGCCTTGCGGTTTCTTTCAAGAACCTCCATCAGACGAGATTCTTGCTCTCCAGTCAAATCCGCTGAGATAATGACTGGGTGCATTTCTGGCTCCCCAGCAAGGAATCTGTACTTCATAGACTGCGGCAGAGGTTTCCGTTCTGGACAACTGGGAGGTGGCAGATCTGGCTTCTGATATGTCTGTGTAAAGGCGACCAAATCTGCATGGGAGAACTCTCGCTCTGCATGAAGTGCTGACGAAGGGCGGCCTGATGGATCATCAATAAACTGCACTGGCTCGCACTCTGTCATGGTTGTTGGCTCAGAAGGAATCAGACAAGGCAAATAATCATCAAAGTCGTCCCAGTCAATGTCTGAATCCGAGGGATCAGAAGAAGATGAGCAAGATTGAAATTCTTCAGCACCACTCATAACAACACTGTCAGCCTCAGAGATATCCTCATCCAGGAATGTGCTCTCCCGACTCTCGACTGCCATGAGCTTGAGATACAATGAATCTGTCGGCAAGGCGAGGGTCGGTGCTACGGGATCTTTCCAGTTGGATTCATCATCAGTCATCTCGAAATCACAAACCTGGTGGATGTCTAGCTCTTCCTCTGTCATCTGCTCGGCTTCGCTGGACTGCTCTGAGCATTCTGCCTCTCTGGCTCTGATCTCTTCGATCATCTCTATTTGTATGGTTTCGCCCTCTACGCGAAAGCATACCTTCCCACTATCATGGTCGGTCACTGCCTTGGCGGTGGCCAAGAATGGACGTCCGAGAATGATGGGGGCATCAGTTACCGCCTCAGGGATCTCCATGTCCAACACAACGAAGTCCACGGGGAATTTCAGGCCCTGAATGGTAACGACCACGTCTTTCAATAACCCCTTCGGCCTCTTGATCGACCTGTCAGCAAACTGAAGGACGGTTCTGCTTCGAAGAAGAGGGCCAAACTCGAATTGCTTGAATAAGGCTGCCGGAAGGAGGTTAATTGAAGAGCCGCTGTCTAATAGAGTACGATCAAACTGCTGCTCCTGAATCTCGCATCTGACATAGGGAGCTCCTGCGTCTGGTCGCTTGGCCGGCAATGTGTTCTGAATGGCGCAGCAAGTGTTATGGGTGAGCATATGGATTTGATCTCTGTGCCTCTTCTTCCTTCTGACAGTAGTTGTTTCTTTCAAGTTCTTCTTGAAGAAGGGGATATGCTCAAACGCTTCCCGTAGAGTCAGCTGAATGTGGAATCTGTCAATTATTTCATTGCCGAACTCTACCTGTTGGCTCTTTTTAGGATTTTCTTTTTTATTCCCCTTCGCTCGGCGGAGTGCCTCAGGGAAGGGGATGGTAGGGGCCTCCTCAGATGGAGGACTAGGAATCGGTCCCTGTGCCTGTGAAGACGGAGAATCCACACAAAAATCATCATTCACCACATATGGATCCGCAATTTGAACAGAAACCTTTCCTTTATTCATATTTTTGTTTTTGATTTTCTTCCCACAGTCTCTAGATACAAAATGTGGTGACATCACAGAGGCTGGCTCAACAAAAGTAGAGGTGGTGGCCTCAGTGCCACCACTAGCACCTGTCTTCGCGGCATCAGCACCGCGCTCTGGTTCATCTCCCAAAATGGTGGCATCAGCACCACCGTCTGCATCTGGTATCACAACGGCATCAGCACCGTTGTCCTGGACTCCATCATTGGTGGCATCAGCACCACCGTCTTCAATATCATCTGCAGCGGCATCAGTACCGCTCCTCTGCTCCTCTGGCGCTCCTGGTTCGGCATCGGGTTGTCGCTCAGAAGAGACGCCGCCGGCTGGTATCCTACCGCTCCTAGTAGTCACAAAATCAGCATCATTCACAAAAGAAGACATATCATTCAAATTGTCACTAGGAGAGGCACCCTCTATGAACTCTACCTGCTCAGATTTTCTTTTAAAATTATTAGGGTTTGGTTCGATCTGAGCGGGTATGGCGGCCTTGCCTTTGATAATGTCCCGCATCTCCTGCCGGAACTCATCCATTTCTTGCCTGAAAGATGCTCGCTGTTCAGATAGCAAGCGGGCAAGATCATCAAGGGCTGGGTTCTCGTAGGCTGGACCCTGAGAACCGGATGTCTGTCCCTGCTGGACATGGGGCTGCTGCTGCTGGTATTGCTGCTGATATTGGGGGGGAGGCTGGGCATAAGAATGCTGAGGCGGCTGTCGCTGCCTCCACTGTTGTCCCTGATAGGCGGGACGAGGACCACAGTGGTACTGCTGGGGCTGGTTGTACTGGGGCTGCTGGTGTTGTTGTTGTGGCTGGCTGCTCTGCTGTCCTTGAGCAGGAGGATGCTGTTGGGATGTGGATCCACCATTACCCCAACGGAATCCGGGGTGATCCCTGCGAATCGCTGGCTGAGGGTATCGGTCATACCAAATCCCGTTGACTTCCATCAACGGTTCCTGCTCGAAGGAGGGTGGAGGAAGAACTGCCAGTGGCTGCTCCGGCTGATAGACCACCATCTGAGTCTCCTGAGATGGCGGTTGCTCTGGATGGTACTGCAACAATGGAACCGGCTCCGCCTGGATGTGGTTCACCTGGCGGTATGAGGTGGAGGCCTGGTTGGGATTGCTGCTGCTGGAAGCAACCTGTGACCTGGGAGGCTGTTGGGAATGGGCTTGTGCCTCCTGAATACAGAGGATTTGAGTCTTCAGGTCACTCATGGTTTTTGTGAGAAGGTCCATCTGGGCTAGACCTTGGTTCTGCTTCTTCTCGAGGATCTCCATGCGGTCCAGCTTTTCACTGATGATGCCCATGTCGGCTGCTGCTGATTCTGCTTGGGTTGCAGCTACCGACGTTGTGCTAGGACCGGCATCGATGCGGGCGATCCTCTGAAATGTTCCCGCACCTTGCGGGGGCTTCTGCTGAGTGTAGACTCTAGCCTGGGTCATCACTGTTGAGTTCTCTGCCATGCCTTCGTAGATGGCCCAGACGTCGTCTTCTCCCTTGGAGAAATAGGACCCACCGCAAGAGGCGTTCACAAGCCCCTGCAGCTCCGGTGTCAGCCCACAGAAGAAACTCTGCACCAGATGGGGCTTAGAGATATCGTGATGTGGACACCGGTCTATGAGCTCTCTGAATCGATCCCATGCTTCATGGAACTGTTCATTTGGGATCATGGTGAAATTGCTGATCATGGCTCGAGCTGCGTTTGTCCGGCCGAGAGGATAGTATTTCTTCAAATATACGGACCGGAGATCTGCCCAAGTGTCGACAAATCGCCCTAGATGCTTGAGCCAATATGCGGCTCGATCAACCAATGAGAATGGGAAGGCGATCATCTTGATGGTGTCCTCGGTCAACAACCGATCGTGGATGGTGCTGCAAATCATTTCGAACTCTTGGAGATGGAGGTGCGGCTCTTCGGTCGGCAACCCATGGAACTTGGGTAGCATCTGAATCGTGTTGTGCCGAAGCTCGAAGTCTCCGTGGATTGGCGGAAGTCTGATCCACCGGTGAGTGAGGGATGAAGCTGGGTTGTGAAGTTCCCTCATGATAGTCTGTGGCGGTCGCTCACCGTCTGGGTCGCCTCCTGCATCGGGTCCTCCTCCTTCTCCACCGCCACCGCCCCCAGGTCGGTTTTCTCTCAGCTGTGCTATCTCTCTCATCAGATCACCCATAAATGTCCCCTGGTCACGGATCTGTCTCTGCATATTCTCCAGGGACGCTAGCAGGGAATTGTTGATGGCCGCTTGATCAATAATAAACGGCGGGTGATCGTGATCATCTTGGTGCTCGACTCTGTCTGCCGTTGCTTGATGTTCTGAAAATGCAAAAGAGGCCATTTCAGGTGCTGTGGAATGAGCTGAACTCTGTGATGCACTGAACTCTGAAATGATTGGACTGAGGGAAGGAGAATGGGAAGGGTGGTCGAGGGGGAACAGGGTGGATGTGAACTCAGGCTCGGAGAGCGGGCTCTCCGAGTTATTCCTAGATGAGTAGGGAGGAGTGCTGGATAGCAGTGCCGACAAGGTCGGCCTAAGAGACCTCCGTCCCATCATCTTGATTGTTCGGAAAGAGCGGGGAAGATGCAAGAAAAAGGAGAAAATGAGATGCAACAAAATTTTGCACAATTGTGCGGTGTTTTTGATCTCGACCTTAATAAATCTAACAATCAAACACAAAGCAAGGGTAAGTTCACCAACTCAACTCGTGAAGCCGTGAAGGTTCGGCTTTTATCTTGTCAGTTTTAGCTTGTTTTTCAGGCAATTATCTTTTCACGAGTCCTTAGAGCGCTACGCCTATAGGAGAGAGAGTACTGCCAGGAGAGTGTCCCCGTACTTGTCCTCCTCCTGTGTAACCTGTAACTTGCGCTTTTTGAGGTCCTTGTAACCCTTCCTGGATCCCTACTCAGCCAAAGAAAAGAGGGAGGAAACCGATAGGCGAAACCGATACTTCGGACCTCGCTCGCAACGGAATCACCCGTGAGCGTACAAGGTCCTACTCGGACGCAGCCGGTGAGACAGACACACCCGTGAAGGCGTGGCCTAAGCTCTGTACTTCGGACAAGGTCGGTGCTCTCACAATAGAGAGTCACCAATGGCGACCAAGTCCTACTCGACTACGTACGATAGTAGCGCCAATACTTCGGAAATCCAGGCGATACACAAGGCAACCACAAGTTGGGTTTTGGGCTCTAATCCTTACGAAGCGCTCACCTCACTGGGAAGGAAACCTTCCTATGCAACCTGAAAACAAGTGAGGGTGTTACTCTCCCCAAGCAATGAATCCAATTACCGTTTTTATTTTGGTCAAGTTTTCTTTAGCAGTCCCTTTTTTAATTTTTTTGGTGTTATCGCTTCTTTTGAGTCAATTCAAGCAAGCGCCTAACGTTTTTGTATTTTTTCCTTTATCCTACTTTGTCCAAAAACAGAGGGAGAATAGAGTCGGAAAAGCCGTGCAAGTCGACACCAAGGTGGAAATCTCACCTTTGTGCCTAGATGATGCGTGCAAAGTAAGAAGACTTACAGCGAATCCCAGCTCTCTCCATGCGGGATGCAAAGCAGAATATTTTAAACCTAAGCTATATGGCGAAATGCAACGGAAATCGTCCTAGAACATGCCACTGCTAGCGATAGAACCACAAGCTAGCTAATAACTTCTAATCCGAGTGTCCGGTCTTGGCTCACCCCTCCTCTGCCCAACACATTTGGAGTAGGAGAAAGCGCTTGTTCGGGTGTGAGCTCGCGGCGCGTGGATTTGGAAGCTACTCGCTAACTGTTTAATTAGTCTAAGTCCAAAACGTAACTATAGGAGCATGCAAAGATAATTAAGTGTTTGGACCTATTCTACTCGAGTCAAGCAGGACCTAAATCTAGGAGCTCAATCCACAAAAGAAAATGAAAAATAAACACAAAACCGGAAAATGACAGCGATGAAAACGCGGCAAAACTGCGGTGAGCCCCCGGGTGAACAAACACCCGGAAGTTAGGCCCGAATGTCTAAGTCCAAGTCCTAGTGTACCTGTATTATTACAATTTAAATGAATCACTCTCTCACAAAATAAAAGAAAAGCTAACTAATCCCTCTCTCTCTCACTCCTTGCTCTCTCCTGCCGGCTTGGCTAAAGAAAAGCCGACTCCACGTCCCAAGGTTGCGTCGGTCGCCTAGGCGATCCGCCTCGCTCCGCGGTCCCTCGCAAGAAGACAAAGAAGAGATGGTCAGATAACTCAATCAAGATATATCAAAAATGTGAGAAATGGAAAACAATGCTATGGTAAACAATTCACACAAACAATCAAAATATGGACTACAAGCTGTTGCTCCCCGGCAACGGCGCCATTTGATTTAGCCGAAAATAGGTGGTCTTAAGTTCAGCACAAAGCGTGAACTCAGTCGTGTGTTGACCACGCTAAATCCTGCTAAGATCAACAATTAACCCACACTAAAAATCAATAATTAGAAATAAATGTGGAGTTAAAATTTATTTTTAACTCTGCACAAATGATGTAAAGGGCAAGTATGCAGAGAGTTCGAACACAGGGAGCAAGCAGTATAGTCCAAGCAAATGAATGCACAAATATGTGAGTGTGTGAAGTATCTACACTAAGCAATCAAGCAACTACAATTTTTGTGGGTTTTCAATTTTTATTTTTTTTTTATTTTTAATTTAATTTTCAATTTTGTATTTTGATTTTTGATTTTCTGATTTTTTTTATAATTTATATTTTATATTTTTTTGTTTCTTTTTCAATATTGGAAAGTAAAGGCAATATAAGACAAGGCAAAGTAAAATATTTATAAAAATGCACAAAAATGCTCAAAAATTCAGAAACAACATATTTTTAATCTTTTCAGGGTTTTTTACTGTTTTTGTGATTTTTGGGGGTTTTTCAAGATGTTTTTGATATTTTTAATTACTGAAATAGGGTAAAACAGTGGAAATAGGGCTGGCTGGGAATAAAATGAGATCTAAAAATACCAACCAGTAGCCAAAATGTTTCACACTATTTTTCTAATAAAAGTAACAAAATTAGGAGTAAACAGAAGCTGAGTTTATATTTTTTGGATTTTTCTACTATTTTTTATATTTTTTTTTGAAGTTTTTAAGTGTTTTGAGATTTTTAGTGTTTTTCTTTTGAAATTTTTAATGATTTTTGGACTGACACTAAAGTAGGACAAAATAGACACTAGGTAATTTTTTTTTTGGAATTTTTGGAGATGGTTTAATATTTTTTTGGTATTTTCTAAGGTAGACAGTACACAAAATAAGAGTTTTTGATTTTTAATAAATAGGAAAATAAAATAAAATCAAAAACTAAATATATGGCGTGAAAGTATACTCATCCAGGAACTTAAGTCTATTTTTGTGGAATTTTTGGAGCTAAAATGATCAATCAAATAAATCCAACAAACATCCAAATATTAAACAGTCCTGGCAGGGGTAGAAATGCAATATTCAAAACTTCCAGGGGCATACATGCAATTTCCACAAAAACATTGAACTTAATATTCAATTTCGGAACCAAAATGTAAATACAAAATCCGCTGGGGCACGCCTACAAATTACCCACCAGGGCGCGTGACTTGCACGCGCCTAGGAAGGACCAAAACGCAATATAGCGAAAACCTGGGGGTCACTTTGCAAAATATCCCAAAATATTACACGTGCTTTGAAAATTTCAGGACTGAAACGAAATAAACAAAAGCCCAAGGGTGCCTCTGTAAAATGCCCACACCTCACGTGAACTGGTCACGTGAGGTGACGTGGCGAGGGACCTAAACGTAAATAAATAAAGTACGGTGGGTCTCTTTGCAAATATTACAAAATATCTACGCTACAGACAAAAGTTTAAAGACTGAATATTAAATACAAAAATGGCGAGGGTGATGGTGCAAAATACCCTCGACGCGGCGCTCTGGTGATGACGCGTGGCACGCATCCAACGGCTGGGCGACGAGATGCGCTCCAACGGCTGGATGCGAACCACTTATCCACGTGGCGTTTCCTGCGCGGCCGATGACGCTTGGGCTCGTGCGGCCGAGATTAGATCTCCTTTGACGATCGGATGGTAGGCACGTGGGTAGATCTAACGGCTGCAGCACGATCTGGACGCTCCTCGTTGATCCGACGGTCCCGGAGGTCGATGGAAGAACACGGAGGATCTCCGGTCTGGCGAACTTCTCCGAGCTCCTCCGGCCGACCACGGCGACGCTGGAGCTTGCAAGGTAGCCGAGGATGCTCCTGCAGGTGTCGGCTGACGTCTGGAGGCTTCAAAATCCACCGGCGGACGCCGGTGCTCTCGCACGGAGGTGGCGGAGCTGCGAGGCTCCAGGTGCTCCGGCGAGAGGGCAAAATAGCTCCAGGAGCTTCGATGTACTTCAATACCTGCACCAAAACGTTGGAGAGGTCGAGGGCAAAATGCCTCGACCTCGGGTGGCTCTCGAGATGAACAGGGAGGTGCGATAGGGACTCGCCGGAGTTGCGCTCCGGCGAGGTGATCGATTAGACTATGGAGTGATCGATTAGACTCAGAAAGATGGGGAAATAATCCTAGAACTAACAGGAATAAAATGGGGAGGAAAATGGGATGAATGGCAGCCTCGATGGCCAATGGCCAGAGGGAGAATACCTCACGGGGTTGACCGCCGGAGGTGATGGTGGAACACGCCCAGCTTGCTCAACTCCGCCTCTTCGAAGGTGCAACTTGGAGCTGTCACCTCCACCTTGCTGAGCGACTCCAAAGAGGGGGGGAAAACTGGATGAAATGCGGTTCCCTTTTCAAATTAGGTCAAGGGCGAAGTTTTAAGGGGTTGACGAATGGGTGGAAAGATCGAGGGGCCTGGAGCACCCCATTGATGCACAGCCCGATGCAATCATCTGGCGGGCAAGAGGATGAACGAGGAAGAGGATCTCAGAAGAAATCGAATCGAAAGGGTGAAAGCTCTTGCCTCGAAAAAATGGAGAAGATGGGGTCAAAAGTGGTTCTGACAAAGCAGCAGGCCATGGGTCAGAGAGTTGACCCGAGGTCAACTCTCCAGCCCACCTGGTTGGTCCACGTGGACCAACCAGGAAAAAGCCTGGAAAAATATGTTATAAAATTAAAATAAAATAGTAAACCACTTTATTTAATTATGGTCAAAAAATAAAAAATGCTTATAATTTTACAAATTATTTTATAGTGATTTTTATTTATTTTTATGGGATGTATTTTTACAAATTGCTCTTATACCCCTATATAGGTATATTATCTACATATTTTATTCTTTTATTTTTATTTTGTGATTTTAATTTTATTCTTTTTATTTCTTATTTTATAAAATTATAAAATACTTTTATCTACACAAATATATTTTTATTTTATTTTTCTGATTTATTTTGTATATTTAATAAAATACAAGTATGTTTTGTATAGGTATATGTGTAGGTAATGTATCTATGTCTTTTATTTTTAAGTATTTTATTTTTGTTTTTATTTAGGTTTTTATTCTCATTTTAATGTACATTATTATTATAACTATTATTTACAACATTATAAAAATATAAAATTGTAAAAATAATAAATAAATAATAAATTGAATATTTTAATGTGTACAAGTATACAATGAGGGTCCAAAACTCAACTTTCAAACCATAGCTCCGCCAAGTGCGAAACCACCGCCATTGGATAGATTATTTTATTCTATATACAATTAAAGGTGAGTTTGATGCATTTGGAGTTGTCGTTTGTGAGATACGGGTCTGGGAAGTTGGGCTTCTGGATTTTTATTCAGACCATAACTTTTTATCTGTACATTATTTTTCAGTGAAATCAATTTTGTATTTTTCTTTATAACATTAGCTATAACTTTCATGTACAAAGTTTCTTTATTTGATGTATAAAAAGTGGAACCAAAAATAGGTCCCAAAATGAATTGAATGTATAGGTATTTTGTTGGTATTTCTGACCTTATCTCCCCCTACTTTATTCCTTGTCGACCTATTCATCAAGATGCCTAGGTCTCGGGGGTTTTGGGTCATAAAATATTTACAATATTTTATTCTTTTTCTTTTCTTTATTTATTCTATAATTTTGGCCTTAATTACAGTAATTTACACACTGTTTAGATGCACATGCATGAATGCTAAGATGATGATTTTAATGCTATTTACAGGCATTTGCTAGGGTTTTTGGTGCCAAAATGATAGAATAAAGATGATGAAATGTGGATTCATCAAGTTCTCCATGGGCAACACGACAAAATAACCATTGTGGCTCATGCCCTGAATAGAAATGACGGCGTTTTCAAGGATACCCTTCGGCCTCTTGATAGATCCATCAGCAAACTGAACGATCATCCTGGTCTTCTTGAGAGGCCCTAAGTGAAGAGACTGTACCAGCGAGAAGGGTAATATGCTAATCGAAGCACCGCCGTCCAGGAGAGTGCGATCACAAGTATGGTCAGAGATGGCGCAAGTGATGAAAGGTGTAGCTGTGTTCTTCTTCTTGGGAATGGGACGGTGTGTGATGGCGAGGGCAGTGGCCATGGTCAGAATATGACGCTCAGATCTGCTCCTTCGCTTTCTCTTCTTGGGAAGAGGGGCAGATAAATGGGTCATGGCCTGCTGAAGTGGGGCACGGATAATCTCATGAATAGTAGCCACCACTTCGGGTTCAGATAGCATTTTTTTGAATTTTTGGACTTCCTCCATACAAGGGAGGAAGTCGGAATCAGCATATACACGAGGCATGCCAAGAGCAGTCTGTACAACGGCATCCTCGGGGTCAAAGGTGGGACTCAGTGTGAATGGATGTGTGGTCAAGGGCTCTGGCAAGTGGACTCTCTCCTCAAAATATTGATCAACCAAGTGTCTCCCGGAATCTTTTTAGTCTTTTAAATTTTTCTCATTTTTTTGTATTTTTGGCGATTGCAAGCTCCCATGATCACCTACAAGTGAAACCGTATTCCCGACGAAACGAGCATTAATCTGATTCTTCCTCAAGAAGGCAATATCATCATTCATCAAATCAATGCGTTTTGTCATCCGATTCAAGATATCACTCATAGAGATCGAGGGAGGTGACTCCATCAAGTCAGACTCGGGTGGATGTGAAGGTGGAGGTGGATAATATACAGGTGGGGGTGGATGTGGGTAGAAGTCCGAGTCATGATATTGTAGCTGAGGTGGGTATGTACAAAAATCAGAAAAAATAGGAGGAGGATCCACCTGATAAAAGGGAGGTGGACCGGCTGGAGCAAGCGAGGGGTCCGCAAAGTCCGGATAAAATGCACTCCAGGGGTCCATCTCGAAAACAAAAGGAAGTGATTCGGGGGAGCACGAAGGTCAAGTCAAGAGAGTGAAGAAAAAGGCGCAAATGCGCAGAGGAGATCTAGGACACACAAAAACAATCACAGACAGAAATGAAAAGAATGCAAACCCTCAATTCACCTACTCAACTCGGTAGAGACCGTAAAATGCGGTCTTTTAATCTTGTCTGTTTTAGAGTTAGGTGAGAAGTCAAAGAATTTTACACACACTTAGGGGGCTTGATGGGATTTGGGCGCTAACCTTAGTGTGTGCGCGAGCAAGTAAAACGAAGACAATGAGGGGATTACTCGCCCCAATACAAGATTTTTCTTTTTGATCGGTTTTAGGGTCAAGTAAAATTAGCAGTCCCAATTTTATTGATTATCACTTTTTTTTGGATTTTTTTATAAAAATGCACGATCCTATCGAGGAGTCAATTCCTTTAAGCACCTAGGTTGGCAAAATCAGAGGAAGAGGCGGAAAAGCAATGCAAGCGGCAATCGATGATGTATGCTAAAGAGAAATGCTCACCTTGCCTCCAGCACTCTACATGCAAGGATGCTCAGCAGAATTGAAACCTATCTATATGCAAATGCAAAAACCGATGAAATCGCCCTAAGTTTCAGAAATTGTATTATCGTGAAGAACCACAAGCTGACCACCAACCCTCAATCTTAATGTCAGGTCTAGGCTCACCCCTCCTCTGCTCAACACATTTGAGTTAGGAGAAAGCGCTTGTGTGGGAATGAGCTCGCGACGCGTGGATCAAAAGCTAATGATCAACTGTTTAAGATTTTGACTAAGTCCAAACGAAACTATAGGTGCATGCAAAGTATTAGGTGTTTGGCCTTAGTCTATCGCAAGCAATCCTAGAACTAGGGGCTCAATCACACAAAATAAATAAAATCGAAAAATAAAACAAAATAAAAAGAATGCGACGAAAGCCGATGAAAACCGCGGCGAGCCCCCAAGTGAACAATCACTTGGAAATTAGGCTCGAATGTCCAAGTGTCTGGGGGTACCTGTATTATTACAATAAATGGTCTCTCTCTCACTACGAATTACAAAATAAATACAATGCAAGAAAATAAATGCTAAGAAGTTGTCTTGCAAAATCCTCTAAGTCCTTCTTCATGCAAAGCTAAAGCCGCTTCACGTGGGTGCCAAGGTGCTCCAAGAGGGGCTCCTCCCTCGATCCGCGTACCTCGCACGGAATCCAAACAAGGAGAGTGGTTAGACAATTCAAAAGATATATCAAAAATAAGGAAAATAAAATAAGCAGAAATAAAAGCCGCAAAGGTAGACAAATGATCACAACAAAAAACTAAAACCCGAACTACGCGTTGTTGCTCCCCGGCAACGGCGCCATTTGATAAACACAGAATTCAATGGAGTCTAAATTGGTGTCTCACACAAGGCGGAGACAACCGTCGATGTGGCGACTCACAAATGAATCCCGTATTTAATCAACAATTAACCCACACTAAAGATCAATAAATTAGAAATAAATGTGGAGTTAAAATTTATTTTTAACTCTGCACAAATGATGTAAAGGGCAAGTATGCAGAGAGTTCGAACACAAGGAGCAAACAGGGTAATTCAAATAAAGGTGCTCAAGTGAATGTGTGTGTCAAGTGTCTACACTAAGCAAGCAATCAAAGGAAATTTTTGTGGGTTTTTAATTTTAATTTTTTTTAATTTTTATTTAATTTTTAATTTTGTATTTTTGTTTTTAATTTTCTGATTTTTATAATTTTATATTTTATATTTTTCTATTTTCTTTTTCAATATTGGAAAATAAGGACAATGTAAGAAAAGACAAGATAAAGTATTTATAAAAATGTGCAAAAATAACCAAAAATTCAGAAATTAAATGTTTTTGATATTTTTAGGATTTTTACTGTTTTTGTGATTTTTGGGGATTTTTCAAGGTGTTTTTGGTATTTTTAAATACTGAAATAAAGCAAAACAGTGAAATAAGTGCTGGCTGTGAATAAAATGGAAGTTAAAAATAGCAAACAACAATCAAAATTTTTCACAATAATTTTCTAATAAAGAGAACAAAATATAGAACAAACATAAACTGAGTTTGTGATTTTTGGAATTTTCTTTGATTTTATATATTTTTTCGAAGTTTTTGAGTGTTTTTTAATTTTTAGTGTTTTTCTTTTGAGATTTTTAGTGATTTTTGGATTGACACTAGAATAGGTTAAAATAGACACTAGGGAATTTTTTCGGAACTTTTGGAGGTGTTTTTTATTTTTTTTGGCATTTTCTAAGCTAGACAGTGCACAAAAAGCATGTTTTTGATTTTTAATAAATATAAAATTAAAATAAAATAAAAAACTAAATTGATGGCGTGGAAGCACAAGTGCACAGGAGCTTAAGTTCAAAATTTGAGAATTTTTAGAGGCCAAATGAAGGTCTAAATAAATAGAGCAAGTCAGCACAAGTGATAGGCCTAGCAGGGACTAAATTGCAAATAAATAAAATTATGGGGGTTCATCTGCAATTTTCGCACAAAATTTGCACTTAAACAAAAAGTAACTGGACTAAACGTCAAAACCAAAAGCCGCACGGGCTTTAATGCAAATATTCCTAGGCTCACGTGACGCGCACGCTAACTGGCGGGGATATAAAAGTAAATACGCACAACCTGAGGGGCCTCTTTGCAATAGTACCCGAAACTTATTAACTGCCAGCAAAAGTTTCAGTATTAGTACTAAATAGACAAATGTCCCGGGAGGTTCTTGCAAAAATGCCACGCGCCACGTGCGACGCACGCGTCTGGCGGGGGCCTCGATGCAAATTGTCAAAAATTCGGGAGTTCTAATGCAATTAGTACAAAATTTTAACGCAGCAAATAAAAGTTTGCGGACATAATATCTAAATATCAAAAATGGCTGGGGTTTGACTCGCAAATTACCCAAGCCTTAGGCGGATCGCACGGCTGTGGATTCTTCATTAAAGACACGTGTCCGCTCCTCGGGCGCCGATGACGGTTGGGCGTGGATGGCCAGGATTAGAAGTTCGAAGCGTGATGGACGGTGCTGGCGCATGCAGATCCAACGGTAGGCGTAAAACTGGGGTTGGCTTTAATGCGACGGCGGGGAAACGGCAAGGAAGAACGAGGAGGAGCTCCGGCCAGGTGAAACTCCTCCGACCAGCAATCCTCCCCCTGTCGTTCGCTGAAGCTACAAAAGCCCCCAATCTCTTCCTGTGAAGCTCCTTCAAGTCCTAGGGACGTCCAAAAGCTCCGGCGAAGTCCGGAGTAGCCACGCGAACCCGACGGCGCTGGAAAGCTTCCAGCACCTCGGCAGCCTCTCAAAATCGCCCCAGGGATGCTCTTTGATGTCTAAACCTGCAGGAAGAAGTGAGAGGGTCGGGGGTAAATTGCCCCGACCCCGCGGAATGGCGGAAATGAGATGGAGGCGGAGTGATGGGCGTAGATAGGCAAAGGTGGCCGGAGTTATTCCGGCCGAATGTCGATTGAGCGAATCGACTAGCGGATGAACTGGATAAATGGGGGAAAATGAAGCTGGGAATGCAAGGAGTGAAATGACGGTGAAAAACTAAGGGAATACACGGCCTCAAGCCCCAGGTCGGGCGAGGGAGGGGGGTACCTCGACGGGGACACCACCGGAGGTAGGAGGGGCGCTCGGACCTTGCCCAGCTCGTCTCCGATGACGCGAGCAAGGTGCTGTCACCACCATCTTGTCAATGGTTCAGAGAGATGGAGGGATTAGGTCACAAATGGGGTCCAACTTTTCAAATCAGGTCAAGGGTTGGTTTTAAGGGGTTGACACAGGTGGTCCCTTGATCGAGGTGTATCTGGAGCGACAATGATCCAATGCCCGAAACAAACCAAGGGCGTGTAAGCTCTATGAAGGGGCTACAAAAGTCGTGAAGGTTGATACACGAGATAGTAAAAGGGTTCGCCTCGAAAAAAGGGTGAAAACGAGGTCAAACTCGCTTCTGACACAGCCCATACCTGGGGCAGAGAGTTGACCTGCGGTCAACTACTGCTGCCCCCTGGTTGGTCCACGTGGACCAACCAGAAAAAGGTCTGAGGAAAAAGATTAGAAAATTATTTAAAAATAATAAATGGCATTATTTTAATTAGGTTATAAAATAAAAAATATTTATTATTTTATAAAGTATTTTATTCTTATTTTTAATTATTTTTATGAGTATATTTTTATAAGTTTGCTTTTTAACCCTATATAGGTATAATACCTATGTACTTTAGCATTTTATTTTTATTTTGTACATTTAATTTTATTTATTTTGTTTATTATTTTATATACTTATAAAGTATTTTTATACACTTTAATATATTTTTATTTTATTTTTCTGAATTGTTTTGTATATTTAATAAAATATGAATAAGTATTGTATAGGTATAGGTATAGGCAGTATACCTGTGTGTTCTTTATACAAGTATTTTTATTTTGTATTTTCTTTGCATTTTTATTCTAATTTTAATACATATATAAATCATAAGTAATATGTACATAATTATAAAAATATAAAAATAGAAAAATAATGAATAAAGAATAAATTGAATATTTTATTCAGTACAAGTATACAAGGTGGGTCCAAAACTCAACTTTCAAACCGTAGCTCCGCCAAATGCGAAACTATCGTCATTAAATAGCTTATTTTCTTCTATATACAATTAAAGGTGAGTATGCTGCATTTGGAGTTTCATTTGTGAGATACGGGTCTGGGAAGTTGGCATTCTGGATTTTTATTCAGACCATAACTCTTTATCTGTACATTATTTTTCAGTGAAATCAATTTTGTATTTTTCTTTATTAAATTATCTAAAACTTTCATGTACAAAGTTTCTTTATTTGATGTATAAAAAGTGGAACCAAAAATAGGTCTCAAAATGAATAAAGAATGAATAGAAAATATAGGTATTTTATCTGTGTTTTGGCCCTTATCTCCCCCTACTTTATTCCTTGTCGACCTATTCATCAAGATGCCTAGGTCTCGGGGTTTCGGGTCATAAAATATTTACAATATTTTATTCTTTTTCTTTTCTTTATTTATTCTATAATTTTGGCTTTAATTACAGTATTTTATACACTAATATGATGCACATGCATGAATGCTAAGATGATGATATTAATGCTATTTACAGGCATTTGCTAGGATTTTTAGTGCCAAAATGATAGAATAAAGATGATGAAATGTGGCTTCATCAAGGCTCAGATGAAAAATCGAGGCGAGATGTGATCGGGTTCGGGCGTAAAAATATGGAGAAATGGCTTCGACGAGAGGTAGACTACCCGAACCGATCTGGGAGGAGGCGTTGATTGGAATCAACAAAACCTTCGGGCCAATCAGAAAATAGGGATGTACAAAATGATTAAATATTCAATACAAATATTAATTGAATTCAAAATAAAAAGTATAAAATAAAAAATTCTTTATTATTTTTCAAAGAATTTCTGTGATTTTTAATTATTTTTATGAAAAATAAATTAATGTATATACAGTGCATGGTATTATGTACAGGTATAATATACCAATGTATTATGTACAATAACTTTTATTTTATTATTTTTACACAAATACTTCAATTTTATATTTTATTTATTTTCAACATAATTTTAGGAATTCAAAATAATTTTTATTTTATTTTTATGAGTTATTTACATGTATAGAATAAATAGAAGATGTAAGATATATACATGTGTTTCGTATAATGAAAGGGAGAATTTATTTTTATTTTTATTTAATTTTTTCTGATTTTTATTTTATTTTTAGAAATTTATACAAGAAGGTAAAAATAATAATTTAGTTTTATTTTGTCAAAAATAATTATTTATATACATAGGTACTATGTACAATACAAAGCAGATCCTATCTCTCTCTACTTATTTTATTTGGTGATCCAGTCAAGGCTTGACCTTCTCTTGGGGTTTGGGTCACTCTGTATTTATGCTAAATACCTCCTTCCTTTTTTCAATTTCCTTTATTCTTTTATTTTTGCACAAAAAACATGCTAATTATGCAGTATTAACAAATGCATGCAGAATGCTATGTTATTGTATTTACATCTAGTTACATGTTGTTTTGTTAAGATAAATAGCTAAAATAAAAGAATAAAGAGTGAGAATCAGGGATTTATCAAGGCCTGAGTCACAAATACGGTCCACTTTAAGAATGGCAAATAAAGGGAGTTTTGATTTAAAAAAATAAATAAAATAAAATAAAAATTGTTTATATAAAAACAATACAGACTGTAGTCTGTACATTTTAAAAAATATATAAATTTTATTTAAAAACTTATAATTAATCTACAATATAATATTAATAATGACATCATGGATGATGTCATTATGAATGTTGTCATTAGCGACATCACTGTGATGATGTCATATATGTGTATAAAAAATTTAGTTGAAGAGGAAGGTTCCTAGAAGGAACCTCCCCCTCCCTCCTTTCTCTCTATCCTTCTTTTATATCTCAATTCCAACGAAAACCCTTCTCCCTCTTTATTTCTATCAACTCCCTCTTCTTCATATTATCATTTATCCTATTTCATCCTTAATTTCCAGCCATGTGGAACAACATGTAATTGTTGTTATTAATTCCAGATTTCGGCCTGCATGCTTGAAGAATTTATCCCAAAATTTGGGATTTCTAGGTATAATTTTATCCTTCCTTTGCTGCCATGCATGTGATTTCCATATGATTTGATCCTATATGTGACTTGTGTTAGATATCATTTCTTTCCCCTCTTTATATGTTCTTGTTGTACCACACGGGTGAAGGCCTAGTCATCCATATTTTCTTTTCCGTGATTTTGGACACATTAGGATAAAGAAAATACAAAATCGTTAGGCGCTTGTTTGAATCTACTCTAAAGAAGCGATAACACAAAAAAATTAAAAAAGGGACTGCTAAGAAAACTTTGACCTAAATAAAAATTGGTAATTGGACTCATTGATTGGGGAGAGTAACACCCTCACTTGTTTTCAGGTTGCATGGGAAGGTCTCCTTCCAAGTGAGGTGAGCGTTCGTAAGGATTAGAGCCCAAAACCCAACTTGTGGCTGCCTTGTGTATCGCCTGGATTTCCGAAGTATTGGTGCTACTATCGTACGTAGTCGAGTAGGGCTTGGTTGCCAGTGGTGACTCACTATTGTGTGAGCGCCGACCTTGTCCGAAGTACCGAGCATAGGCCACGCCTTCACGGGGGTGTCTGTCTCACCGGCTGCGTCCGAGTAGGATCTTGCACGCTCACGGGTGATTCCGTTGCGAGCAAGATCCGAAGTATCGATTTCGCCTATCGGCTTCCTCCCTCTATTTCTTTGGCTGAGTAGGGATCCAGGAAGGGTTACAAGGACCTTAAAAAGCGCAAGTTACAGGTTACACAGGAGGAGGACAAGTACGGGAATACTTTTCCGGCAGTACTCTCGCTCCTATAGGCGTAGCGCTCTAAGGACTCGTTGAAAGATAAATTCCTGAAATCAAGATAAAAATTACAAAGATAAAAGCCGAACCTTCACGGCTTCACGCGTTGAGTTGGTGAACTCCCTTGTCTTGTGTTTGATTGCCAATCACATTTAGGTCAAGATCAAAAATATCGCGCCGTTGCGCAATTTTGTTTTCTCTCCAGTTGACCCTCGCTCATTGTGAGCCTTCTACTGTTTTACATTCCTTTTGTTCCTTGTTGACCCCCGTATCTTACATCCACATCGATCTTCCTCTTGATCTCCGAGATGACGACGAATGGACAGTTTAGTCGAGGCTCTGTCGGCACCCACATCGGCTCCATTCGCTCGCCCTCTCTAATAATTCAGGGCGATTCCCGAGACACCGGTTCAAACCCTATGAACCGACCTCCAGACTCCCTACCTTCTTCAATAAATCGGGACCACTCTCGTCCCGAACTCTGTCCGTTTTGGATGGCCATTGATTTTACTCCTTACACATCGCCATCCTTAACAAAGTTCTGTGTCGACCTTGATACAGACCGCATCTCTCTATCTGGTGCTGCAATTCAGACTGATCGGGGCATTCTACCATGTGCAGACTTAGAGCTCGAGCCAGTCAACCAAGCAGAGACAGGAATGGCAGGAGGAAGGGGAAAAGGACCACAGCCCCAGCAGGAGCCTGAAGACAACGCAGCGGAAGGACAATACACTACGCAGGGTGAGGTTAACAGTCAACTGCTGGCTTCCATTCAAGCCATTCAGCAGCAGTTGACTAACCAGGCCCTGGCCCAGACAGCCTTCCAGGACATGCTGAATGATCTGAGGAGAAGGGCCGATGTGAGAGACGGCCGACGGGAGGATGATCCGAACTACGATCCCAATGAACATGAAATCAATGATGAGTTTTCAGTGGGACCCGAATATGAAGCCAGCAGAAGAAGATCCACCGCAGCCCAAGCCCACACTCAAGCAGACATACAACCCAGGAGCAGGGCGTATCACTGAGTGGATTCAAATTCCGCGAATGCATGCTCACTTCGAGCTAAAGCCACAGTTTCTGTCATTGCTTCCCACTTTTCATGGGAACACCACTGAAGAACCATATATCTTTCTCAAGAAGTTTAACCGCATCTGCTCCACTGCTCACTACCTCGGAGTCCCCCTGGATGTGATCAAGATGACCGCGTTCTCTTTCAGCCTTCAAGACAAGGCCCTTTACTGGGTCGACCACCTCGGAAAGGTCGTCACCACCTGGGAGGAGTTGAAATCTGCCTTTCTCCATAAATTTTATCCCCTGGGGAGATTAAATCAGATGCGTGCCCGGATCTCAAGTTTCTGCCAGCAGCCCGACGAGACTATCCATGAAGCGTGGGAACGATTCAAAGACCTCCAAGAAAAATGCCCCCACCATGAAATACCAAAAACCAGTCTCGTACAGCACTTTTTCGGGGGGCTATCATTTGAGAGCCAAAAGCTCGTGGATGCAGCTTGCGGCGGTTCCCATTTTAACAAGGACGAGGATGTAGTACGGAACGTCTTCGAAGAAATGGCTGAGGGAGAAGCAGCCCAATCCTCGTCTAGAGTTTATATGAAAACACCAACCGCCATCAGCAAGCCAGTTAATATGGCTTCTCACACCGAGGACAAAGATGAGAGCTCCAACTTGAGCATCATCGGGAGCCACTTGTCCAAGGTGGACATCATCGAGAAGAGGTCGCAGGATCTCGAAAAGCTGGCGGTTATAGAAAAGAGGACCCAAGGTCTGGAGAAGCTCGACCAGATTTCCCAGCAGCTGGAGCAGCTCGTCCGAGCATTGAAGCAGCTGGAGCAGCTCGTCCGAGCATTGAATGCAAACATGTGCAACGCTGTGTCTACCTCTGCCTAGTCGAACGCTGAGAAGAAGGAGCCTACAGTGCAGCAAAACCCTCAGCCAACTCCACCGCAGCCCCAGCCTGTCCAGCACATGTACTACGTGCAGGTTCCGGAGCAGCCACCGCAGCCTCAGACGCAGATGGTTGTATACCAACCAGAGCACCAGCCCGCATACTCCGAGCAGTTCTCTCCACCCCCGCCGCTGATCCAGGAGATCAATGGCGTCTGGAACAACGAAGCGCAGCTGACCCGTCCTCAGGGACACTCTCTGGGTCAGAACATGGGCAACAGGCCCTTCCAGCAGCAACATCAGGGTGGGAGACCCTTCCAGCAGCCATACCAGTACCAGCCTCCCTCACATGGAAACACGTGGAGGCAGAATTACCAACATGGGCCTCAGCAGTCCGGATATCGTGGACAAGGTTATCACCAGCAACCGGCTGCACAATACAATCAACACCATTCGCAGTACTCCTCCAATCCCCCTCCTCAACAATTTGCACAAGGTTACCAGTCACAATCTCAACCGCCATATCAGCAGTCTAGACCCCAGCAGGGGGAGTCTTCTGAGATTGTGCCAGTCAATCCGGCCCTGGCCTGTTTGGAACAGTTGATGAAGAATATGGCTGAGATGAACCAGAAGATCGACGACCTGACGGCAGCCAAAACCGTCATACCAGCCCAGGTCGAAGCCAATCCTAACAATTTCCGACGCAAGGAGCAGGTAGCCGGCAGTGTCCAACCCGAATCAGGTGAATTTAATTGTTTTTTATCTAACGTTGTTACTCTCAGGAGCGGTAGGACACTCCAGCCATTGGCGACGGCAAAAGGAAAGCACATTGCATCTGACGGGGAATCGTCAGTCCAGCCAATACCAGGGCCAGTCAGCATTTTGGGGACAACACCAGGATCCAGAAAATCACAAAAAAATGAAGAAAACAGAAAAACACAAAAAGATAGCAGCAACCTCGGTGGAGACCGGCCGGCATTGGAGACGCCTGCACCCGCATCACAGTCGGCTCCTGACAGGAGGAGCACCGCACCTGCAGCGAGTCCAACGCCAGCACCCGAAGCCGAGCCTGTCATTTTTGGTCCACAAATTGTAGATGAATCCATTCCTTTTTGTCATCTACCTGTAAACAACAACACGGACACTATTTTGAATGATATTGGAGGAGAGTTTGTAAATATTCCTTTTCCTGAAGCAATGAAAAAACACAAAAAAATGAAAAATTTGAAAAGTGCTTTGTCGGATCCTGCTATCAGAGAAATCATTCAGAATTTGGTGTTAAATATGCCATTAATGAAAGCTCTTGAGTACATGCCAGCGGTCAAGAAAGGATTGAAGGAGGCATGTACAACTAAGCGCAGGCCAACCCCCCATAATTCTAGAAGCAAAGGTGGTAAATCTGAAAAGCACATCCTCACTATGGCCACCGTCAACGCAATCAGCAACCTCCCGGACAAGAAGCCAGATATGGGAGCACCCCTTGTTCGTTGCCAGATGTTCGATCAAGAGTTCGAGCGAACACTTCTTGACAGCGGGTCATCTGTCAATCTGATGCCAGCCTCACTACTCACGGAGTTCAAGCTGGGACCGCTCAAACCTACAAAGATGATTCTGCAGTTTACAGACAAGTCAGTCAAGCGGCCTAGGGGCCTGTTGGAGAACGTGATCGTCACGGTTCAGGGAAAGTCTTTCCCAGCCGATTTTGTGGTCTTAGATATGGACGTCCCCGCTCCGTTGCTCCTTACCCGATCATACTCGGAAGGCCATTTCTGCGGACGTCAAACGCAGTAGTGAATTATGGGACAGGAGAAATCACTTTTGGAGCTGGCAATGAAATTATCTGAGTAGAGACCCTGTCCGAGGGTACGCTCGTTGAACCGACATCTGTATCATGTGCAAGGGTGATTGAGAATGATGAAGATTGCGATTTTCTAGCAGAGATTCAAGATACCAACCTATTCCTGGATGATAATGAGATCCACGGACTCCTCCGATCCGAGGAAGAAGTGGAGACCGCAGTCGAATTCCCTTGTATCAATCAAGATGAGGAACTTGCTGATGCACTACAAGACACTGCTGTGGGGTTGATATGCCTTCAAAACCAGGAGCCGAATTCAGAAGCATTTTCGGATGAAGATGTAATTATTGAAGAATTCTGTCAGGATCTGAGAGAAGAGACAGAGCAGACTATGGTGGACATTGCGCAGTTGAAAGACTCACCACCTGTACTAATAGCTGAGGTCACCACTGAAGCAGCTCAGACTCCGCCAGAGCTGAAACCCTTGCCCTCCAATATGAAATATACCTTCCTTGCAGGAGAACCGAACATGTACCCGGTCATCATCAATGCACATCTGACCGAAGATCAAGAATCTCGTCTGATGGAGGTTCTTGAACGTAACCGCAAGGCGATAGGCTGGCGAACCTCCGATCTCCATGGGATCAATCCGTCACTCTGTTCGCATCGCATCTTTCTGGAAGATGACTGCAGACCCTCTCGTGAACTGCAAAGAAGATTAAACCCAAACTTGCGAGAGGTGGTTATGAAAGAAATCCAGAAATGGTGTGATGCGGGATTCATTTATCCCATCTCCGACAGCAAATGGGTGAGCCCTCTGCATGTTGTGCCCAAGAAATCAGGGATCACCATCGTGAAAAATGACAAAGGAGAGGAGATCGCCACCAGAGTACCAACTTCTTGGCGAGTGTGCGTAGATTACAGAAGACTCAATCTTGCCACCAAGAAGGATCATTTTCCGCTGCCCTTCATCGACCAAATCTTGGAGAGATTGGCCGCGAAGGAATATTTCTGTTTCTTGGACGGCTACTCTGGGTATAATCAAGTTGCTATTGCTCCTGAAGATCAAGAGAAGACCACGTTCACCTATCCTTTTGGTACATATGCCTTCAGACGGATGCCGTTCGGGCTTTGCAACGCCCCAGCCACATTTCAGAGGTGTATGCTTGCAGTTTTTGCCGATATGGTGGGCAGCTTTCTCGAGGTCTTTATGGACGATTGTTCGGTCTATGGGGATTCCTTTGATCAATGTCTGGATTATCTAGACCGAGTCTTACGGAGGTGCTGCGAAGTGAATCTTGTGCTCTCCTGGGAGAAGAGCAATTTCATGGTGACCGAAGGAATCGTGCTGGGTCACGTTGTTTCTAAACGTGGCATGGAGGTTGACCCAGCCAAGGTGGATGTAATTTCTAAGCTGGAGCCACCTACAAATATCAAGCAAGTCCGGTCATTCTTGGGCCATGTCGGTTTTTACCGACGATTTATTAAAGATTTCAGCAAATTGGCCAGACCGCTGACTGAGTTGCTCGGCAAGGACAATGAGTTCATTGTAGACGACCGTGTGCTCCTTGCCTTTAATCAGTTGAAAGAGCTCATCACAAAGGCCCCTGTCCTACAGCCACCGATTTGGACTCAGCCTTTCGAGATTATGACCGATGCGTCGGATTATGCCATCGGAGCTGTACTGGGACAGAGAAAAGACAATGTACCGTTTGCAATTCACTACGCTAGCCGAACGCTCGATGAAGCTCAGCGAAACTATACTGTTACTGAAAAGGAGCTGCTAGCGGTAGTCTTTGCTTTGGAAAAGTTCAGATCTTACCTTCTTGGGTCCAAAGTTATCATTTACACTGATCACTCGGCCATTCGGTATTTACAGCAGAAGAAGGATGCCAAACCACGTCTCATCCGGTGGATCCTTCTCCTCCAGGAGTTTGACATGGAGATCAGAGATAAACCTGGGGTAAAGAATGTAGTGGCCGATCATCTGTCAAGACTTCCTGAACCGGAGTCTCCTGAGCTGAACTTGCAGCCTATCACAGAGACCTTTCCAGATGAATCGATTCTGTCTGTCGCCTCACTTCCTTGGTATGCGGACATTGTGAATTATCTAGTTGCCAAGAAAATCCCACAGGACTGGCCTAAGTTGAAAATAGACAGATTTTTGTCTAAAATCCATTTCTACCAGTGGGAAGACCCGTATTTGTTTCGTGAGGGAGCAGATTGCATCTGGAGAAGGTGCATTCCTCAGGAGGAAGTTCCAAGTGTCCTCGCTTTATGTCATGATCAAGATTCTGGAGGACATCATTCAGGAAAACGGACGGCAGCAAAAGTTCTTCAAAGTGGCCTCTGGTGGCCTTCATTGTTCAAAGATGCAGATGAATACGTCAAAGGTTGCACTGACTGTCAGAAGATGGGTGGAACCATAGGAATGAGAGATACGATGCCTCTGAAGTACATTCAGATCTCAGATGTCTTTGACGCATGGGGTATCGACTTTATGGGCCCGTTTCCTAACAGTCAGGGTTATGAGTATATTCTGCTTGCTGTCGATTATGTCAGTCGATGGGTGGAGGCTATCCCCGCCCGAGCCGCCGACAGTCGGACTGTCTGTCGATTCTTACGAGATCACATCATAGCACGGTTCGGGATTCCCAAGATTCTCATATCTGACGGGGGCAGTCATTTCATAAACAGAGAGGTGAAGAAGCTAACCCAAGAATTCTGTATCGAACATCGTGTTGCTTCACCCTACCACCCGCAGTCCAATGGCTTGGCTGAATGTTCAAACAGGGAGATCAAGACAATTCTACAGAAACTTGTGCGTCCGGATCGCAAGAACTGGTCTCAGCTGCTTGATTCTGTTCTTTGGGCTTACAGAACAGCGTACAAGTCACCCTTGGGAATGTCTCCCTACCGCCTGGTGTATGGCAAGCCATGTCACTTGCCTGTGGAACTTATTCACAAATCTTTATGGGCTATTAATATCTGTAATTTGGACTCCAAGCAAGCAGGACAGAACAGGAAACTGGATCTGAACAGATTACTGGAATTCAGAGATTATGCATATGACAACAGCCTGATGTACAAGGAAAAGGTCAAAACATGGCATGACAAGCACATCCGCCACAAGTCCTTTAATCCAGGTCAGAAGGTATGGTTGTTCGATGCGAAATTAAAGATCTTTCCAGGTAAATTGAAGAGCAAATGGACTGGGCCGTTTTTGGTTAGGCAGGTGCGTGACAACGGAAGCGTCTTGATATCTAATCTGTCATCTGACGCACAGCCTTTTGTAGTCAATGGACAGCTCCTGAAGCCATACCTAGAACATGACACATTCATGACTGTCGTTGACTCTATTCAAGTAACATATGAGAATGAGCTGAACAGCCCGGGACAGGCAGAGGAAGGCAAAGCACGTGAAAATATTTTTGAATGATTTTCCTTTTCGTCTTTTCTTCTTTTCTTCTTTTCAAGTTCTTTCTTCTTGTTCTACCGAATTGATGCCATCCCTTTCATCACGGCTACACTTTGGATGTACCTTATCCTAAGTATAGGGGGGATGTGCATCCCGAGTTGTTCATATCCAATCTCATCTCTTTCTTCTTTTCTTCTTTTCTTCTTTTCCTTTTCTATCTTCTGTATCTATCAAAAAGGTGCCACCCCTCGTAGACAGTTTTCTATACTTAGGACGCACTTTGTCCTAAGTATAGGGGGGTGTGCACCCCGAGTTTCTTCTATTCTTGTCGTCCCTCTCCATTGTCTCCTCTTCTTGTCTATACTTAGGGATATCTTACCCTAAGTATAGGGGGAGACAACCTGAGTACGATCTGTTCATTCCCACCCTTGACCCTCCCTGCGTTGTGTACAGTCTGCTATACTTAGGATTATTTGATCCTAAGTATAGGGGGGACGGTCAACTTCTCATTCTTTTGTTCATTCGTTCATCTATTCTTTAGATTTTCCTATACTCAGTACGAGTTATGTCTTCTCTTTTCTCTCTGATCTATGAGGACATAGCTCAAGCTAAGTATAGGGGGGTCGTATATACTGCGTATATACTTTAGCCATAACTCGTACTTTCGTATTTTCGTAATAATATGGCTAATAATTCTTTAGAATTCATTAACAATCCTTAATAAAAAGATGTGGTTATTCCTCAAATTCTTTTTCTATTTACTGATTAATAAATCAGGTGACAATGTTTTTTGCAAAATGTTTAAAAAATAGTTTGAAAATCTTTGTGAACATCTGTTGAAAACTATTTTGAAAATATTTTGTTACACGTTTTCAACCTTTGTAAAAATGTGTGGTTTGTAAAACTTCTTTTCTTTGTGTGAAATAAAATGTTTGAAAAATGATTTGCAAATGGTTTGAAAAATAGTTGCAAAAATGTTTTGAAAAATCTATATATACTGTTTGAAAAACCTTTGCAAAATGATTTTCAAATGTGTGTACATGTTTGTAAAATGTTTGTAAAAATTATTTTGGACTATAGTTTTCAAAAATTGTGTGTAAATTGTTTTCAAATAAGTTTGAGGAATATACACATCACACCAAAATCCAGCTTATGTATATATGTATAAAATCGACCACTTACCCTTGTAAATTCATAAAATCCACTTCTTGTAAAAATAAGAAGCACTCCCGTGTACATATTTTTACCTAGCTTTCAGCCAAAAACTTTTTGTTTTCAAAAATCCCAAAAACATTTGCAAAAACTAAAATCCAAAAACATTTAAAAAATCTCTTTGAAAAATACAAAAAAATGCATATGCATCATCATCATCTTTTCAAAAACCCATAAAAAGTTCAAAATCTTTGAAAATTGCATCACAAAAATATTTTCTGCATTGCATAGCATGAGCATTTTTTCGGATTGAGTTTGATAGTTGAACGAGTCTAAGTAAAATCCGAAGATTGGAGCTTGATTGGACCTTAAAATCTACCTAATAACAGGAACCTTATAGGAACTGGGTTTGAGGTACTTCAGGTTTAGTTGACTTAATTCTTTGAGGATCACCGGACTTGGTTCAATGGATTCTTGACTGCCTAAGTAGAGTATTTCGGAGCACACACACGATTCTTGTTGAAAATGACCTAACTTGGACACCTGCACCTTTCACATGGCTCAACTCAGTTGGAGTGATGAGGGGATTGGATTTGCCGGTATGAGACGCACACAAGTGGAAACACTTGTCCTCCTCTAGGGAGGGAAGTGCACCCCAACCCGTCCAGTGATTAGGAAGTCTAAAGACAGGAGGCTGTGGGTTGCGATAAAGCTTCAAAAGAGGGATAGTCTACTGGCTCAAGAGGACAAACTCCTTATGTAAATGCTGTTGTGAATAGTATTTCAAAAAAAAAAGTCAGGCATGTTCAAAAAAAATAAAAAGCCTGCAAAGTATGTACATATGTTGTAAAGTCAATAAGCAAGCTTGAGTTCCAAAGTCATATCATGTGAGCCTGCAGCGGGATGACTTGACTACACTGGTCTTGCATCCAAGGATAGGTAGCTACACTGGCTACCGTCCATTCTTCTCTTCACCCCCTCCTCTTGAGCTGGTTGCCACTTGAACTTAGAAGGGAATACCCCGCTCCTCGAGGATGGAGTCATTGGATTGGGGAATCATTGGGTTGTCGTACTGGAGAAGTCAGTCTCTTTGTCATTCTAGTTGGGGAGAGCCACTATCACTTACACTGTACAAGTCAGATTCATAGTCGTAAGAGTTTGCGTATGAGTTGAAGTATTTCTGACCTGGCTATTGAGGAAACTTGGACAGAGTTTTGGGATTCTCAAGGGCTGTTGAATTTCAAACACGATTCTCACTAAGGTTCCGCCCGCACTAAATCTCCAAAGGTCCGACTTAAGCTCCAAACTTTGATTTTGTGAAGACAAGTTTGATGATCAAATAAAATCCATCTTTCTTCTTTTTCTTTTCTTTATTTTTCTTTTCTGCACTTATTGCATAAGTGTTTGCTAGGGACTAGCAAAGGCAAGTATAGGGGGATGATGAATCCACGTTTCATCATCTTTATTCTATCATTTTGGCCTTAAAAACCCTAGTAAATGCGTATAAATAGGCATAATCCATGCATTTTAGCATTCATGTATATGGATGTAAATATTGTATAAAATACGGTTTTTAATGCCAAAATTATAGAATAAAGTATAAATTTTATGACCAACCCCGAGACCTAGGCATCTTGATGAATAGGTCGACAAGGAATAAAGTAGGGGGAGATAAGGTCAGATGTACAGATAAAATACCTATACTCTTTATTCATTCTTTTATTCATTTTGGGACCTATTTTTGGTTCCACTTTTTATACATCAAATAAAGAAACTTTGTTCATGAAAGTTATAGATAATTTTACAAAGAAAAATACAAAATTGATTTCACAGAAAAATAATGTACAGATAAAAAGTTATGGTCTGAATAAAATTCCAGAATCCCAACTTCCCAGACCCGTATCTCACAAACAAAAACTCCAAATGCAGTGTACTCACCTTTAATTGTATATAGAAGAAAATAAGCTAATTAATGGGGGTGGTTTCGCATTTAGCGGAGCTACGGTTTGAAAGTTGAGTTTTGGACCCCCGTTGTATAGCTATATTGATTAAAATATTCAATTTATTCTTTATTAATTATTTATTCATTTTTATATTTTTATAATGTTGTAAATAATACTTATAATAATTATGTATATTAAAATCAGAATGAAAACATCATTAAAACTCAAATAAAAATACGTGTATATATGTGATACATAGGTATTTTACATACACTTACGCCTATATAAAATACACTGGTATTTTATTAAATATACAAAACATATCAGAAAAATAAAATAAAAATATATTTATGTATATAAAAGTATTTTATAATTTTATAAAATAAGAAATAAAAATAATAAAATTAGATACACAAATTAAAAATAAAAGTCTACAATATATAGATATAGATACCTATAGGGGTATGAATGCAAACTTGTAAAAATACATCTTATAAAAATAATTAAAAATCATAATAAAATAATTTGTAAATTTTGAAACACTTTTTATTTTATAACCTAAATAAAATAACATGATTTACTATTTTTTAAAACATTTTCTTTGAGGTTTTTCCTGGTTGGTCCACGTGGACCAACCAGGAGGTATGGACAGTTGACCACGGGTCAACTGTCTGACCCTCCTCTGCTAGAGTGTCAGAGTGGGTTTTGACCCACTTTCTCGATTTTTTCCAGGCTGCCACTTACACTATTTCGCGATGAAGTCTTCAGGACTTTTGAAGCCCATATATCCATGAATCTCGCCCGGGGTTATTCTTGGGCGTTGCATCACTGTGGCGCCTGTTGCCGCCTCGTCTTTCACGCCACTCGACCATGGTTTAAAACAGACCCCTTGACTTCCCTTTACTTTTTGATCACTCTTCCACCTCCAAAACCCTAACCTAGACCCTTGGCCAGACTTGTGGTGACAGCAGGAGCTTGGAGGGCGTCTAAACGGGGCGAAGCGGTGTCGAATCGAGTTGGATCCCCTTGCCGGAGTCCTCGCCGGAGGGCACCTTGTGCGCGCACAGGTGAGGCCTTTCTATCCCTTTTTCCCTTCTTTTCTCTGATGATATCATGTTAAGAAGCCACGATGACATTTCCCTCCTCGTGATCTTCGTCTAGTAATCATCCCTTCATCCCGATTCACCGCGGCCGGCATCGAGTTCGCCGACCGTTTCCGCCTGTCCACCTGGCTGTTCCCCTGTGCAAAAAAACTCCGCGAAGTTGGGGCAGTTTGCCCCCAACTTCTTCATCCATTTGTTTTGCAGGTCCTGGGAGCTCGAGAGACCCCACCTGGGTCGATTTTGAAGCTGGTCGTAGCTCCTGGAGCTGTTCCCTTTCCTCAACACTGCGGTGGAGCTCCGGCGGGTTATCCGCCATTTTGGGGCCTCCGCCCACTCGAGGACGCCTCCAGGAGTCGTGCCAGGCTATTTAGAAGCTCCGAACGCCGCGGAGAAGGCGCTGCGCGGCCCGGGAAGCTCGCCCACCGCGGCGTTCTTCGCTGTTCATCGTCAGCCTCTCTCCACCGTCGATCTGTACCTGATCTTCCCACGTAGCAGCTGCCGTCGGATATCTTGCGTTCCAGCCATCTGATCAAGCGAAGATAATCTAATCTGGAGCGTCCATGGCCGAAGGGGTATCGGTGCGCCTGAGATCGCCACGTGTCCAAGTGGGATCAAATCCACCGTCTGATCGGCGCCTATAGCCTGGGTATTTTGCTATTTTCTCCCCCGCGTTTTTGTATTTAGCAAGTAATATCGAATCTTTCAACTGCTGTTAGCTTCTTTTTTTAATATTTGCGAACTTGCCCCTGGCATTTTGTTATATTGCGGTTGTAGCCTTGTCAGGTCGCGTGCCTAACACGTGAGCCTCGGCGTTTTTGCAGAAACCCTCCTTGCATCTTTAGCTATTTTGCTTTTAGTGCCACAACTTTCGATTGCTGTTAGTAAGTTTTTGGTAATATTGCAAAGAAGTCCCTCAGCTTTTGTGTATTTTCATTTATATGCCCGCCAGGCGTGTGCTGTGCACGTGGTACTTGGGGATTTTTGCGGGCATAACCGAGGGACTTTGAGCATTTCGTTTTAGTCCTGCAAGTAATTTTTTGTTATAATATTTCTGAGATATTTGCGCAGAGACCCTTGCATTTCTTGCTAATTACATTAAAGCCCTTGCACCTGTGCCTTTTTCTTTTGTTATCTTTATTTTATGCATGCATCTATTAAACCCTAAAAAATCTACAAAAATTAACTTAAGTCTCTGTTGCATAGTAGATTAACGGCCTATTTTTATTTTTTACAATTAGTGCATTTTAATATTTATTAAAAATAAAAAACATGCTTTTTGTGCACTGTCTAGCTTAGAAAATCCCTAAAAAATATAAAAACATTCCAGAAAAATTTCAAAAAAATATATATTGTGTCTTTTAGTTTGTTTTAACTCCCAGCCAAAAATCATTAAAAATTATAAAACCAAACTCCTAAAAATCACAAAACTCTAAAAACCTTCATAAAAATTTATAAAATTCATAAAAAATCCAAAAATAGTGTTTTTTTTCCTGAATTTTCTTTGTTTTATTATCTTTAAGTGAAAATTAATTTGGAGAATTTTTGTTACTGGTTGCTATTTTATTTCTCCATTTTAAGTTTCAGCCTTGCATTTTATTCACTGTTTGCTTTATTTTGCTAATTAAAAATACCAAAAACATTCTAAAAATCACCCAAAAATCACAAAAACAGTAAAAAAGTATAAAAAAGACCAAAAAGACTTTATTTGCTTATTTTTGAACATTTTTATTTATTTTTATAAATAGCTCTTTCTCCCTTTTATTACATTGCTTTTATATTCCAATATTAAAAAAAATATAAAAATATAAAATATAAAAAGAAAATATAAAATCAGAAAACTAAAAATCAAAATACAAAATTAAAAATTAAATAAAAAATATATAAAATTAAAAACCCACAAAAATTCTAGATTGGCTGAGTTGCTTGTTAGACCCAGGATTGGATTTTTTTTATCTATGCTCTACACCTTTGCTTCTTGAGTTCGACCCCTACTTGCTTGCCATTGTACATCTTTAGTAGGGTATAATAAATTTTAATCCTTGCTGTTCATTCTCTGATTGATTGTGTGGGTTAATTGTTGAAGACCGAGGAAGTTTGAGCAGTCGCATCAGCGACAGTGAGTCTGACTTGTCAGACCGCTATTTTAGAGGCTCTCGCATTCTCGCTTTTCACCTGACCCGACCCGACCCTATTCACCGGACCTTTTTCTCTTCTTTTTCCTAGTTGGATAAAACCTCCTCTCGATCCGATTTTTCATCCGAACCATCTCCTTGGATCCACGACCCTCACGGATCCCTAGGAAGGCGCAGATCTTCCTAGAGTTGCCCACTTTTGCCCGATCATCTCACACCCCTGGGAAGCCTATATAACATCTCCTTTGACCTCCTGGCACCGCAGCTCATTCCTCGCTCTCACTTCGACCCCTAGCCACCTCCAGCTGAGTGGCAGCTGCTCGGAGAGCCCCTTGGAGCTTGGTTTGGTGCAGTGATGATGCAGCTCACCCTTCGTGGCCGGAGATCCGCCGCAAGCAACCTCCCTTCCTTCCGCAGTGAGGTTGAGGCCATAACCTCGACTCTCATCTTCGCATGAAGTTCCGGAGTTCATCCAGAACCTCATGTATTACCCATTTCACTTCCATTGTCCTGTTCGATTCAATCCCGTATCTCACCTCCGTCGCGCATTCACTTGCTCCGACCACCCTGGTCGGAGCCTCGATATCCACATCCAGCTGTTCAGATCGACCCGCAGTCTTGCCTTCGATCTTGCACCGCAACCTGATCATCCTTAGCCTCGACCTTCAGGTCGAGATTAGGGCGAGGATCTCACTCTATCGCCTTTGCCAGAGATCGATATTAACCCCCCTCCGCTTCTTTTGTTTCCTGCTCCAATAACGTGGACCGGAGATTCTCCCCAAGTCCCTTTACTCTATGCAGGCCACCGAGCGCGAGAGGAGCATTACCTGGACCCCTTATTGCTCAGACGCAGTAGTTCCAGGTGGCCCTACACCTCCACAACCATCTAGCCATCGCCACGTGCATTGGAGCACACCATCAAATGCGGAGCATTTTTGACGCTATAGACCTCTTTGGACGCTCATCGGACCGGTGGATCGCCGCCAGCACCTGATTGAAGCTCGCTCAGGAGCTGTTCTTTCAACATCCTTGTCCACCATCAGATTGACCTTCATCCACCAGATTATATCCCAGCCGCCGACCATCGCAGCTTTTCAGCCATCAGATCTGACGCCTCCTGACGCATCCGACCGCACGTAGGGGGACATACCCTGAACCGTCAGATCTGCTCCACCAGTGATCGGGACCGTATGCCAAAGCCGCCTCCAGAGCCCTCCATGCGTCCCACATGCCCCTCACATGCCCTCCGAAGCGTATTTTGCATTATTCATTATGAACTTTTATGCTTTACTTTATAATCCCGTAAAATAAGTTGTACCTCAGATAATTTATAGTTTGGACCCTAAGTTTTCAGTATTTGCAATTTAGTCCTTCTGGACCTGAGACATGTGCATGTACACGTGAGTTTGAGGGTTATTTGCATGTTTACTCCTGAAGTTCATGAATGTTCTGTTTTGAAGTAAACTTCTTTGTTTATTGCATATATATACTCCTTCGTGTATATTTTTGAGCATGTGCGTGAATATATTGGTTAAATTGCAATATTAACCCTGTGCTTTTTATATGTGTTATATTTTGGCCTAAAAACTTTTACATAATTGCAGTTATGTCCCTGTATGTTGTGTGCTTGGTTTTAATTCAAATAAATACCTAATTAACTCCAAAAATTCCATAAAAATTACAGTTAGCGCTTGCTAACATTTAATATTATGGTAATTTTTGTGAGTTAATTTAGTTTTATTTGATATTTTCTAAAAATAAAAAACCCTTAAAAAGTGTTCTTTTATTTTATAAAATACCAAAAATATAAAAATTGCTTTAAAAATTACAAAAAAAATTCGTGGTTGTTTCTTTTAGTGTGTTTTCATTTCAATACCATTTTTGTTGTATTATCCTTTATAAAAAGCCTAAAAAGCTAAAAACCCTAAAAATCTTATAAAAATCATTAAAAACCATAGAGAAATCAAAAAAATACAATCCTAGTTGCTTTAGTTAGATATTTATATTTGCTTTCTCAAAAAAAATCACACCCAGGATATCAAGGCATTTTTACTATTTTAAACTTGTCTTTTAGTCTAGGTTGTACATTATTTCACTGTTTTGGTTTTGTTTCATTTTTATAAAATCATATAAAATTTGAAAAAACTCTAGAAAATCACCAAAACCATCTAAATATTTGAAAAATATAAAAAACATTTTTATTTCTAATTTTTGAATATTTTTAGTCTTAATAAAAATTGTTGAAGTTTGTTTTTACCTTGTTCCTTTTATTTGTTTTCTCATTTTGAAAATATAAAAAAAATTACAAATGAAAAACCACAAAATACTTTTTCATTTCTCTGACTGCCGACTACTTCATACATTTCCATGCTCCTTGAGTTCGACCTGATCGTTATATCAGGTTAAATAAATAGTGGAGATCGCTGACATTGATTTTCATGCTTGCTTGTTTTATTTTTGAGTGGTTTCAATTTTTCTTGTTGAGCCTTGTCCTATTGATTGGGGTCACAATGGCTCGTGTTTATTCCTGTTACTTAACCCTAGTCGGTAGGATGCTCATCAATGTGCGGTCAGATCTGCAGACTGAAAAAGATCTGACGTCTGGTAGTGTAGCCCGATTTAACAGCTTAGATAGATTCTGGCGAGCGGGTACAAATCTGACGGTCAAGAAGGGTATTGGAAGAACATGTGGATGGGGAAATTTGACTAGTGATATGTGGCGATCCTCTAGTCAGATCGAATCTCCAAAGGGCCCGACACCTTCGCAATGGCGCTCGACGTCTACTGGTCAGCTCCGATCAAGAGATGGACGGTTGGATAAGCGAGGTGGTGGTCTTCCTCCTGGAGCTGCTCCGATGAGAGAGTTGAGGTTTGGTTAGAGACTTCACGTGCGTCAGGACCTGCAGGGAAACTCGAGGCTCGATGGAAACACCTCGACAAGGGGTTATTTCAAGCTAAATACTAGAGAAGCGATGGGGAATGGGAAGTGACGTTCAATTTACATTGAGGGTAGGATGTATAGTCCTAATCTTGCTCCAACATGCAAGATATAGGGTGATCATAATGCGGATGGAGGATGGGTCGACGATGATATCCGTGCAGGATGATGGATGTGATGGAGCTCCAGACCTACTGGTCGGAGCTGATGAGGTGCAACGGTGAAGGCAGACTAAATTGAAGTGGAAAGGTGAGATGGAGTGTAAGTGAGGGTACCTGAGTGGTTTCTGATGATTAGCAAAGTCGGGCGGAGGCGAAGGCGGGGGTCCTTGCCTCGATTCCAATGCGAAAGGTGGAGGAGGCTATACGCGACGGATCAGTGAACTTCGGCCCAGAAGCCACCAAACATTGCTCCGAAGGTCCTTCGGGATGCTATCACTCTGCTGGAGGTGGCTAGGGAAGAAGAAAGAGGCGAGGCACGAGCTACGGAGCTCAGGAGGCAGAAGAGAGATTTTATAGAGGTGCCCGGGGGTCTAGAAAGATCGGAAGCTACTATGAAACCCTAGGCAGATCAGGCTACGCTTAGGGATCTGCGAGGATCATGGATTCTAGGAGAATCTCTGGGTCAAAAATCGAGGCATTTGGAGGTCAAACCTGGTCTGGATAATTCGGAGAAATTGGGTCCGGCGAAGGACCTGTTAGGACGAGTCAGCTGAGAGAGATGGTTGACCGAGGTCAACAACCTGATGTGGACCAATGGGAAAATTCTAAGCTCATAATTGAAAGAATAATGAATATAAAATAACAAATGATTTTAAAATAAAAAATGGATAAAAGGAAAAATATTTATTATTTTCGAACTATTTTTCTATGATTTTTAATTATTTTTATGACATCATATTTACAATATATACATTATAATGTATTATGTACATGTATAATATACCTATGTATTATATACATGTATTTTTATGTTATTATTTTTAAGATAAATTTTGTTTTATATTCTAGTTATCTACAAAAAAATTGAGGAGTATAAAAAGATTTTTAGTTGATTCTCATAATTTACATAAAGGTATTATATAAGTAAAGTGTACACATATGTGTCTTTTGTACAATGATTTGTGGAATTTATTTATTATGTGTTTTCTGTTTTTTATTTTATTTTTATTTTATTATTAAGTCTATATACAAGTGTTCAAGAATAATATGGTTTTTACAAAATGTAATATATATATATATATATTTATATTTACAAGTATAGGTAAGGTACCTTATCCCTCCCTATTTATTTCCTATCGATCAGTCTTTTGGGGCTTGGTTCAATCTGAAATTATTCTAAATATATCTTTCTTTTTATTTTTCTCTTTATTATTTTATTTTTATAAAATATGTACTAATTGTGCGATATTAACAAAGACATGTATAATGTTAGTTTATTGAATTTACAAATATTTATAGATGGTTTTTCTAAAAGATAAAGCTAAAATAAAAGAATAAAGAATGAGAATCGTAAATTCATCAAAGCTCATACCACATATTCTTGTGTTTTTATTGCAGATCAATGTGGGGACAAATTTAGTGGCAGTTCGAGACTTGTTACGAGGTCTGAAGGAAGGATATCATTGTGCCCACTAGAAAAAAGGATCTTGGTTTTGTATTAGAGATGTATATTTTTTATGGATAAAGGAATGTTAAGATGGCTCATATATGTTATTTGCGATATCATTGACGTTCTTGAGTAACACTTAGATCCGATGTGGCATTTGATATGTTTCCGCTGGTCACCGAGGATTCGGGTTGTTACATATTTTGCCTTGAGTGACTGAGTAGCTAGATAGCTTTAGATAATAGAGGCTTGAGAGCACATAATTGCAAATAGAAACTCGAATATAACACATGATAACGTTCTTTTTCCATTTTTCTATGAGTAAAGAATGTTTCTCTTGGTTTTGTATCTCAACAATGACCATCAGGGTCCTATTCGTAGTGTTGGGATGACGATTGGTGAGAGAAATTGAAATTCCAAGGTGATAATATTCAAATATCCGAGTTGATCGATCATATTTTTAGAGTTGATCGGTTATAACAGAAAAGTTGATCGATCATATCAACAATGTTGATCGATCATTTTTGAATGTTAGATAACCATTGAGCTGAAATTCAAAAATTGTCGGATCATGCTCATAAGTTGGTCGATCAAGAGTGATTAATAAGGATTAAACGATTGATCAATCAATATCGATCATGGTTAGATGTTAATCAATCATAGGGTTAAGTTGATAGATCATGTCATCAATTCAAGATAAAGCTTAATTCATCAAGGCATAAAAGTGCCAGATCATGTGTCCGAGAAAATGTTTTTTCGACTTAGGTAATTTTGACTTAATTTTGCTTTTGACTAATTGCCGACTAGGTCTAGTTGACTCGGCAACCCGGCTGAGGTGACTAAACATGTCGATTAGTGGGCCTAGTCAGCCATTTTTTACAAGCTTGCCTGTGAGGATGCAAACGCGGTGGCGCACATGTCAACGAGGATGCGAGGGGAGGATGAAGGGCATGGGTTTGTAAGTATACTAATCGAGAAGGCCATATTTAATATAATTTTAACAAAATATGTTAACCTTAACGGTCAAATGGATGCGAGAAGTTAACTACATGGATTGTAATGTAAGAGTTGGTAAGTTCGTAGGGGTTCTGAGATAATTACGAAGGACATAGGGGCGAGCGGATAATTCACAGTTTATAGGATTCATGGTATTAAAATCCCTAAATATGATAACAAGGATAGTTTGGTCATTTCATTTGTGACGATATTTTTATCAAGTCCAAATTGCCCTAACAAACGAGGCTTCCAATCTAGCTTTTAGCACAGCTCAGATTCTGTACAGATTTCCCAACTACAAGTGTTTGGGGACACACTCCTAATAAACACCTGCCCAAATATGGCGTGCTGTAAATAAAGGAAAAGGACAATATCTGATGATTTTTATCGTATTCAGCTGTCCACTTTATGTAATGAATCAGTCTAATCTTATTCAATTCTTCTGTAAGTTATCTGGTTGGTTGTAAGTTCGATTCATCCGCTTTTTCCTGACCTGGAAGATTGCATACATCCTCTAAAACTAGATGACTCTGCATTGTTAGTCTTTTCTAATTGAAATTTTTTGCTCTACAGACAAAAGACTTGTCATTAAAAAGCTTGACTCTAGAGTTTATCTGATTCGAGGATGAGGATCTATCGAACATCAATCAGTGTTTTCCTTGTTTGGAAGATCTCAGCTTCATTGGGGTTGGGGGTCTTACAGTGCTCAGTATCCACCTACTGCATCTCAAGAATTGCTACTGGACTGTTTCCAATGTACCATTCTTTCTGTCCATAACTGCTCCTATCTTAACCGATCTCGAGCTGAAGTGCGTAGAACCGGATTCCGCGGTCCTCAAGACTCCATTACAATCATCCCTTGCTCTCATTATTGAAAAACAGGTGGTCACTATAGAGGCAGAAAGGTTAATGAACCTGAGATCTCTTAAAATCCAAACATATTCCATACATAATGTGGTGCAGGTGTTTATTCGCTGTACAATTGTTAGAAACCTTGAGACTGAGGCACCCATGCAACGAGATAGGATCGTCTGCTGTAGCAAGGGCTGTAGTAGACTCTGTTGCAGGCTCGGGATGCGAATTTATGGGAACCGTTCGATCAAGATCGAGACCCGGGCCTGCAGCAGCTGCAACCCTTCCTACAGCAGACGATCCAATCTCCCCATGCAACTTATGCTAGACATGCCTCCAAAATACAGTTTTTCGAAAACATTATTCCCAACATGCAATGAATAGATTAGTGTATTACTGTCAAATATGTTCTCTTCTTATTAAAGAAAATCTTCATTACTTTTGCAGCTACTTTACCGGATCACTATCTAGTCTTCTATATCACAGTGTTTGCTCTCACATGATTCTTAACAAAGATTAAATTCAGCATAACTTTAACTACACGTGCCCGCGAGTAAAGAAAAAAAGAAAGAAAAGGCAAGCGCAGATGCGTTAGGTAAGAAAGATGAGCAGAACTTTACCATTATTAAATCAACAAAGTAAGTTGGATGAGAGGGGTCAAAGTAAGCTTTTTTCTAATGATATGCATAAAAATGTCAAGTGTGGCCTTGTGGGTGTATACTACTCGAGGACTTAGAAGATTTGCTTTTATATGATCTTACTTTTAGACACCACTGCATGGAGAAAAGGAGCCATAAGTAGAAAGAACCGAATATCACCGACAATTTTTGTGATAATATAAATATTTGTGATTAAGAAACACGTAGCAGCTCCGAATATTGGCAGATTTGGATTATATAATCCTATGGGGAAAAATTCTATAAATAGAATTTCGAGTTTAGAGACTATGAATAACCGGAGTTCATCTGTACAAATTAGATTTTTGGACCTTATTGTACTATGTAACGTGTAATTTACAGGTTGTAAATATTTATTACGTTGTGCATTCTTTTGTTTAATTCTTATATTAATATGGCATTTTTTTATGTTTTTCAAAAATATCATCATGTATATTCATCTATATGTCCATCTTATATGTCATTCGAATTTTGTCAGAAAGATAGACTCACATGCCCTCCATCTAAACAGGTCGACTACATCAATGTTTAGACTGTTAAAATTATATGTTCTAGATGGAGGGCATAGGAGTCTCTGTTTCTGACGAAATTCGAATGGCATATTGGAGTGATATATAGATGAACATACATGCTGATATTTTGCACAAAAATAAAAAAAATACAGAAAATAGAGGCGAAGACAACCATGTTGGCTGCACGAGGGGGCAGTCCCATTTTTTCTTATTAATATACTAATATATAAAAAAGAACAAAAACAAACTAAAGACCGACACACAAATCATATAAATGACATTCTTCTACGATTAAAACTGCCATTAAAAACATGTTAATTGTGGTAAATAGTCACATAAGTGAAATCAAGAAGACCACAAAAGAACTTCAAATGTATGTATATATACATGTATATAGAATTCCTCAATAAATAGTCTTCTTGATTCTCTATTGACTGCATGCAAGGTCAAATTGACTTGATTTCAATTGCAAATCAATAAAAATGCGAATATAAGTTCTCTACAATAAATTGGGTTTATAGTAACGTTTATTTTAAATTTGTGACTATAGCCTTCGTTGCCAAAGATATATCAACAAGTATTATCCATTGCAAATTGATTTTTATACTAGATTTTAACGGTGAATATCATATTTGTTGATATATCATTAGCGACGCTCCATATAGCAACCGAATTTGTTACTATTTTCAAAATTTAAACTAGTTGTTGTTAAATTTCAAACTATCAAAATTAGTGAAGATTAGCTCAAATTTTGAAAAATAGCAACATATAAGCATCGATATACAATGATATAGCAATGAATACGACTTGTCTCGTTAATTTATATTATAAAAATTATTTAGCAGTGAATAATAATATCACTATATATTTCGCAATGGGTGATATAGTGACAGATTTAAAATAATTGTTACTATAGATCCAATTTTTGTAATTAACTAAGTCAAAAATTACAAGCTATTAAATCAAAAACTACAAGGTTTACAAGTAACAAGAAACACCAAATCCTGATTGCCAAAGAGACATACTTTGAAGACACATATCTTGAGCATATTAAGTCCAATAAAACTCTACTTATCTTTAAAGTTGAACACTAAAAGATACTATTTTAGAAATATGCTAAATTTTATAATAATCATATTCATATTCGAATATGGATATGGTAATAGCAAAAAGATCCAAATTCATATTCGAATATTCAATTACAAAATATGATTATTATAACTATATTAATACTATTTATCAAGGTTACTAGACCAGATGTTGAACGGGTAATTCTTTGATTTTGTCTGATCAGGTAGAACTGACAATGATATTAGCATGACATTATCATTCACATTGACCTGAAAAAAATCGGATTGGGCTGAATTTACTAGTCAGGCCGATCAAATATCGATTTTGTGAATCGAGAAACTTGGATACAATATATATGTGTGTGTACATGTTAATAAAATGACTGTTCGAAATTTATTAAAGTGGAATGCTAATAAAGTAAACATGCCAATGAAATAGTTTGGTACATTGGTAACAATAATTCATAACGAAAATTGTAGTTTGAACCATTATATGGCACATGTTTATGATATGTCAAGTTGGACAAATCGATGAGTAGATCGAATCATATCAAACTATATGGTGTGTTATTTGTCCAAAGTCCAACCATGTGTAGATTGAACGGGTTGAGCAGATGGGTGTCCATTCAGCCATGTATACACTGAGATGATATTGAAACTTCTTATATTTTTTATGCATTTTGTAAATGAAGACCGAAACTAATGTTCAAACAATTAACCTCTATATTATCAAATAATATTCAAAATCTAGTATAATCTCATAGTCTCAAAAAACTATTGATTATTGATTTTGGTATGCCAAATTGCCAATTGTCTATTATTAGCATCCAAAACAATCAAAATCGATTCAACTTGGGTCAACCCAGTTCGGTCTAACCGGTCCGATCATTGGTCCGATCCGGTTTATTGTTTTTATATTAAGAAATCATTTACATAGAATCGACCGAACCAACCAATTTCAATTGCTTGATCCCGTCCGATTTTCTAAATATGTTTAATGAACAAATATCTTTGCCTCCGACAATTTCATAAGAATTATAACAACATGTGTCTCATGTATGCTGCAACCCCTCAATTTCTATAATTGTAGAACAACCCCTTTGCGTTTATAGTTTTGATTGGTAAACATTTATATAATGATCTCCTATCTTAATTCACTTAGTATTTTTATTCGTTCTTTATTCGATCCATATTTGTACTCGATGAACGTCCGATCCGATTTTGTATTCGAATATTTAAGGATATGATTTCCTAAGTCCGTATCTGATTTATATTCATATCTGTATTCGAAATATATGAAGTGATTGTTGATATTGAACTAAACATATCTAACTCATATCTGATCCGTTTCCGTCATGTGATTGCAAATATCATAAGGGTTATAGTGTAACTCGACAAATTTTCAGGGATAACTGTGCGAAAATCCCTTAACAAACATTCCTAACGATTAAATGATGAAAGATTATAGGAGGAATCAAAAACATATTCTCGCGATTTATTTGAAGCGATGAGTGTTAGACTTAAGGGATGCTCGGTTCGGAATTAAGCAGGAATAAGGACGGAGAATAAGGACTTGTTCGGTTGGAGAATAGGCCCTAGAATAAGGGTCTTATTCCCTGTCTCTCTCCTCCTTCCCCTTGTACGACAATTTCCGTCATCTCTAACCCTCGACCCTAAACCTGCTCTTCATTATTGTCGACCTTGCGTCAACGGACACCGCATCTCCCGTCATCCCCGCAAACCCCACGCACGATATGTCTCCCCCAACAGAGCCCTCCCTTCTCCTCAACCTCCCACCACGTCGTATGTCATCTCCTATCTTCATACTCCAAACAAAAAAATAAAGCTCAACGACCGAACAAAGCGAGAGCGAGAGAATTCTCCTCTTAACCCAGTTCTTCAGCTCCACATTGAAACCCTAGCTCGTTGTCGCGAGCTCGATCTGTGTAATCAATGTAATCGATTTGATGCGTGTGTTTTTTGAATCTTCACATTTCCCCCCCACATCCAGGAAGGAGTTCCTCGAAATGGGGATCGAATATGGTCGCATAATCTTGATCTCGCCATCGCAAATGCCAAGTTCCACAGACAAGTCGAACAGGGACTTCCGATCCAACGAAGGGAATGGGCATGTGACCACAAAGAATGACAAGGAGGTGAAAAGATTTGTTCAAATTTCCCTGTGGTTGGTCCTGCTTCCGAGTAGAAAGATCTGTTTGATTTAGCTATTTCATCTATTAGAAATGAAGTTCTTGAAAGCTATAACTGCACCATTTTTGTGTACGGGTAGACGGGGACATGGAAAACCTATATGATGGAAGGAAGTGGAAAGAAGAGCAAGGATTAATGACATATTCAGCTTGGATGTCCCCTTTATGTTACTTTCGATTTTCTTCTTAAATTTGTATTTGTTGTTTTGTGTTCCCGAAGAATGGGGAATTTCTTAACGATGCTGGTGTTATCCATAGTATGCTTCTATACCTCAGATCTAGACGATTTTTTTTGAAAGGACAGATCTAGACTTTATTTTCATGCTTCATTTCGACGACAACCCTTGTCTTGCCTTCGGGTAATGTGATCAACAAACTGAGTTGCTTACTATTGAATTCTCTCTTCCATCAAGTATGTGTTTGCAAATTGTAGGCTCCTTCAACTGAATATCACAATGAGATGTAACTAATGGATATATTGAATGTTTATATTTAGATTTTTCATGAAATATTCTTTCAATTTGATGTATATAATGGATATCAATGAATATGATGTTTAGGTTTTTAAGGAAACATTCTTTCAGTTTGGAGTATGCACGTCTTTACTACCGGAATGGAATATGATAGTGTATATATTCTATGGGACAATACACAATGATCGATTGGTATAAAGTGTTGAAATCCCTTGGTTCAGTATCAAAAGTGATAGTTGACATAATGATTGTTGCTCGAGGCAAGATATCCTCTAACTGTTGGAAATCTCTTCTGTTTGGTTGTAATGTGATCTGCAGTTGTGAGATAGCATGGGTCGTTGTTGATAGTATGTTCATCCATGACTTGAGTTTACTGTTGAAATCATTACTGGTTTCATCACAGTTATAACCTTAAGCCAAGGTCCGTTCAATAGATCTTTGACATACTAGAAGATAAGAATTCAACTAGTTATAATTAGGTATATGGAAGATAAGAAACCAACCAGCTTAACATCTTTCCATTATTACACTGATGGGGAGAACATTTGCACATCGCTAACAATTCTGCTAGACACCGAGTGAAATGGACACCAAAGCTACTCACTGTTGCGACTACGACCATTAGCTTTGTCTTCGTGGATTCTGAATTTTTAAATTTCTGATGAAAATTCTGATGCGTCTAGATGACGATGATATATTTGCCTTTTACAGTAACTTTGAACTCACCTAATCTAATAACAACCAACAACTTTAACTAACTTTCAAACATTATTCCTTATCCTCCATTTGCCAACCGAAAAGAGAATAACACTTACTCATCGTTATTCTCTTTATTCTTATCCTCCAACCGAACAGAGAATAAACCCTTATTTTCTTTATTACCTATCTTTATTTCTGCTTATTTTCTAATCGAACAGCTCTAAGGATCTACTCGTTGTTCATCTGAAAAGATAGAAACACGAAGAATAAAGTGAATTAAGAGTAGGTAAGGTGAAATAAAAATATGAATAAGAGTGAAATAAAATCAAATAATTGAATTTAAATGAGAACTCTCGAGAAACACTGAACATGGAATTGATCCTTTATTCGTTTGATCGTGTAACGTGGAATCTATTTCTGTTTCTGAGAAACTGCAAATTTGAGAGAATTGAAAAAAACTATAGATGACCGACTTCCTCAGAGGCCACCTCACATGTCCTGCTGTCCGAAGACATGCATATGGGGTACCTGCAGAGACGCCACGCCTTGTCTTGGATTTAAACAGCTATGCAGATTTCACATCTCGCATCTCACATTCCCAGGAAGCTTACACCGCTTTGGTTTTATTTACTGACATCAACAGCACAACAAAGTTTAACGACATACGCTCACATGCAGACCAAACAGGACACCATTACAGCACACATGTATGTATTATACGTACGTGGTCGTCCATATCCAAGCAACCGACGTACAGGCCCTTCAGATCAAGCTCGACTTAGTTGCCGTCGCCGCACCATTTCTGGCAACGAAACAGGAAGCGCTTGCAGCAGTAGCGCCGGCCACCGAACCCTCCGCCGCCGCCACCTCCGTGGTGATGTTCAGTTTCATATTCTCCGTGATGGCCTCCGCCGCCACCTCCTCCGCGGTGGTGTTCGATTTCATATTCTCCGTGATGGCCTCCGCCGCCACCTCCACGACCTCCGTGATGGTCTCCGCCGCCGCCGCCTCCTCGTCCTCCGTGATGCCCTCCGCCGCTGTCATGATGCTGAACTTCGTACCCACCGCGGTCCAGTACTGAAGAGAGCAAATTTTGGTTTAGTACACTATAAATTAGTCGGACGTATGAAATCATTCGACATGTATAGTAGTTTGGAGAAAGGGATCGCCTGAATTCTCAATCCATTCTTATGGGCACACGTACTTATCTTAGTTACGTAATATTAAGCAACTTGTGGTGCATGGAGGAGCAGAGGAAATTTAGTTAAGATATATATATGGTGGGATTTGGGAGCATGAGAAGCTACCTGGTTTTGGTTCAGTTGGGTGGTTAGAAGAGACCTCCTTTGCTGCGGATGAGATGGCGGAGGAGGTGAGGAGGAGGGTGAGGAGAAGTGTGGCCACGAGGAGGGTCTGCTTGAAAGCCATCTCGCCTCTGGATGTACTGCTGCTGGTGAGGAAAGGCGCTCCCCTGCTGCCCTTTTATAGCGGTTCGTGGGGCTCGGATAGAGATGGAGTTGTCGATGTGTATCTCCATTCATCTTATATTCATGTTAAAAAAAAGGCATAAATGTAGATAGTGGAAGCGAATGAAATCTGGTCGGTTTCTTATTGCGGATGACATTACTGTATATAGTAGTATGGATACTGTGGATGGACTAAGATAGGAGTGGACAGTGGATGGGAGCGAAATCGGAAGTGAGTTGTGTATGAGATTATCAAAAGATATCTATTTTGCAATGTCAGTTTACCCTTACCTTTGTGCACTACCATCACTTGTGCTCTTCTGGTTAATTTTTGTCCATACACCTCCAAACATATGTTCATTTTGGAGAAAAATGTAATTGAAAAGATAAGAAACATATGTTCATTTTGGAGAAAAATGTAATTGAAAAGATAAGAGAGGGCTTGTTCTTTTTTTCACCATCTTCCTCCTTCAGCGTCGAGCCCCTCTGATCCAAGCTCCCTCCACCCGGTCCCCACCTCCTCCTCTGCCCAACCCATATGCTCAAACCTCCTCTCGCCCAACCCCTCCACTTTCGTCGCATCGTCATACATCCGTGCTCTTCGCTCTTTCCTTTTCTTCTTCTTATTTTTCCAACTCGTCCCATACTTCCTTCACCTTCATTCGCCTTCTCCAAACCCAAACCAAAGCAAGAAACCATCTCGTGTTCCTCCTCCATGCCTTCTTTCTCTTCTCCCATACCTTCCACCTCTAGCGAGTTCGCGCCTAAGCTTATATCCCTCACTGTCACCGTGCATGTGCCCTTCCTTCATCTTTTCTACATGATAACCCCTAACATCCGAGCTTTAGCTTGAATCACGTCGAAGCTTGCATGAACTTGGACCCCACAACAAGGAAGAAGCCATCCGCCACCTTCACCCTTTTGATTTTGAATTGAATCCCTTCAATAGTAGACCAGAGCCTCATCATTCGAGCATAAACATCGATCGATGTGCATAATTCATGTGTCTTGGTGTCAACCTTTGATAAGATCACCTTAGAATTGTGACTGAATGTCATATCTTCATTTACCATCCTCTGCCACTTTAAACTTCCTTTCGCCACGCATGCACTGCTAACTAACTCGATCTGCCACCGTGCCTAATTACCGAAGAAGATGACAGATTGTCCTCCCTTTTCCTAAATGTTTTAATTGGAGGGGATAAGCATAATAAGTTACTCCTTAACCAAAACTTGATTTGAATACACTACAAGAAAAGGCGTGAATGGCATGCACAAGGAGGCGTGCACCTCGCGAGCACTGGTGCTCATCCAAGTGTGAACGAGCACATGTAGACCACATGTGCTCGCTCGGACTCCTCCCCCACTTGAATTTAGAGGGGTGGGGTTGGGCAGCACATGTTGAATAGCGAGCGAGCACGAGCAGGCTACTGGGCGAGCATGTATGTGTGCTCACCATCACCTATTAACAGAATGCATGCCTCAACTAGGAAGGCCATTGCTTCATGTTTTCATCATCAAATCTCATCTCTAGCGATCCTTGGCGAGGTTCCACCACCATCGACGAGCATCCGTTGCTGCTCTCTCGCCAACTCTCCCCTTCCTTGAGGTATTTTGGCTACTCATCTCCTTTATTTTTTTTTTGTTCTTGTTGCTTATATACGAAGAAGTTTATGGTTTATAACTTTTTGATTTGGGGTTTATTTATTCATACAACTTATATTGTTGATTTTAGTTTATACCTTGTCTTTTGGTTATGAAATCATTAGTTTGATATGTTGATGAATATGTGATTCACACTTATAAAGCTGAAAATAGAGCACCATTCTCAAAAAATTAAAAAAATGACGAAGCCTTTTCCCGCTATAAGTAGGGTCGGCTATATGGATTCTTGCTCAAATCCATGTTGAAAGATTTGAGTATTTTTTATGCTGGTTGTCAGTTACCTAATGCAACTCCCACAAGGGGGATTTAAACCTTGGTCTTTTGGGTAGTATGCACATTGCACTACCACTAGACCATTTAAGTGGGTACACTAATTGCATTTAATCATCTAAATTGCATTATTAACATTCATGCATTTGTAAATAACATATATATTTTATCATTCATAATTGTATTAATAAGAAGCCAAATTTTTTGTGTATATCATAGTATGCATATTAATACAACTTCTCTTATTTTTAGTTATTTTATATTAACTCCAGATATAGAAAATTAAATCCATTGTGTACATATTACTAACCTTAATAAAGAAAGAATGGTAGAAAAATACTCACTTGTATATTTGACAAATAAAATCAAACCCTAGTTGAGACAAAAAATCGTAAATGCAAATATCTCTTACATACAGTCTCTTATGAATCTCTACTCACTTTTGAATTAATGTGCATTCAATTATCTACAAAACAAGACTAAATTCAAAAGAAACAGTGTTCATATGTGAAACTTGAGTTTTGGGACCTCATTATATATTGTAAATATTGTATGACTTTGACCCTATTATTTTATGTACATAAATAACTCTTTTAAATTTATTTCCTTTTCATTTATTTTCTTTGATTCTTGTTTTGATAAAATGTGTAAAAATCAAATCAAAATTGAATTAAAAATTAAAGAAAATGAACCACTCTGAGTCTGTATATATAGTCTATATATAAGTCCCTCCTATTTTATTTCTTTATTTCTAAACTATCCAAATACAAAAAATAGATTAGTATTTATTTTATATTTTATTTGACTGTATTTTGGTTTTTTTATTTCTAATTTAAAAATCATAGAAAAATTACAAAATTTAAAATACATCTATTCTATGTACATAGACGACCACCAAAAATACACTTTCCACATATGACTTCTTTTGTTTTAGTTCCTTCACGAAATTTGTAGATCTCGTCGAGACGAATAATTTTCATGAAGATCACTTTTTGATTTGACTTTAGTTTCTATCTTATTTTGATTTTTTTTATTTTAGTTCCTGAATTTTCTAAGAGCGACACATGGCCGCTCTTGGAGATGCCACGTGTTGCCCCAGCTTCTCACTTAAGCATCCCCTTATCTCAAACGTTGGATGAAGGGTTCTTCATCTAATGGTTGAAATTAATCCCCTTTTATTTTATTTTAAATTTTTATTTATTTTCTTTATTTATTTTATTTTATTTATTTATTTTCCATTGACCGCGTGTCCTGCATGTGACCAATTGATCTCGGGCGATCGAATGGCCAGGGACCTCATCCCCTTCCTCCGTCTTCTCCATTGCCCAGCAACCGAGTCACGACACACCAACCACCCTGCCTATTCCACCAATAGCCGTCCTTCCACGTCGCTCCTCCCCACGACCTCGTCGCCACCAGGATCGAGCTCCTCCCTCGACCACCCATGTCGCCCTCAGGTCGTCGCACTACCCACGAGCCCAAATTACCTTCAAAGGCCCTGTGTCATCTCCCTCTCTCCGATCTGCCATAGTCCTGAGAAAGGGCTTGAGCTCCCAATTGTGTCGGTGACAGAGAGCGTGGTCCACTAATAAAGCAACGACAAGCTTCTTGTCTCTAGCGAGATCCAAGGGCACCACCCTTGTTCCAGCTGCTCCACGCAGCCACCTAGCTCGGGTTATGATGAGCCCTCGAGTGATGACTTGATGCTCGATTGAGCATCCCCCCAGGTATCTTTCCTCCTCACACGCATCTCTTGCAACAATCAGAGATAGGCTCCTCCAAGCATCCTCTTCTCAAGGCAAGAACCATTATCCTCTAGCTACAAAATCCCCTAATCATCTCCCTAGGTGATCGAACCCACTTTAGGTATCTTTCTTCTTCCTCATATTCAACTTTCCTTCTTTCCATTTTTCAGTCTTGTTTTCTTCTCTTTTCTATTCTCTGTAGTTCATCTTTTCTCTACTATGGTTCCATTTTTTCTCAAATCAAGCTTCATCATCTTCTCTCTCTATCAAACATGTTACTCTGCCATTATTAATCCTTGTAAAGGGTCAACCTACATTTAGATCCTCCATTTTCTTTGCTCGAATAGGATCATCATGCTTCCATCAATCTTCCACGTTCGATCGAGCTATAGGATCGAGTCTAGGATATTTCCTTGTCGGTATGCAATCAAGAGGTGTTGCCCCTAGAACCCTACTGTAACACCCCCAACTCCTGAGGTACGGGAATAGCGTGCGATATCGGTATCGCATGCCTGCGTGGTTCGGTGGCCAAACAAGAAAGTTTTGGAGGACTTCATCTTAGCGTACAGACAGCTAAGGATGGGGTTTACCACACAAAGGTTCGAAGTGGGTTCCCCTTGACACAACACAAGTGTTTGGCGGCACTTGATAGGGCAGAGCTACAACATCCTATGTAGAAGCATGGGGCCCACTAATGATGTGGCAAGATGACATGGCATGATGATGAGGCAGACGACATGGCATGTTGACAGAGCAGACGAGGCGTCAATTGCAGAAGATGAAGGGATTGTGCAAAAGATGAAGAGCCAAGGCATATGAATGAGACGAAGGGTCTCCATAAAAGACAGAGAGTCCTTGCATTCACTATACATGTAATAATGATGTCGCTTTGTATACCCCCAGCTTGTGTATATAAGGAGGGGCAGAGCTCATTTATAAACAATACACTTGGAGTAAGTATCTTGCTAATAACAAAGAGGGTTAGTGGCACTGCTCTTGTGTCCTTGTGCTTTAGTATTTGTGTCCGAGTGTTCTAGCGGCATGGTTATTCGGCTTGCTGGTGTACGTCTACACATATCCGGGAAGGCTAGTTAGCTTGTAAGAAGCTAATGCCGCACATGTTAGTCTTAAAAATTGGTGTTGAGATTTATCCCTATGACAACTGGGATTAAAGCTTGAAGAGATGGCGCCCAACAACGGTAATTGCATCGCTTTCTTAGTGGGAGTCGTGATTGAGAGCCAGTCTACACTGGGTACTCATGCCCAATGCTTGGCTCGTCTGGAGGACGATGCATGCATGGGATCGTAAGGCGTTGATGGTGAGTCCACGTTCGGTTGACATGGTGAGAGCACTTGGGGAGAAGCTAGAGGAGCTCGAGTCCCTAATGCAAGAACCAGATGAGGAACTCTTCATCGTCAAGAAGGCGATCATGAACGGGGGCAGATCCAACGATGCGAGAATGCCAAAGGTCGCAGAGTCCAAGTCATTTTCAGGTACGCGATATGCCAGAGACTTGTAAAACTATCTATGGGATATGGAGGTGTACTTCAAACCTGTCAAGACTACTGAGATGGAGAAGGTATCCTTGGTGGCGATGTACCTATCCGACCATGCGAAGCTATGGTGGAAGAGACATGCATCTGAAGGAAGACCAGACATCTCATCTTGGGATGAGTTGGTAAAGGAGCTGAAGGAGCAGTTTCTATACACCAACACTGCTTAGGTAGCGAGGGAGGCACTCTGAAGGTTGAAGCAGAAGAGAATCGTACGGGAGTATTTGAGGCACTTCTCGTCATTGCTGCTAGATACCAAAGTCGTGTCTAAAGAAGACACACTTTTTAATTTCATGGTGAGTCTCCAAAACTGGGCTCAAGTGAAGCTTAGGAGGCAAGGAGTGAAGGACCTCTAGACCACCATCGCTGCAACGGATACGTTGGTCGACTACAAAGTCCAACCCACCGCTGAGAAGAAAGAGACCGAGAAGGCAAAGAGCAAACCTAAAGAGAAAAGCAAGGGAAAGTTCAAGAAGTTTGATAAGACCAAAACTTCAAGGGAGGGAGAAGAATCCTCCAAGAGGGTCGAGCAACCTAAGAGGAAGGATTGCTCCATCTGCGAGGGCCACATCAGGCGTGGGAATGCCTGAAGTAAGAAAAGTTGAACTCCATAACCATGGAGGAGAACTCAGACGAAGAGGTGTGCATGACAAACTTCAAGTTGCTGCACAACGTTCTCTTGTGTTCGCTGAAGTCGGGCAAAGAGGCGAGAATGGAGGTTGAGCGCGAAGATCCAAAGCTAGCGTACCTTGATATCATGGTACACAAGAAGGCCCTTTCGACCACGATAGACAATAGAGCGACGCACAACTTTCTCTCCAACAAAGAGTTTGGGAGCTCGGGAGTTTCCTTGGAGAAAAGCCAGTGCCATGTAAAGCTTTCCAACTCTGAGTCGTTACAGATCGAAGGTATGGCAGACTGCATTGTCCGGTTGGGTGATTGGCGGGGAAAGGTACACCTCCTCACGGTACCTCTCGTTGACTTCCAAGTCATTCTGGGAGTCGAGTTCTTGAAGAAAGCAAAGGTGTCTGTGACTCCTTATCTACGAGGAGTTTTCTTCACGGTTGTAGATAGGCTCTGCTTCATCAGTGTTATCAAGAAGAAAAGACATGCTGGAACCATGTATGCGATGCAAGTTTTCAATGGTTGAAGAAAGGGGAGACGACATACTTGGTTATGGTACGTGTCAAAGAAATTGACGAGGAGATACAACCATGCTCCAAGGCAGTACATAAGATGTTGGGCAAGTTCAAGGACGTTGTGCCGAAGGAGCTGCCCAAAGAGCTTCCACCAAAGAGAGATGTGGATCACGCCATAGAGCTACTGATAGGTACGATGCCCCATGCACTTCACCATATAAGATGCCACCTGCACATTTGGAGGAGTTGCGAAGAAAACTCAAGGAGCTGGTGGATGTTGGTCTGATGCGTCCAAGCAAATCCCCATACGGACCACTGGTGTTGTTCTAGAAGAAGAAAAAATGGGAGCTTGCGGATGTGTGTGGACCACCGCGCACTGAACAAGGTGACGGTGGAGAACAAGTAACATGTCCCTAATGTTAAAGACCTGTTTGATCGCTTGGGCCAGGCCAAATACTTTTCGAAGATGGATCTCAGATCGGGATACTACCAGGTCCGCATCAAGTCGGGAGATGAGCAAAAGACGGTGTGTGTGACACGTTATCGTTCTTTTGAGTTCCTTGTATTGTCGTTTGGGTTGACTGTAATTAATTATTTTTATTGTGGATAATTTTATGGAATTTTATTTCTGTGTTTGATTTACTAAAATTACATTGGGAAACAGCTTCATATTTTACCCACTATAAGCTCTGAAATTCATAGTAAATCACACCTTGCTCCAAAAATTCATCAAAAATCAAAATTTATGTAATTAACTATGCTCTGACGCTTGCCAAAAAATCTTTTATTTTGCATCCATATATGCTTTAAAATAAATTATTTGTGATTTATGTAAATGAATGTTAATTATTTGTAAACGTAGTAATTTTAGAATCTAGAATTTTTCCTAGATAGATCTTAGTTGAATACATCTAGGCTAATTTTATTTCTAGAAAATAAGTAGGTTTGCTACATATTAAAATTAGTTTATTGAAAATCACATTGTCTACATTATTTAATTCACGAGAAATTCATTTTGCATTTAAAAATTCCAAAAATATAGTAGATTAATTTCATCATTTCTAACCTATTGTTTTCATAATTTTTATATTTCATTTGCGTGAAAATTTGCATAAAAATCTTTGAAAAAGATCCATTTTCATGCATGCATATTGTACCATAAAAAATATAAAAAATGTGTTCTGTTCTGGTTTTATCATTGCATAAATAAATTTGAAAAAATAGTCTTCCAATTTTTTGATCTTATTTTCAAATTAATTTGGATTTTCCAGTCTATGCTAATTTGACCTTCATATCGCAGTCCACACTTGCATGTCATTCAATTAATTGTATTAAAAATTTTAAAAATCCTCTTGAAAATCTAGAACCTAAATGATTGAAAATCATCCTAAAAAGATAGTGGCTACCATGAGTTCGACCTTGGGCTTGACCAAATAAAAAAATGTGATCGCTTTGAATTGAATTGATTAACATTATTTAAGTGGTCTATTTGAGAAATTGTGATTTGTCGCCTACAAAAAAATGACACATTAATTAATTTTCATGAATTAAGTATGTTAAATACATTGTTCTTTATCTGTGTAGATGTTTGTTTGATTGTGAATTAGTACAGTTTATGCAAAGTCATATTGTATATAAGGTGTATGATGAAATGCCTAAATTAGTTATTTCTTATGGTCAACTTTTATAAGATTGTTTTTTTATGAAAAGGAAATTTTATAAATGTTATGATATACTCTTTATGATGTGAAGTTGAATTGTTTGATGTGAAGTTATGTTGATGAGAATATAAATGGTAGATTTCTTTATGGAATAGTAATGTTTTATGCAAGATATGTTGTATATAAGGGGTATGATGAAATAATTAGAAATGTTTATTGTTTATAGTTAACATGAATGGGTCGTGGATGATGAAAAGGAAGGTGTAGAGATGTTATGATGGACTGTTTATGATGTGAATGTGAAGATGTTTGAATTAAAGGTGCGTTGATGTGAATGTGAGGATAGAATGTGAAGATGTAGACATATGATGTGAATGTGAAGTTGTTGGATATAAGACATATACATGTGAATGCGATGATAGTATGTGAAGGTGTATAGATATTAGACGTGAATGTGAATGTCCATAGATTTGAGTTTGAAGGTAGTATGTATTGATGCAAAGGTATGATGGATAAACAATATTCATTGTTATACAAATAAAAAAAGTCTAGATGTGAAGGTGCAGATGTATGATGTGAATGTGTATGATATATAGATGTTCATTGTATAGATGTGCATGTGTGGATTGTCGATGTGAGATTACTACGTGTATGTGTGTTTATGTATAAAGTGTATGCGTATGTGCGGATGGTAGTATGTTTGTGTATGGAGTATGATTATGTGTGGAGAGATGGAGGTGTGTGCCTACAATTACATAGATGTATGGGTGTGTGTGTGTGTGTGTTTTTGTGTGTGTGTGTACATGATTGTTTCAAAATAAAAAGTTATGTTCTGATAATTTATTTATCACACTAAAAATCAATTAATGTGATAAGTGTGTTACATTAATTTTTAGTTAGGTACATAATAAGGGTAAAATATTAATTAACTATTAAATCGTACAAAACCAACTACACACCGTGCATCCATCCACACTGGATGGTGTGTGGCCATGTACACCGATAAGCGTGTGCAACACATTGAAAGATTTCATCACTTCCAAAGTGTTATATTTTATTATTTGTTTCACAAAACTATTGGACTTACTTCAGGATGAGATATCTCGGTCCAATAATCGTGGTTTTTGATATATATATATATATAGGTGGAAGAAAGATATTTTTGTGAAGACAAGGTATTAGCCTCCTGCATCACAAAAATGTGGAGATCGGATCAAATTCGATATAAGTCAAGTAGTCGTACTAATTAGCATGGTAGCAGAAAAATAAAAAAATTTAAGATAAAACCGCGTGGCACAAGCACATTTCTCATAACATTTCATCAAGACCACGTGAGTTTAGGCTTACCTCTTGAAGTGTGGTTGCGATCCTCAAAGCTTCTAAAGAAAGAAGCCGCATGACTTATAACATCCTGATTCAATTAATATCGAACCCGACCCGATTAGAGTCCGTATAACTTAATAAAGTTATTAATCAACATAAAATAACCTAAACTGATCAATTGATTATGAATCAAAAGTCATTCAGGCAAAATCGACCAAAAAATACTTACCAAAAAAATCGACCAAAAATCGGTCACACTATAATGCAATACCATGAAAAAACTGTGACGTAATTCAAAAATTGCAAAACAAACTGAAACTGTTATAAAATCTGATTCGATGAAATAAAACCGACGGAATTGACCGTTCGTCAATCGGAGATCATTTGCTATTTTAAAATCACAATATTTAGCCATAAACGAAAACTGTATCTCGAAAAATTCGGACGTTTATACCTGATCAAAAATATATCAATATTATACTCATAGTAATCATCATTCAAAGATGATCAAATCGAGATATGCCATAGTGAAAACGAAAGCTCGATGCGTGAATGTGGTGAATTTATGAGATTTCAATAAATACAAGTGGGAGAGAAAATGTTTTAGGATTTTGGTGACATCATTGATGACATCAACTTGTTGATGTCACCATGTGATGTCACCAATAATGTCATATGAGAAAAGAAAGAAAGAAACAAAAGAAAAAGAGGAAGGTTCCGTGAACCTTCCTTCTTCTCTACATGTTTTCTCTTTCTTCTCCAACGATAAGAGCTCAATTTCTTTTCTTTTTCTCACAATTTCTCCCCCATTCCATCCCTTATTTCTACCGTAAGTATCACATCTCCTTTGCCTTCTCTCTTTTCAAAATTTTCTCAAAATCCTCCAACAAGAGAAGTCTTCCTCCTCCATATTTGTTGCCAACAGTTGCTGGAACTGCTCCAATTGGAGTTTCTGCTCCAATTTCTCCTCCAAATTAGGGTAAGCATTAGGTTCATTCTTTATTTCATTCTTATTGATGCCATGCATGCATTTACTATACATTTTTTTGTTTGGGATGGTGTGCATACTCATTGAATTCAATTTATTCTACAAAAGTGAAAATTTCTATTTTTTTTCGATAAAACGTTTCATAGTCATTCATCTTAAAAAAAACAGAGCAAGTTAGAGTTTAGTACATACCAAAACATAAAAAGGGGGAATACACAGTGCCCCCAGTCGCTACCAAATACAGCCATTAGCTAAAGTTCGAGGTAACATAAAAATTAAACAAACTAGAGAGATAAGCATAATGATATCAGTCCAAAAAATCCACCCCTATGTTGTGGCCTTCAGCAGAGCGCTTCCATCATGTCCAACGGCCTCATATCAACTTCCGCTAGGTGCGCTTGGAGGATCTGGTTCCTGGAGTCAGTGCAGAGCTATCTTTAGCTGGACAATATCATAGTTATGAGCAAGTTATACAGAGTTTGTTCATAATGTTATCAGGAGATGAATATAAGCATCTAGTAGTAGTTGTGGGGTAAAGTTAATTTCTATTCTTGTCCAGAAGATGTTAGCCTGGACCATATATCTCCTTCTTGCGTGCCCATCCTTGTCTCGCAGATGGTGCAAGCATCTAAGAGTAATTTATGTTTGTCTATAGGTATTTCCTTAAAGATGAGCCTGCATCGACTTTTCCAAAGTTGCCACCAAACCGTAATCTTAAAACATAGAATTCTACCCTTTTTATCCGTGTACAGCATGTTGAGTAATTCCTTAAAGTTTGGTTCTATATTACATAAGAGAAATATATCTCTAATTGTTTGACATTCGTCGAAAAGGTGTGTGTAGTTTTCTAGCCCATTATTACACAGGTAGCATCTGTTTACCCACGGTATTTTCCATCTTTCGAAAGAGTCTTGTGTTGTAAGCTTATTATGTGCCATCATCCATATGAAATAGTAGGCTCTTGGTTCCATAGGCCATTTTCTAAATAATGAGTATACTAATGACCTGCTACCTCCGTCTGTAAGGAGGTAGTATAATTGTTTTGTTGTGGAGTTTCTTTTGTTCGGTGAGATGGTGGGGAATATTGTTTTGTCTGTTTCGTCCCTGTGTAGATGGTGGAATACATCTGTCAGTGACTCCTTCAATCTAAGTACTTCATGCGAGAGTGCTAAAGGTAATTTATTTTGTAGGGCTTTAAACCAGTTGAATCTTGCTAGCCACGAGTTTAGTCCCTTCTTTACAGATACGAAGCGATTCTTGATATATGGCATGATGAGCGGATAAGACTGTTCCAGTGCAGGGGAGCCTCCTAATTGGTCTTTCCACAACGATGAGAGAGTCACATCCCCGAGTTTTTTATAAATCACCGGTAGCAGTGATTTGAAACCCTTAATATGAGATTTCCAAATCAATGAATGCAAACGCTTAGGGGTACACCACAGTGTTATGGGACCCCCTTTGAAGTGTAAGAAGCTAATCGCCGATGACACCCAAGGTCTCACAAAATCGGCAATGTGAATTGTCGATTTTGTTAACAGTGTGTTATTGAAAGATCGAAGGTTAATAATTCCCCAACCATCGTTTAGATTAGGTCTAGTTACTTTTGACCATGCCACCTTAGCCTTTGTTTTGAGGTCTTCATCAGTCCCCCATAAGAAGCTTCGTCTAAGTCTGTCAATCTTTTTAACAATACCCTCCGGCATCTTCAGACATGACATCTCATGTATTATGATCGGTGTTAAGGCTGAGTTTAGCAAATTTATCCTAGCCGGAAGCGGTAGAATCTTGGATTTCCATCCTTGAAGTTTTGCCGCAAATTTATCAATGGTGGGTGACCAATCTCTCATCATCCTCCTATGTTTTGTAATTGTGAAACCAAGGTACTCCATAGGGAAAGATCCCTCGGACCAATTTAGAATGTTCTTGACCTTAGCATTTTCAACATCCGACAAGTTCATCGAATAAAAGGAGCTTTTCTTTTCGCTAATGCGAAGGCCTGACATTTTACCAAAGATTTTTAGTGTGGTGATTACATTTTTGAGGCTCTCTTCTTGGTATTCCAGGAAAATGAGTAGATCATCTGCAAATTGGATATTAGTAATCTGGGTTTGCATTCCATCTCTTATGAATCCCCTAAATTTCTCTCCTTTTACTAATTTGAGCAGCATCGCATCAAGGACTGACATTGAGTGTATGAAGAGAAGAGGTGAGAGTGGGTCTCCTTGTCTGACTCCTCGCTTAGGGTGCAAGAATCTCGATGAAGTTCCATTGATTTTAAATGAGATACCCATCGTATTTAAAAGTGTTGTAATCCACTTGATGAAAACTTTAGGATAATCTGCCACCCTCAAGACTTCTAGGATGAAGGGCCACTTTAAAGTATCAAATGCTTTTCTGAAGTCTATTTTTAACACTATTGCCTTAATTCTCCTTCTATTCCAATCATGGATAATCGAAGATGTAACAAGGAAGGCATCCGCTGCGGATCTGTTCTTCAAGAAGGCACATTGGGATGGTGGTATGTTGTTCGCAAGAAAGGATGCCCATCTATTTGCTATTACTTTGGATATTATGCATATCGGTAGATTGATCAAGCTAATTGGTCTATAGTTTTCTATGTTTTCCATTCCACCTTTCTTATAGATTAAAGAAATAAGAGTGTTGTTTAAATGTCTGAGATCCGATGTCTTAAATCCTCCACTCTATATATTTGATACCATGTCCATAAAATCAGATTTTAGCAAGTGCCAACATTTCTTTACAAACTCAATTGTGAGTCCATCAGGTCCTGGTACTTTGTTGTTTCTAAATGTTCTAATGGTGTCCTGTATTTCCCTCAGAGATATTGGGACTGTAAAGATTAAGGGGTCCTCTAATTTGATTACTAAATCCAAAGGTATTTCCACCACGGGGCCTCTAGTCATCCCATCTTCCTCATCTTCAAATAATTTTGTATAGAAATCTACCACAACCCTTGTGATCTCTTCTCTACCCTGTACTGTGTTCCCCCTTTCATCTTTCAAATCCACGATTAAATTTCTGCCCGATTTCTTGGATGCCATTATTTTCATGAACTTAATATTCTCATTACCTTTTTGTATGTAATTTATCTTAGCTCTCTGCTCCCAAATCATTCTCTCGTCATTTCTAAGCGATTCCAACTTACGGTACAGTTCTTTTAGATTTTCAGCTGCTCCCATGTGACCCGACTTTATTACATTCTCCTCCTTCCTTATGTCTTCCTCAATTCTTGTTATTTCTTTATTTATATCCGGTATTTGTTGCCTGCTCCAGAACTTCATGTATCCACGCAATTTTTTCACCTTGACCGCCCATCTGTGGAAAGGGTTGTCGGAAATAACCTCATTTGTCCATAAATCATTGACCATTATCATAAAAGACTCTTTTTGTAACCAGAAGTTTTCTATCCTAAAGATACGATTGGCTAATCTATATGATCCTCCTCGTAGTAATAAGAGATTATGATCAGAAAAAGTTTTAGGTAATCTCCTTGCTTGGGCGCAAGGGAAAACTGTGTGAAAGTGTAGGTTCACCAGGATACGATCGAGAATGGCCCATGATTCGCAATCTGGAGATCCAGACCAAGTGAATGTTGTCCCTCTCTCTTTTTGCTCAATAAGGTTTGAGCTGTTTATCCACCTATCAAATCTTTTGTCAAATATTTTTAGTGGTTTGTTCGATACACGGTCTGTTCTATTTCTAAGCAGGTTGAAGTCACCTACCAAAATCGATGGGATATCCACTAAATTTAGTAAGTCAAGAGAATCAAGGAATTCATTCTTTCTGTCATCTCTCGGAGGCCCATAAATGTTTATGAGTCGACAAATCACGTTATTTTGTAGCAATTTGAATTCAAACAGACTGAAGAAAGGGTGGTCTATTTGGTTTACCACAGAGATCTTGTGGCAATCCCATCCGGTCATAATTCCGTAAGTCTGCCCAAGTCCATTTTTATGCCAATGAAATCTTTCCATTGGTCAGTTTATTGGAAGTCTTGGAGTGGTAATTGTTTTTGTCTCCTGTAAGCAAATGAATGTTGTGTTTAGTCACCAAATTCTGCAATCTGCCCATTTTCCTCGGTCCGCCCATTCCCCTTATATTCCAACTCAACACAGTGAATTCCATTATTCGTGTATAGTATTTGAACGCTTCAAAGTCTTTGAGATCTTTTAGAAATGAGTAACTTCTATTTCAATTTAAGTAATCTACCTATTCATTGCATAGCCCAGTAATAAAATTATTTTTTTCTTTATCGTTTTGAAACGCAAAATGGAAAAAATCTAGTAGGTTTCTAATTCTTTCTGCCTCCATAGTTGAATTTTGGGAAAGTTCCAAAATATTGTCTGACGGTAAATAAGAATTTTCCATACCTTTGCCTTTCGAAGCCATTTTGTCCGGTGTTTCCGATGGGATTTCCTTTTGCCTAGGGGTGAGATCCACCACCAGATTTAAGGCACTCTGTATATGTGTCTCCATTGTAAGGTTGCCCGATTCCTGGACCTCCGAGGTTGGTAGATTCTTGATGTGTTCCCACATCAATGGGTTTATTGGTTGACCCTTTCGCTCCAACCAATTTAGTGCGCGCTCCAGATGCACTCTTGCCGGCTCCTCCACGTAGTTTGCATGCTTTTCAGTAGATATGTGCTATCTTGTGTGCTAACTTTTCAATAGATATGGGTTCCCAGATGCACTCTTGTCGGTGTTTCCGATGGGATAGTTTGCGCGCTCCAGTGAAAATTTCTATAATAGCATGTATTGAGGAGTTGGAATAGTTTTGGTAAAGTTGGTATGTGCTACATCTTTTTAGGATTTTATGTTATGGAGTTGTTCATCACTCCTTTTGTTTGTTAGCATGAAAATTCTATTGAGTATATAATTTGGAAGATTTTTTTATTTACGTATGTTTGCATGTGTATCCCAAAAAAATGATTTTCAAATATTTGGATTGAGCTGTTATGTGCATGCTCCTCTATAAATTCCTGATTATGATATTCCAAAAATCATATGGCAACAGTCTTGTCAGAACATATTGTTGTAAATATGTTATCTTTTTGGGTAGATGTTTATATTTGTACTAAATTGGACCCTCTTAGAATATCCAATTACGAATTGATAATCTATGTGAATTATTATGTTCTTTGAATTATTGTTATACGTGGTCTTGGGTCTATATAGGATCTCTGTGGATATACATATTTTTTAGCATTCAAAGAATTATATTTGCTTTAAATATCCTGCAAAATTTCAATTGTGTCGGTGCATCATCGAAGTTGACTGAAGTTAACTGATTGTACACATTAATGTTACATGTAAATTTCATGAATGTGATTGTACACATTAATGTTACATGTAAATTTCATGAATGTGAAATCATTTGTAGATGGTTATATGCATGATCAAAGATACTATTTCTAAATGTAAGTTATTATATAATGGATACATCTGAACCCTAATGCCATCCTTTTGACACACTTACCTTGAATAATAATCAGGATTTTTTTTTTCCTTTTGATAGTGGTTAAATTTACGGTAATTCAGTTGGATCTGCAACTCAACAACTTTGCCTATTGACAACCACAAACTTACAGTTACAAAATCTATGTCTGGTTTTCCTTGATTTAGACGAAGCTTGATTATGAAAAAAAATCGAAGGTAATCTTGGAAAATCAGAGTATGTTCCACGACTCGTCTACAAAAAAAATCAATAGGCCCAAGTATACAATTTCATACTAATAATTGGCTTTGTATGGGAGCATGAAAAGATTAAAATTTTGGGTATACAAATTAACTCTACATTTTAGTTTCTTGCATATAAATACAGGAAAGTCAATAGTACAATGATTTTAAGATAAACCGACATGGGGATAAAATAGACCATCTTAATTGAGGAGTCATGTGAATAAGTATAGATAAGGTATACTCATGAATCTAACAACAATAGGAAATGAACTAGGGAGTTTGACAACATTTTCTCACTTGGCATTAAAACATGTCATCCTTCAGCATCTGGATATGTGTATTAGTGAATCAGTGACGACTAATAATTTATTTTGCCGGTTATGATGGCCCTTAGATCTGACCGTGCGAGGATGTGGTGAACCTTGACTGGGCGGGAGATAGGAAGCCCAGTTAGGGCAACGGCCGTCAAGTGCACAGGTCTAGGATCCCAGTCTTTCTTATGATTTTTACGCGAGCTTACAATGTTTTTACGTCTCGTTGGGATCCTGACTTTTGACTAGTTTCGTTTGACCTTTTTTTAAAATACCCATGCGGAGATCCTCAGTTTTAGTTTTTCGTACGGGCTCATTTTTCCGTACTAGTCGGGTCGATTTCTTGAATGACTTTTCTGGAGAATCTCTCTCACCTATCTCAGTGGCATAGTTTTGGAGTAAACATATCCCTCTAATGGACCGCACTTCCATTTAGAGGACGAGATGGAAGAGTTTCCTTAGGAGACTACCTCACCGCTTGAGTTTTGGTTACTTTCCGCCAATAGGCTTGGCGATGCTACATTTGAATCATTTATATCTACAATCTGAATTATTTAGGGTCATATTTGTATCAGTTCTAGTTAAAATTGGAGGAGTTTATTTGAACTCGAAATGAAGCATGATGGATTTTGGCTAAGAGAAGATATCGATTACAAGTTGTGTTGGCTAAAGTTGATTATAAGTAAGTTAGTGGACATGTTGGGAGCTTACTTAGGTTGCATTACACAATGCCGCATGCCTACGGAGGTACCTCAACCCTAAGATATCATGCCTTAGAGTCAAAGTGTGAGGTCATGCATAAATCAATACCACAGACTATCCACTAGACTTGAAAGATAGATAGAACAGATTAGAATATTATCTTTTCCATCATCAATGAACTAAGAATTAAATAAATCATCACCTCATCAGTGATGAATATGTGATTCATCACTTCAAAAATTAAAAATAGAGCCTTGTTCCCGAGAAAATAGAGGCATATTTCTCTTTATAATGCATAAATAACATTCATGCATGCAGACATAATACATGCATTTTAGCAGTCCATTTGCATTTAAATAAGAAGCCAAAATCCCTTGTAAAATATCCACTTACATAAATAACCTCTTCCTTATAATATGTACTCCTTAGTTAATAATATAGGGAAGAAAGCCAAAAATCCCCCTTGTAAATTAGCCAATAAAGCCCTAAGAACCCCTGGACCATAAAAGATACTTAGATCCCTCATACAAACTCCAAAATAGGTCTACTCACTCTTAGAATACTACACATTAAAAGACCTTTAAAATGAGACTAATTTCATCCAATTTGGAGCTCGTATGAGAAAGTTGGGTTTTTGGGCCTCATTGTATACTACATGTATGTATATTTGTATCTTTATATTTATGTATCATATTTGACCTCATTTCCGTCTTTGGTCAACATGAAACTTGTAGATCTCATCGAGATCTACAACTTTCATGTATTGAGTTTTTCCAAATTCGGCCCCCTCTTCTCTTTAACCTTATTTCTTTGTCCAGCCAACCATAGCAGGCCACGTGGCACCCTCTGGTTGCGCCACGTAGCCCGCTGCCCTTGCCTCATCCGCCCGCAGCTACAGCCGTTGGATTACCTTCATAATCCAATGGCCAAGCCTTCTCCACGCGCACTTTGATTTCCAGCCGTCTGATCTACCGTAGCCTTTCTTCTGATCCACTCATTGGCGCTTTAATCTCATCACGCCACGTGGCAGCGTGTGCGCCCTTCGATAGCGCCTTCATCAATCCATCTCAGCCGCTAATTCCGCAGTAACCATCAACTGTCCGATGAATTCCTTGATGTCATCTCCACCGCCCGCTACCGCCTCGCGCAGAGCACACCACGTGGCGCTTTGAAGACCGATCGATCGCGTCCCTGATCTCCCATCTCAGCCGCCTCTTCTAAGCGCGCGCCTCAACCGATCGATCACGCCTTCTCTGAATCTCCACCGTCCTCAAGCGTCGAGCCCACATAACGACACGTGTCACGCTTTTCAGCCATCTGGTCAACCCGCTCCCGATCTAATCTAGATCGTTCCTTAGCGCCTCCGCCCAGACCATTGGATCTCCAGATCCAACGGCTGACCATCGTCGTCAACCTCCCGCTACCCCTCTCTCCCACGATTTCCGCCTTGCGGGAGGGGCTGCCCCCTTCTATTTTTGGCCACACGTCAGACCACCTCACCGGCCGCCAACAACGCCACGACCTTCACCATTCCACCCTCAACATCACGAGCTACCTCACTCCCCACATCGACCGCTCTAGACGCCCCACTAGCTCCATAAACCTCGCCCCATCTCCATTCCAACCGAGACCTTTATCCTTTAAATACCCCCTCTCCGGCCAATTTCATCCCCATCCGCCGATTTCGAGAGAAGTGACGTCGAGCCCCTTTAACCTTCAGGTGACAGCTGTAGGAGACGAGTCGAGCGACGACAACCTCAAGGCGAGATCCGCGGCATCACCATTGTCGCGTCGCGAGATCCAATTGGACTTGCCTAGCTTCTCGGCTTTTCGCCAAGCTGATCGAGGCCACCACGACGGAAGCCGCATTCCGTGGCTCCATATTTGGCGAATCACAGGTAAGCATCCCTCAACTTTTCCTTGTCAATTTTTTATCTAATATTTTCAGTGTTGTCATTCTAAATCATAAAAAAAATCACATCATCGCTACTTTCTCTACCACTTCATAAACACCACATTCACAAACATCTCATTTCTATCACCACATTTTTCAACACAACCATCATCACCATCCTAATCATCTACCATTCCACATATTCATTCACTGTTTGATAAAAAACAACTAAAAAATATAAAAAAAACAAAATACAAAAAAAATTGCAGCACAGGTCTCTTGCTGCCGTCCTCCCGCACGGGTGGGGCCATCCAGCCTACAGCCGCTGGCGGCCGCCGCTTGCCGAGCTCCTGACCACCGCCGCCGATCTCCAGCCACGTCTGCAGGCCCCCAGGACATCCGCCTCGCCACCAACAGCAGCGGCCGGCACCCTCGCTCCTCTACACCGCAGCCGGCAGGGCCTCCCCAGGCGCCGTGCGCCGCCGCCGCGAACTCCGATCCACGCCGCGGTGCGTGGCCGTTCCCCATTCGCCACCGATGTCCCGCATCTCCAGGCGCGTCGCGGGGCCTAACCTCCGCCGCCCTGCGGCCGAGCGCGCTGCCGCCCAGGCCGAGAGCGCTGCCCCCAGCCACGCGCGGCCACCGCCGCCCACCACCAGCAGCGGCGGCGCACTCCGCCCCTCGACGCCGTGTGTTGCAGCACCGCGTGCTCCCCGCCTCCTCCTCGAGCAGCCATCCTCCGCCGCCGCCTCCCAGTACGCGCGCTGCCGCCCCGTGCGCCGCGTCACGCCGACCCAACGGCTGCCGCCGAGAAGTCTCTCAAGCCCTAGCCACCCATGCCCTAGCGTAACTTGAGGGAGAAGAATAAGAGGTCTATTTTATTTATATTTGTGAAATTTGCATTTTCACCTTTCAAATTTTAGTGAATTTCAAAAGTGTTGGGAACATTTTAGTTTTGTTTATTTCATTTCAGTGATTGCAAAGACACCCCTGAGTTTGAGATTTAATTTGGATAGTCATTTAGCATCATCTGATTCAATGAAAAATAGCTTATTGATGAAAAACTAATTCTTTATCTTGTAGCTATTTATTTGTAATTTTGTGAGCACTGGATATTTTATTAAAATTCAGAGATTGAAATCAAGTGATATTTTACCCATTTACGCTCTAAAATTCGCACAGTAACTTTTATTGCTCCAAAAATTGCGAAAAAATTGTATATGATGCCCCTAAATTCTCTCTAATTACTGTCCAAATTTTGTCTAATTAGGAGTTGTCTTGTGCATGAAATAAATTATAGAGTGATTTCTGTAATTGATTTTTAATTAATTCCACGAATAACATTTTCGAGAAATTTCAAAGCTTCTGGATTCCTTATTAAAATATATATCTGAGATAAATAGATCTTTGGATGATTTAACTTCGTGAATTTATTAGGAATTAATTACCCATAGTCGCTCTATTTTCAGTAAATTATTCATAAAAAAAATCAAAAAGTGTCAGAAAATTCTAAAAATATTAGTGTAGCTTCATTGCATCATATTTATCTTCCAGTAAATTTTTCATCAATTTTGCATAACATTTGCATGAAAATTTATATAAAAACCTCAAAAAAGTTTGCATTTTTCATTTGTGCATTTTAAACCCAAAAATTCCAAAAAATTCCATTTTGCATTCATTCTTGGATTAGGTTCATAGAAAAAATATCACTTGACTAATTTGAATTAATTTCACATTAAAAGTAAATTTGACTAAGTTGTTGATTTTCTTAATAACCTAGTTCAACCGCATTTGTGCATTGGCATTTTTATCGCATAAAAAATACCAAAAAAATCCACTAGGAAAACCACAATCTAATACCTCTAATCTGATCCCGAGTTGTTCCTTTGCCTCCTTGAGTCGACCCTGGGGCTTGCCCAGGCTAAACAAACATCAAACCACATATTAATTCATTCGACGATTAATCGAGCCGTGCGGTTATTTTTGATCGACGCGGATCTATCCGACTGCAATGCACTAGTCAATTATACGACATTAAAAGGGTAGATTTTCGCCTCGTCAAATGGCGCCGTTGCCGGGGAGGCACGGCTTAGGTTAATTTTAAGTGATATTCTCGAGTGTTTGATTTTCTTTCCCCGGGTAGTCTGACCCCCGGTTTTCTTGTAATTATTTTCTTTTATTTCTTTGTATTATTTTTGAGTCACTCTCTGACCTCACTCTTTTTCTATGCGAGGAACGCGAGGAGTCGAAGACACGTCGACGATCGAGCATTTTAATTGAGTGAATAGAGAGGCATTGTATTTTTTTTATTTATTTTATTTTTTTTCGCATCATTTCCAGCGGTTCCCGTTTGGGATCTCGTGTGTGTAAGTATAGTGGAACTGTGTCGCGTGTGCTGTGTGGATGAATGTAAATTAGCTTGCACTAGCGGCTCCCCGAGCCAATCTAGGAATTGCTTGTGCTCGTAATCATTAGGACCACACAACTCACTTAAAAGACGCACTTAGACCGCAGATCTAGCCAAATTGAACTTGTTCTCCACTCGCTAATAGAACTGCCTGTGTAGGAGCGGATTTTATCGTCTGCATTTGCATATAGCGTAAAATTTCAATTCTGTTTTGCATCCTGCATCTAAGCGAAGGGATCACTGTAAGTATTCTCTACTCATCATACGCATCATTGTTTTTAACTTGCATCGGCTTTTCTCAATTTTCCCCTCTGATTTTCACATTTAAATTAAAAAGGAAATTGGGACTGGACGATAGGCGTGCTGTGTGGTTGAACTTAAGCAAGTGATAACTTAACTTAAAATCGGGACTGCTAAACAGTATTGACAAAAAAAGGAATAAAATTTGAAAATTGTTTGCGGGAGATTAATCCCCGACCTTATTTTCAGGTTGAGTGAGGGTACTTGTGTGTGTGAACACCTTAAGGCAGAGCCCAAATCCCCACCTTCCATATCACGTTATGACTGATCCTAGCAATTATCACAAGTCGAATAATTTCAGATTCATTGACTAGTACCAAGTAGCCTCCGCCTGTCTCAGGTAGATAGGGGCGAAATTACGGTACTTTGCGACAAGTTGCCAGTAACCCCCCGGGGTGAAGTTCCGGCCTTGTCAGCCTCCGCCTGCTTGTAGGTAGATAGGGGTGTGGTCATTGAATCCATCGACTTGGGATAAGAGCGAAGAAAGGAAGGACCGGTGGTATCTTAGGCGACAGGTTAAACAGGGAAGACGCATCCGGCTCTGAGCCGACTTCCCTATAGGCCGCGTAATCCTATTTTTGCTTGAAAATCACACTTAAAAACTACAAGATTAATTGGACTCGATTTCGAGTCCTTCATTGTGTTAAGTGTGAACCCAGGGTCTTGGATTGATTGCTTGCTTCAGGTAGGAGTAAAATCCTATCTTCTTCTCGCCACATCAAGATGAGTAACTGGGGAGATCTCGACGCGTTATTTACCGATCTCTCTATGAGTTTCCCAAGTAACTCATCTTCACCGGCCCAAGCGCACCTTGGACCACCCAGGACTCATGACCCTCTTGAGTCTTGGTTCCCTCATACTCAGGGTGGTTACTCTCAAACCAACCCTATCATCATCTCCTCCGAGATTACCGAGGAAGACCATCGCCTCGGTAATCCCTTCCTTGATTTGTCCTCTGACACCAATCTCATTTCCCACCCAAGACTAGAGGACAAGATGCCGCCAAAGATGCCACCAGATGAGGAACAAATACGACAGATTCTTGCTCGTCTTGCCGAAGCCGAGCAGAAGAATGCAAATCTCACGGCGCAGATGGGACAGATTAAAGTGGCTGGAGGAATCGACTGACCAATGGTCGATACTTACAACCCAGCGGAGAACGAGATTCAGAATTGGTTAGCACCAGCAGTTCCCGCCCAGGCATTTGAGCTGAAGCCCCACTTTCTTAGTCTGCTTCCGAAGTTCAACGGAAACATAAATGAAGAACCATACACTTTCATAAATGAAGAACCATACACTTTCCTCCATGACTTCGAGCTGGTGTGCAACAATCTTAGCCATCCCAATGTTGGCCAAGATTATATTCGACTGAAGGCCACCCCTTTTGCCTTAGGAGATAAGGCTGCTCATTGGCTGAAGAACTTAGGGGTGGTATGTACTACCTGGATGCAGTTCAAGGACCTATTCTTGAAAAAGTTCTACCCTCTCAGTAGGACTAACCAGATGAGAACGAAGATCGCCAGCTTCGCTCAAGGACCCAGTGAACCTTTCCATGATGCTTGGGATAGGTTCAATGATTTAGTGCAGAAATGCCCCTGCCACGACATTTCGAAGGCGATCTTAGTCCAGACCTTGTTTTGTGGTCTAACCCCAGAGATGCAGGGGTTAGTCAGTGCCGCCTGTGGAGGAAGCTATCTGAACAAAAACGAGCACGTTGTATGGAAGATCCTGGAGCAGATAGCGGAAACCGGCAGGTTACAAGCCACCAGGGCCTATCAGTTGTCTCCTCTAATCCTATCCAATGAGACAACCCGAAGGACTGTAGCGGATCTGACTGAGGACCTCATCCCCAGCATGGGGATGATTGCCGACAAGCTTACAATGGTCGAGCAGATCCACAAGAGGGTCACTGACCTTGAGTCTCTCTCGCGTCTACCGAAGCAAGTGGAGGAACTCACTGAGAAGGTAGCCAAGATGAAGCTACCTGCCCCTTCTGCACCACCTACACCTGTGCATCGAGTTCATCTTGTGCAGGAGCAGGCATCGGGGCCTCACAGTGGTTGGGTGGAGGACCAAACTTACACCCAGCAGGACCAGCATGCACCCCCACAGGCAGAGACCGGATATGAGGACCCTCGCAGGTGTTCGAGATTAACGGGTTGTGGTACAGCCGCGACCCCGTCAGTAGACAGTAGGTGATGGGGAATGGGCAGCCTCACCGACCTTCCCCAGCTTACCAAGGAACCAGCTCCGTCCCCACACCGCACTTTCAGTCTAGGCCAGAACAAGTGTACCAGCCTCAGCAGCACCAGCAGCAGCAGCGCACATATCAGCAGGGCCACTACCGAACCTCGTCCGCACAGCAGTAAGTCCAGCCCACCGAATTGGAGTCTCTCACCTTGGCGATCCAGACCCTATCTGATAGGGTCCAACAGATGCAGAATGACTACCTGAACATGAGAACTGATATCAATTGGGTCTCTCGTACCCAGGACCAACAGATGGCGCCAAAGACCCCAATTCCCGCACAGGTTCAGGCCAACCCGAACAGCTTACATCATGGCCAGAACCGATCTCGAGATCAGGTATATTATTCAGATAATTATTTATTTGAACATGAGATCCTTTCGTACGATAATGTAAATCATATGTCCCTCAGGAGCGGAAGGACCGTGACCATACCTGATCGGGCACGGGCGCAGAAGGAAGGAGCCTCCGAGACTCTACCTGAGGAGAACTCGGAGGAAGAAAAAGGAGGAGCATCACCACCACCACCGCCGGAAGAAGAAGAGGACATATGAGTCCTCGAAGCAGCATTCTCGCATCCGCATGGAGTCCAACGAAACCGATGAAGAGCCTGCACCTCCATCTGAGGAGGATCGTCCAACAGTCGCGGAAGAAGCATCACCGGTTTCGCCTCAGCATTTTCATTTCAGTCAGAGTCAGAGTCCTAGTTTGTTTCAGAGTCAGAGTCATGTAAATAACTCAGTTCCTGATCTTAATGAGAATCTTTCAGTTTCCGAACATGAGTTGGAGTCAATAATCCCTTTCCCCCGAGCTCTCAAGGGTGGAAAGAAGAAAACCAAAAAAATCCAAAAAGATGACCCTGAGATGGCAGAGTTCTGCAATAAACACATCAAGGTCACAATCCCCTTTGACAAGTTCGTGGAAATGACCCCTGCATTTCAAAAATACCTTAAGGTGAGATGCACACCTACTAGGGTTAGCAGGAAGACCAAAAGCCGTGTTGAGAAACACGTTTTATCAGTAGCCACGACTTGTGCAATAAAGAACTCGTTTCCAAGGAAACGAAGAGACATGGGTGCACATTATGTAGTGAGTCATGTTGATGACATCGCGTTTGCACGCACTCTCCTAGACAATGGTTCCTCAATCAATCTAATGCCTACAGCCCTCTATGAGCGGCTTAATCTCGGACCTCTTAGGAAATCTAGAGCTCTTCTTTAGTTTGCTGATAAATCAACCAAGAGGTCCCAAGGAGAGTTAAGGAACATTGTGATCAAAGTCGAGGGGCAAGAATACATGGTGGACTTCACTGTCCTGGATATGGAAACCCCTCGTAATTGGAGAGATTCCTAGATCATTCTAGGAAGGCCCTTCCTCAGAACAACAGGGGCCTTATTTGACTATAAGAACGGGAAGATTCAGTTCCAAACTCCAGGTGGAGATGAGGAACTTGAAATGAAGCAGACAAGATGGCAGAGACCGGATTCAGAATCCAGCACCGAGTACTCTTCTACCGGAACAGACTGCGAGTATGTAGACTTAGTTGGGCCATGGAGACAGAACCCAGCCAGCACCGATGTGTCCATCTCCTCCGAAGATGATCCAGTGCATGAGTCAGTCTGCGAGATCCTCAGGAACGAGTACAGCTCTGAGCCTGCATCGCCCTACATCTTCGATGACGTAGAGGCCCAGTTGGGCCTGTCAGTCCTTACATCTCTAGGACAATCGGAAGATGAGGATGACGAGTCGAATGAGGTGTTTGCCGATTGTATGGAGACCTTTGACGATCCGACTCCAGAGCCGAACTTGGTGGCAGCTATCACAGAGATCGATCCAGCCACTTCCAACACAGAACCAGATCGGATTGAGCCAGATTTATTAGACGATCACACTATTCCTGAGCTCAAACCCTTACCCACAACCTTAAAATACGCCTTCCTTGCGGGTCAAGACAAGAAATTTCCGGTCATCATCAGTTCGCGATTGACCGAGGAGCAGGAATCTCGCTTGCTAGAGATCCTGGAGAAAAACTGCAAGGCGATAGGCTGGAGCATTTCTGATCTCCACGGGATAAATCCCGCTCTGTGTTCGCACCATATTTACTTGGAGAACGAAGCCAAACCCTCTCGTGAATTCCAACGCCGGTTGAATCCAAATTTGCGAGAGGTCGTGAAGAAGGAGATAGAAAAATGGTGCAACGCGGGTTTCATATACCCAATCTCCGACTCTAAGTGGGTGGCCCCAATCCATGTTGTCCCGAAGAAGTCGGGAATTCAGACGACCACCAACGAGGACGGAGAGGAGATCGTAACGAGAGTACCAACGTCGTGGCGCGTCTGTGTGGATTACAGACGCCTGAATGCCGCGATGAAGAAGGATCATTTCCCCCTACCGTTCATTGATCAGATCTTAGAGAGACTAGCGGGGAAAGAGTTCTTCTGCTTCTTAGATGGGTTCTCGGGCTACATCAAGTAGCCATAGCTCCGGAGGACCAGGAAAAGACCACGTTTACATGCCCCTTTGATACCTATGCTTTCAGGCGCATGCCTTTTGGGCTATGCAATGCTCCAGGTACTTTCCAAAGGTGCATGATTGCTGTATTCACCGAAATGGTCGGCGAATTCCTGGAAGTCTTCATGGATGACTTCTCGGTCCACAGCGATTCCTTCGATTCTTGTATTAGGAATCTGGACCGAGTCCTCAAAAGATGTTGTGAGGTTAGTATGGTTCTCTCCTGTGAGAAAAGTCACTTCATGGTGACGGAGGGCATAGTGTTGGGGAACGTCATCTCCAAGAGAGGAATGGAGGTTGACCCTGCCAAGGTGGATGTGATCAGACGACTCCAGCCACCAACCAACGTAAAGCAGTTGCGATCGTTCCTCGGGCATGTTGGATTTTATCGGAGATTCATTAAGGATTTTTCTAAGATTGCCCGACCGCTAATTGAGCTTTTAGGCAAAGACATGGAGTTTGTTGTTGATCACAAATGTCTTGAGGCCTTTAAGCTTTTGCAAGGAATGATTATGGACGCACCCATCCTACAAGCCCCAGATTGGTCTCTCCCTTTTGAGATCATGACGGACGCCTCAGATTATGTTGTTGGGGTTGTGTTGGGACAAAGAAGAGATGGTGTCCCGTTTGCAATTCACTACGCAAGCAAAGTGCTTGATACTGCTCAGCGTAACTATACAGTTACGGAAAAGGAAATGCTTACGGTTGTGTTTGCCTTGGACAAATTCAGATCTCACCTAGTCGGATCCAAGGTAACTGTGTTCACTGACTATACGGCACTACGGTACTTGATGGAGAAAAAGGACGTGAAGGCGCGTCTTCTTCGATGGATTTTACTTATCCAGGAGTTTGATTTGGACATCCGTGATAAACCTGGAAATAAAAACGTAGTGGCCGATCATCTTTCTCATCTCGAAGATCTTAATACTTCTGAGGTTTCATCAATTCGAGACTCCTTCCCTGACGAGTCGATTTTTGTTATCGACTTACTCCCATGGCGCCAATATCATGAATTATCTTGTCTCCAAGAAAGTTCCCGAAGATTGGCCCAAGAGCCAAATCGACCGACTGAAGTCGGACGCTAGACACTAGCATTGGGTGGATCCGATCCTTTTCTTTGAAGGACCGGATTGTGTCTGGAGATGGTGTATTCCTCAGGAGGAATACCAGAGTGTCCTTTCTTTATGCCACAACCTAGAGGCAGGAGGACACCACTCCGGGAAGAGGACCACATGGAAGGTACTTCAGTGTGGCTTCTACTGGCCGACCCTGTTTCACGATGCCACCGCCTTCGCAAAGTCGTGCCCAGTATGCCAGAGAATGGGAGGAACCATCGGTTCCAAGGATGAGATGCCAATGTAGCCGGTCATAATTTGTGATGTCTTTGACGCATGGGGCATCGATTTCATGGGCCCATTTCCTGTTAGCCACGGGGTCGAATATATCCTTCTTGTGGTAGACTATCTATCCAGATGGGTGGAAGCTATCCCAACCCGAGCCGCAGACAGCAGAACTGTCTGTAAATTCATTAGAGAGCACATAATCTCTAGGTTCGGGATCCCCAAAATGATGATATCAGACGGGGGTAGCCACTTTGTGCATCGGGAGGTGAAGAAACTCATGAAGGACTACGGCATTGAACACCGTGTCGCGAGTCCTTACCACCCACAAACCAATGGTATGACTGAGGTGTCAAATAGGGAGGTGAAAACCATATTGCAAAAGCTTGTCCGCCCGGATAGGAAGGACTGGTCTCAGATCTTGGATCAAGTCCTCTGGGCGTATAGGACGGCTTATAAGACACCATTAGGCACCTCCCCATTCCGAATGGTATTCGGAAAGCCGTGCCATTTGCCGCAGAGTTAGTGCACAAATCAGAATGGGCAATCAAGAAGGTCAACTGGAACACGCACCTGGGACAAAAGCAGAGAGACATGGATCTGAATGAGCTTGTGGAAGTCAGAAACCGCGCATATGACAACAGTTTGGTGTACAAGGACAAGGTGAAGCGTTGGCATGACAGATATATCAGACGAAAGACCTTTGTTCGTGGACAGAAGGTATGGTTGTTCAATGCTAGGCTGAAGATTTTCCAAGGTAAGTTGAAGTCTAAGTGGACGGGCCCATTTGTCGTCCGTACGGTGCATGACAGTGGATGTGTCGAGATCTCAGATCTTGCAGATGACGCACCGACATTCCTAGTGAATGGACAGCTGTTAATGCACTTCGTCGAATCTAATGAGCAGTTAGTCCATGTTGAGGAGATTGTATTCATGCGCGAGACAGATACAACAGATACACCTCGAGCCGCGTATGAGACCTTGCAGCAGTGAGCTCCAGCCATCAGCAGCATCTTGAAAGATTCACACCGACTCATTTGTGTATACCATCAGTCTTGTACATCCTATCCTTTTCCCCCGTGACTCTAGTAACCCATCCCCACATCATCGACCACTATCTTGGACTATACTTAGGATGACCAGATCCTAAGTATAGGGGGGAGGAGTCACTCGAGTCGGTTCTTTGTACATTCTCCAGATCACATTGGTCCTCTTACCTACTTCCATCCTATACTTAGGCTGACATGAGCCTAAGTATAGGGGGGACCGATGCCCGCACTGTATATACATCTACTTCTCTCCTTAACCTCGTCCGCCCCACTTTTTGACCTTCTTCTACACTTAGGCTGCCAGAGCCTAAGTATAGGGGGGCAGGACGATTTCTATACTTTTTTGTTATTTTAGCTCTCCTACGCTTAGCCCGAGCCATGTCTTTTTAGTCGCTTTCGTGCTCTGAGGACATAACACACGCTAAGTATAAGGGGCGTGTATATATTACATATATACTTTACCCATAGCTTGTACTTTCACGTATTTTTCACGTATTTTTGTATATATTTTACAATAATTACTGGTGGGTAAAAATTGAAAAAATAAAAAATTAAAATACATGTATACTTGTATAACACTTGTACAATTTGTATAAATTGTTGTAAAATAGGAGGTATACCAATAAAAAATGAAAAAATGAAAATGAAAAAAAATAAAATAAAATAATAGGCTTCTTATTTACTCTTGCATATCATCTCTGCATCTAAAAAGAAAAAGAGTCTTGCATTTTCATAGCATGACATCTGCATCTCATCTGCATATCTTGCATATGCAAAGTGAAAAGCTAGTGGGTTCTGAACCAAGTTATGAGTAGATATTGAGGATGGACTTGATTTGACCTTAATCCACCTAATTTCAGAGGAACCTTATAGGATCTGGAGTTAAGATGTCTCAGGTCAAGTGACTTAATTCTTTGAGTCCGCAAGTCTATGTTCACATGTCATTTTGATTAGTCTAAGTAGAATATCTCGTGCATACGCAAGATTCTTTTAGATAATGACCTAACTTGGACAAGCATTATGCACGTAGCTCTTCATTGATGAGGTGGTGAGGAGGTAGAATCCTTTAGCTTGGAGTAGCACACGGGTGGAAACATCCGTCCTCCTCTAAGGAGGGTAGTGCATCTCAACCTAGTCTGGTGGTGTTGACATCTAAGGATAGGATGTTGTGGGTTGCAATAATGCTTCAAAAGAGGGATAGTCTACTGACTCAAGAGGAACAACTCCTGATGTACATGCTGCATCTTGTATGAGTTTGAAAAAAAAGGCAAAAACTCCAAAAAAATCAGACAGGTCCAAGTAAAAAATAATACCTGTCGGAGTATGTATATTAGCAAAGAAAATGCAGCTGGATGACTTGGCTACACTGGTCAAGCATCCCGGGATAGGTGGCTACACTGGCCACCGTCCATTCTTTTCTCTACCCCCTCCTCTTGAGTTGGTTGCACTTGAACTTAGAAGGGAATACCCCGCTCCGCGAGGAAAGAGTTACTGGACCGGGTTATTGAGTTACCTTGTTAGAGGAGGCTGCTTCTGAGCCATTTCTGATGTGAAGAGTTACATTTCACTTACACAGTACAAGTAAGAATCATAGTCATCAAAAATTTGCGTTTGAGGATTTGTTCTGACCTGACTATTGAGGAGTCTTGAATAGAAGACTTGCGGAACTTGAAGTCTGTTAGATCTTAAGTTCAGGTCCAAATAAGGTTCTGCCACACAACTAATCCAAAGGTCGAGTCAATCTCCATTTTTAACTTTTGTTCATGACCTTGGTATGGAACCCAAAATCATTTCACTCTTGCATTTCATTTAGTTGCTCGAGGACGAGCAAGGTTTAAGTATAGGGGGTTGATGAATCTGTGATTCATCACTTCAAAAGTTAAAAATAGAGCCTTGTTCCCGAGAAAATAGAGGCATATTTCCCTTTATAATGCATAAATAGAATTTATGCATGCAGACATAATACATGCATTTTAGCAGTCCATTTGCATTTAAATAAGAAGCCAAAATCCCTTGTAAAATATCCACTTACCAAAATAACCTCTTCCTTATAATATGTACTCCTTAGTTAATAATATAGGGAAGAAAGCCAAAAATCCCCCTTGTAAATTAGCCAATAAAGCCCTAAGAACCCCTGGACAATAAAAGACACTTAGATCCCTCATACAAACTCCAAAATAGGTCTACTCACTCTTAGAATACTACACATTAAAAGACCTTTAAAATGAGACTAATTTCATCCAATTTGGAGCTCGTATGAGAAAGTTGGGTTTTTGGGCCTCTTTGTATACTACATGTATGTATATTTGTATCTTTATATTTATGTATCATATTTGACCTCATTTCCGTCTTTGGTTAACATAAAACTTGTAGATCTCATCGAGATCTACAACTTTCATGTTTTGAGTTTTTCCAAATTCGGCCCCCTCTTCTCTCTAACCTTATTTCTTTGTCCAGCCAACCACAGCAGGCCACGTGGCACCCTCTGGTTGTGCCACGTAGCCCGCTGCCCTTGCCTCATTCGCCCGCAGCTACAGCCGTTGGATTACCTTCATAATCCAACGGCCAAGCCTTCTCCACGCGCACTTTGATTTCCAGTCGTCTGATCTACCTTAGCCTTTCATCTGATCCGCTCATTGGCGCTTTAATCTCATCACGCCACGTGGCAGCGTGTGCGCCCTTCGATAGAGCCTTCATCTATCCATCTCAGCCGCTAATTCCGCAATAACCATCAACCGTCCGATGAATTCCTTGATGTCATCTCCACCGCCCGCTACCGCCTCGCGCAGAGCACGCCACGTGGCGCTTTGAAGACCGATCGATCGCGTCCCTGATCTCCCATCTCAACCACCTCTTCTAAGCGCGCGCCTCAACCGATCGATCGCGCCTTCTCTGAATCTCCACCGTCCTTAAGCACCGAGCCCACATAACGACACGTGTCACGCTTTTCAGCCATCTGATCAATCCGCTCCCGATCTAATCTAGATCGTTCCTTAGCGCCTCCGCCCAGACCGTTGGATCTCCAGATCCAACGGCTGACCATCGTCGTCAACCTCCCGCTACCCCTCTCTCCCATAATTTCCGCCTTGCGGGAGGGGCTGCCCCCTTCTATTTTTGGCCACATGTCAGACCACCTCACCGGCCGCCAACACCGCCACGACCTTCACCATTCCACCCTCAACATCGCGAGCTACCTCACTCCCCACGTCGACCGCTCTAGACACCCCACTAGCTCCATAAACCTCGCCCCATCTCCATTCCAGCCGAGACCTTCATCCTTTAAATACCCCCTCTCCGGCCAATTTCATCCCCATCCGCCGTTTTCGAGAGAAGTGAGGTCGAGCCCCTTTAACCTTCAGGTGACAACTGTAGGAGACGAGTCGAGCGACGACAACCTCAAGGCGAGATCCGCAGCATCGCCATTGTCACGTCGCGAGATCCAATTGGACTTGCCTAGCTTCTCGACTTTTCGCCAAGCTGATCGAGGCCACCACGACGGAAGCCGCATTCCGTGGCTCCATTTTCGGCGAATCACAGATAAGCATCCCTCAACTTTTCCTTGTCAATTTTTTATTTAATATTTTCAGTGTTGTCATTCTAAATCATAAAAAAAATCACATCATCGCTACTTTCTCTACCACTTCATAAACACCACATTCACAAACATCTCATTTCTATCACCGGTTATGCAATGCGGAAATCGTCCTAGAACAGGCAACTGCTAGCGTGAAGAACCACGAGTTAACCGCTAACTCCCAATCCTAGTGTCCGGTCTAGGCTCACTCCTCCTCTGCTCAACACATTTGAGTTAGGAGAAAGCGCTTGTGTGGAGTGAGCTCGCGGTGCGCGGATCAAGAGCCAATGATTAACTACTTAATTAATCTAAGTCCAAATACGAACTATAGGAGCATGCAAGAGTTATTAGGGTGTTTGGACCTAGGTTACTCGAATCAAGCAGGACCTAATTCTAAGAGCTCAATCCACAAAAGAAATGAAAAAGAAAACAAAACCGGAAAATGACGGTCGAGAAAACACGAAAAAGCCGCGGTGAGCCCCCGGGTGAACAAACACCTGGAAATTAGGCCCGAAGTGTTCAAGTGTCCAAGTCCTGTATTATTACAAATTAATCAAATACTCTCTCTCTCAAAAATAAAAGCAACTCTCTCTCTCTCTCTAGTTCTCCTGCTCTCTCCTGCCGGCTAGGGTAGAATAGCCGGCTCCTCCTCCCAAGGCTGCTCAAGATCCCCTAGGCGATCCTCCTCGGTCGGCGGTCCCTCGCAAGAAAACAAAAGAGATGTCAGATAGTTCAAAATAAATAATACACAAGAGACAAGTAAGCAAAAATGGCTAAGTAACTGAAAAGACCCAAAGGTACTCTACAAGCCGATGCTCCCCGGCAACGGCGCCATTTGAAAAGCGAGAATGCAAGAGCCGCTAAAATAGCGGTCTGACAAGTCAGACTCACTGTCGCTGATGCGACTGCTCAAACTTCCTCGGTCTTCAACAATTAACCCACACAATCAATCAGAGAATGAACAGCAAGGATTAAAATTTATTATACCCTACTAAAGATGTACAATGGCAAGCAAGTAGGGGTCGAACTCAAGAAGCAAAGGTGTAGAGCATAGATAAAAAAAATCCAATCCTGGGTCTAACAAGCAACTCAGCCAATCTAGAATTTTTGTGGGTTTTTAATTTTATATATTTTTTATTTAATTTTTAATTTTGTATTTTTTGTATTTTGATTTTTAGTTTTCTGATTTTATATTTTCTTTTTATATTTTATATTTTTATATTTTTTTTAATATTGGAATATAAAAGCAATGTAATAAAAGGGAGAAAGAGCTATTTATAAAAATAAATAAAAATGTTCAAAAATAAGAAAATAAAGTCTTTTTGATCTTTTTTATACTTTTTTGCTGTTTTTGTGATTTTTGGGTGATTTTTAGAATGTTTTTGGTATTTTTAATTAGCAAAATAAAGCAAACAGTGAATAAAATGCAAGGCTGAAACTTAAAATGGAGAAATAAAATAGCAATCAGTAACAAAAATTCTCCAAATTAATTTTCACTTAAAGATAATAAAACAAAGAAAATTCAGGAAAAGAAAACACTATTTTTGGATTTTTTATAAATTTTATAAATTTTTATGAAGGTTTTTAGAGTTTTGTGATTTTTAGGAGTTTGGTTTTATAATTTTTAATGATTTTTGGCTGGGAGTTAAAACAAACTAAAAGACACGATATATATTTTTTTGGAATTTTTCTGGAATGTTTTTATATTTTGTAGGGATTTTCTAAGCTAGACAGTGCACAAAAAGCATGTTTTTGATTTTTAATAAATATTAAAATGCACTAATTGTAAAAAATAAAAATAGGCCGTTAATCTACTATGCAACAGAGACTTAAGTTAATTTTTGTAGATTTTTTAGGGTTTAATAGATGCATGCATAAAATAAAGATAACAAAAGGAAAAGGCACAGGTGCAAGGGCTTTAATGTAATTAGCAAGAAATGCAAGGGTCTCTGCGCAAATATCTCAGAAATATTATAACAAAAAATTACTTGCAGGACTAAAACGAAATGCTCAAAGTCCCTCGGTTATGCCCGCAAAAATCCCCAAGTACCACGTGCACAGCACACGCCTGGCGGGGATATAAATGAAAATACACAAAAGCTGAGGGACTTCTTTGCAATATTACCAAAAACTTACTAACAGCAATCGAAAGTTGTGGCACTAAAAGCAAAATAGCTAAAGATGCAAGGAGGGTTTCTGCAAAAATGCCGAGGCTCACGTGTTAGGCACGCGACCTGGCAAGGCTACAACCGCAATATAACAAAATGCCAGGGGCAAGTTCGCAAATATTACAAAAAGAAGCTAACAGCAGTTGAAAGATTCGATATTACTTGCTAAATACAAAACCGCGGGGGAGAAAATAGCAAAATACCCACGCTATAGGCGCCGATCAGACGGTGGATTTGATCCCACTTGGACACGTGGCGATCTCAAGCGCGCCGATACCCCTTCGGCCATGGACGCTCCAGATTAGATTATCTTCGCTTGATCAGATGGCTGGAACGCAAGATATCCGACGGCAGCTGCTACGCGGGAAGATCAGGTACAGATCGACGGTGGAGAGAGGCTGACGATGAACAGCGAAGAACGCCGCGGTGGGCGAGCTTCCCGGGCCGCGCAGCGCCTTCTCCGCGGCGTTCGGAGCTTCTAAATAGCCTGGCACGACTCCTGGAGGCGTCCTCAAGTGGGCGGAGGCCCCAAAATGGCGGATAACCCGCCGGAGCTCCACCGCAGTGTTGAGGAAAGGGAACAGCTCCAGGAGCTACGACCAGCTTCAAAATCGACCCAGGTGGGGTCTCTCGAGCTCCCAGGACCTGCAAAACAAATGGATGAAGAAGTTGGGGGCAAACTGCCCCAACTTCGCGGAGTTTTTTCGCACAGGGGAACAGCCAGGTGGACAGGCAGAAACGGCCGGCGAACTCGATGCCGGCCGCGGTGAATCGGGATGAAGGGATGATTACTAGACGAAAATCGCGAGGAGGGAAATGTCACCGTGGCTTCTTAACATGATATCATCAGAGAAAAGAAGGGAAAAAGGGATAGAAAGGCCTCACCTGTGCGCGCACAAGGTGCCCTCCGGCGAGGACTCCGGCAAGGGGATCCAACTCGATTCGACACCGCTTCGCCCCGTTTAGACGCCCTCCAAGCTCCTGCTGTCACCACGAGTCTGGCCAAGGGTCTAGGTTAGGGTTTTGGAGGTGGAAGAGTGATCAAAAAGTAAAGGGAAGTCAAGGGGTCTGTTTTAAACCATGGTCGAGTGGCGTGAAAGACGAGGCGGCAACAGGCGCCACAGTGATGCAACGCCCAAGAATAACCCCGGGCGAGATTCATGGATATATGGGCTTCAAAAGTCCTGAAGACTTCATCGCGAAATAGTGTAAGTGGCAGCCTGGAAAAAATCGAGAAAGTGGGTCAAAACCCACTCTGACACTCTGGCAGAGGAGGGTCAGACAGTTGACCCGTGGTCAACTGTCCAGACCTCCTGGTTGGTCCACGTGGACCAACCAGGAAAAACCTCAAAGAAAATGTTTTAAAAAATAGTAAATCATGTTATTTTATTTAGGTTATAAAATAAAAAGTGTTTCAAAATTTACAAATTATTTTATTATGATTTTTAATTATTTTTATAAGATGTATTTTTACAAGTTTGCATTCATACCCCTATAGGTATCTATATCTATATATTGTAGACTTTTATTTTTAATTTGTGTATCTAATTTTATTATTTTTATTTCTTATTTTATAAAATTATAAAATACTTTTATATACATAAATATATTTTTATTTTATTTTTCTGATATGTTTTGTATATTTAATAAAATACCAGTGTATTTTATATAGGCGTAAGTGTATGTATAATACCTATGTATCAAATATATACAAGTATTTTTATTTGAGTTTTAATGATGTTTTCATTCTGATTTTAATATACATAATTATTATAAGTATTATTTACAACATTATAAAAATATAAAAATGAATAAATAATTAATAAAGAATAAATTGAATATTTTAATCAGTATAGCTATACAACAGGGGTCCAAAACTCAACTTTCAAACCGTAGCTCCGCCAAATGCGAAACCACCGCCATTAATTAGCTTATTTTCTTCTATATACAATTAAAGGTGAGTACGCTGCATTTGGAGTTTTCGTTTGTGAGATACGGGTCTGGGAAGTTGGGATTCTGGAATTTTATTCAGACCATAACTTTTATCTGTACATTATTTTTCTGTGAAATCAATTTTGTATTTTTCTTTGTAAAATTATCTACAACTTTCATGAACAAAGTTTCTTTATTTGATGTATAAAAAGTGGAACCAAAAATAGGTCCCAAAATGAATAAAAGAATGAATAAAGAGTATAGGTATTTTATCTGTATTTCTGACCTTATCTCCCCCTACTTTATTCCTTGTCGACCTATTCATCAAGATGCCTAGGTCTCGGGGTTTCGGGTCATAAAATATTTACAATATTTTATTCTTTTTCTTTTCTTTTCTTTATTCTATAATTTTGGCATTAAAAACCGTATTTTATACAATATTTACATCCATATACATGAATGCTAAAATGCATGGATTATGCCTATTTATACGCATTTACTAGGGTTTTTAAGGCCAAAATGATAGAATAAAGATGATGAAACGTGGATTCATCATCAGGTCAAGCCTGAAAGAGGGCGTTGACCCGAGGTCAACATATGGTCCCGGCCAATCAAAAAAAAGGAATTTACAGATTATTTATAAAATCAATAAAAAATAGTAAATGACTTCAAAACAAAAAGTCTAAAAAATAAAAAATATTTATTATTTTTCAAACTATTTTTCTAGTGATTTTTTATTTTTTTATGAAAAATAAATTAATCTATATACAATATAAAGTATTATATACAGGTATAATATACCTATGTATTTTATACAAGTATTTTTATTTTATTATTTTTACATGAATACCCCAATTTTGTATTTTATTTATTTTTCAAATATTTTTATTGGTACAAAATAATTTTTATTATATTTTTATGATTTATTTACAGGTATAAATTAAATAAGGAGAGAGACATATATACATGCATTTTGTTCAAGTGAGAAAGGTTTTTGTTTTTATTTTTATTTAATTTTTCCGATTTTTATTTTATTTTTGTTTTATTTTTAGAAATATATACAAGGAGGTAATAATAATATTTTATTTTTATTTTATCAAAAATAATTATTTTACATATATAAGAAATATGTACAACATAGAGTAGGTCTTATCTCTCTCTACTTATTTTATTTTGGCGGTCAGGTCAAGGCTTGACCTTCTCTTGGGGTTCAGGTCACTCTGTATTTATTCTAAATACCTCCTTATATTTTCTTTTCTTTTATTATTTTATTTTTGCATAAATACATGCTAAATATACAATGGTAACACATGCATGCTGAGTGCTAACTTATTGTATTTACACCTATTTACATGATGCTTTGCTAAGATAAATAGCTAAAATAAAAGAATAAAGAGTGAGAATCAGGGATTCATCACCCTCCCTGCTTTTCTAGACCATCAGATCTGCCCCACCAACGGTCATCAAACCGTATGTCAGAGAGCTGCTACGCGTGCGCCACGTGTATGCAAGGGTAAAATACTCTTTTCACCCTGTTGTTTATGTTGTTTATTTTCAGTCCAATAAATGTAATATGTAGTTAATAACAATTTCAGTCGGACCCATGTAGTTTCCTTATTTGCATTTTAGTCTGGTTGAGCTTGAGCCACGTGCATGCGCACGAGTATTTTGGGATTTTTGCAATTTTTGGCATGAACTTTCTGCTAGTTATTGGTTGAAATTTATGTTCTGATATTTGCACTTATGCTCCTGCTCGCCTGGACCACGTGTTGCACACGATTTTTAGGTCCCTCTACACTATTTTTAAATTACGTGTTTTTTATTTAATGCAATAAATAGCAAATTGGCCCTAAAAATTCTACAAAAATACATGGTCGCTCCTGCTTGCTTGATATTTATGTGATAATTTCAGTTGGCTAAATTGAGTTTATTTTCTATTATTAAAAATTCAAAAACCTATAAAGTGTCCTGTTTGTTTTAAGAAAAATATAAAAATTCGAAAAATCATCTAAAATTCCATAAAAAAATAGGGTTGTTGTCTTTTATTGTCTTTTATCTTCAGCATTAATTTTGTTTGAAAACATTTTATAAAAATCATAAAAATTGGAAAACACTTTAAAACTTATAAAAAATTATATAAAATTTTAGAAAAATCCAAAAATAGTGTTTTCAATCTCTGTTTGTAGATATTTGCTTCTATTTTATCATAAAAATAACGTTGTTACTCTTCCTTTAGATGTGGGGGGGGGGGGTTGGGAGTTTGCATGCTGGAAGATGTGAATTAGGTCCTTCTCCTTAAGTAGGCGGCCATAATACAGGGTTGCAACTTTAGACCTTGTGTGCAGATTAGATAGGAAGGTGTATGTTACCCCTCAAGTCTTTGCACTCCTATGTGTGTACATCATTTCCATACAGCTTCCTGGAAAGGTGTATGTGTTATGCATCTCTGACTACGTGCTGACATCAAGCCGGTTGTAGGTGATGGTTCTTCCTTCAGATTTTTGTTGGACGACTGGACATGTTCATGATGTTTACAAATCCGCATTCCACGACTCTTTGTGTTGACCTCTAGCCGTGATGTTTGCCCTAAGGATGTTTGGGAGGATGGCTTGTGGGCACCAAATTTTTCTGCTAGCTTCTCGAAGTAAAGGTTTGATGAATTTATTAATTTATTGAGTGTTGTCTCGGGCATGTGGGACCAAGGGGGCAAGATCATTGGATCTGACGAGATAGCTACTTCTATGTTAAAAAAATTTACTTGGCGATGACCGCTTCTCAAGGCTCCTCTGTAACTGATAAGGAGCAGTTTTGAGCATTTAATTAATTTTAATTTGCAAATTACCCCTAGTTGTGCACCGTTTGCCATTTTTGTCACTGTTTGATTTTTAGAAAATCACAATAACATTTGAAAAGTCAATAAAAATTACCAAAAATAATATAAAATATATAAAAAGTAAAAATATTTTTATTGCAATTTTCTGAGTGTTTTTGGCATATTAGAAAAATACAAAAAGAGTGTGTGTGAGTCCTTTTATTCCTTGTGCTTATTGCCTTTATTCCAAAAATTAAAAATTTGAAAACTTAAAAACCACTAAAAAAGAGTTCTATTTCTGAAATCACACTACTTAGATTTTAATTGTGCTCCTTGTGTTCGACTCTGGTCGTTATACCATGTAAACAAAAGTAGCAAAACCACTTACATTCACTGTTTGACTCTTAGTGGTTTAATTTTCTTGATTGTTCGTTGGATTGATTTGGGCCACAACGACGTCTTAATTCTTACTTAACCCGAGTTGATCTAATGTACATCAAGCTTAACGCTCAGTATGTGTCGAGATAAGGTCAAACTGACTAGCACAAAATCAAGTCTTCATTAATCTTCTTTAAATACTTCATTCATAACATAAATAATCTTAACATGAGTACTTAGTATTTATCTTATTTTCTAGTTATGCATAGTATTCGCCTATATTGTCCATGAGTACAATTAATAACATTTGCAATTGATTAAAAAGAAGAAGTTCACGATTTTCCATAATCATTCTCATGTAAATGTATCATGTGAGTCACCTAGAAAGAATACCATATCTCATATATGTAAAGGTGTCACATCCGTATACCTATCATTAGCAATATTCACAATATCCATAACTCAGTATATGGAAATGTAATTCACAATCGTAATATAACTTACTCGTAATTATCATCATACATAAGAGTATTCATATTATACAACAAGCTATATTTCACGTATACGCTCATACATTCACTTTATTTACACATTTGCCACATAATCAATGTATAGTTTTCACCCTTACCATGCTACATAAAAGATTTGGCTTTCACATGCAATATCATCCTAGAGATACTTAATGAACTTAATTATGCAGACAAAAGAGTATTCTTTTTGTATTCATGCATTGCATACCATACATTTCGTATATGCCCTTAAGTTTAACCATATTTGAGCATACGACTATAACAACAACATAATTGCACATATTCACTTAGCATTTTACATAATTGCACATATACACTTTGTATTTCACATAATTGCACATATACACTTAACAATTCACATAATTGCACATATACACTTAATTTTCAAATAAACACTTGGTTTCCTCATAAGCACTTAGCTTATTCATTACAGATTTATCTTATATCATAATTTATTGGACGGCTTTGGTGGCTTTTATCGCCAGCACAAGCGGTCACTCAATCATTATATAGAACATGATGACATCAACATTGAGCCAATACGTGGACTTTCCACTAGGTTCCACTGAACCCGACACCCCCGGAAGATGTTCCCCTTTAGGCCATCGATAAAACAGACTCTAGAGGTGGCTCTCACTTTATATGTAGCACTTAGCTCCGCTTACCATTAAGTACAATTATTCATGTTAAAGACATTCCAGTTCTTTTAACATCATTTCTTTTTTATGCAATAATGGTTCATACGAACCTTTCGGTTCCACTACTCAAATAGGTCTTCATTGTACAAAATGCATAACCGATATAACACAATTATTTAGTACTTCGTATCATCATATTAGATTAGATGATTAGATGATATATATTTATTTCTAAGTAATCATTCAATTACAATCACAAAGCATAGTTTCCGGAACCAACATATTAATATAAATTATAAATGAATTAATTAAATAATCAATCATGCATCGTTCACGGTAATAAATGATAAGATCACTCTTTCCAACGCATAATCCATTAACAAATATTCAACAGAATTTAACTTGTCATTATCCAAGAACAGTCCACGTATGCACTAATCACAAACAAGGTGTGCCATATATTTTATAAATTAAGACCCATATAACTTACATCACAAAAAGACTCGTGCACAATTACCACATACCAACATATGATAACTAACAATATCCTATTCAATTATATGCTCTTTTAAGATTATTTCATATCAACGATAATAGCCAATTTGGATGTACAATACATTTTATTTCTTTCAAATAATATTAATGATTTATTGGTGACGTGCATTACTCTAGTTCTGACAACATTATGGATACATATACACTTAGAGATTATTGAGCATATTTAATAATATATTAATAGGAGATTAACGGGTTACGGACTTCGAACTTGGAGACTACATATAGCATGAGGATAAGCCTATAGGGTGCTCCATAAGTTGATCGCAGGAGTTGTTATGAATTCGAAAACAAGTACATGCAGAGAGAATATAAAATAACCTAAATGAGTGTATCACAAGCACATTAAGAAAATACATTTGGTATTGAAGATATTACCTCTAGTTAATTAACAACGCCATTCACCTATCCAACATGATTAATTCATTTTGTCTCTATAATTCCCCAATATTCTTTTTGTACAACCTAATATATGTAATCATGAAAGTTAACATATCCTCAACAATACTTGTAGTTATCTTAGCATGCATGTACCTAATGAGAAATTAATTAACAATGATGCCCATAAAATCGGATCAATTATTTCTACGTATAATAATTGTAACACTGTGTGGTCGATAGAAATCGCATGCCTAACAATCATAAAATTTATGTGTGAGAATCCTATGATTGTGTATTAATATCCAACCATACTATATATTTTACAGATTAATTTAACATCAAGTAAAGTGTAACATATGTCATCGAAAGAGAGAATGTAGATATGACTTATGGACTACTCATATTGTAAGCATCTATATCCATTACATAATGGTTGCTTAGTTGGAATTTGCATTTGCCACAATATAATTCATCAAAAATTATCTCATCAAAACAACATATAGTATACGTCTAAATTCATACATGATAAAGATCACTGGTAGAAAATAAACCATTTAAATGAGAAGCATGCATATGCCTACATTACAGATTCCTTTTCCAATCTCCAAAGAATATCTATCAAATGCTTGAGAAAATACGCATATAAACATTTCCAAAGATTATGTTTATCCCTCTTGTTTTCCATTAATAAATTCGAGCAAGAAAATATATAGATGTAACTTGTATAATGAAAAATAATAACACTCGACATGATTTCAATGAAAACGATCGCCTAAATTTATCTTGTCTCATTCCTATGGGTTCAGCATATACCTTAACGAGGCGAGAAGTCCGTCCGCGAAGACACCTCGATTCCGCATATCAGAGCTGTCGTATTCCACATCATCGCTCCTTCAATTCTATCGGAATCAACAAAACTCGGCAGCGACGGGGACAGCTGTCATGGTCGGATTCAGAGATGGCGTCAGTGGGTCTCTCTCTACATATTTCTCCCCCCTCTCTCTCCAGAACGTTGAGTGGTTACAGTGATTTCACCTCTATCCATAATATTCCATGCAATTGAAGAGGAAATGGTAAAAGTGGCACATGTCTCCTCTCATGCACGAAATCTCCTTCTAAAATTAGAAATCGCATGGTCAGAATAAGGGGGTTGAATTAGCCATCCATAACATCATTCCTTCTCTTTTTTTATTATTTTATTCTTTTTTATATCTAATAATGGAATATGGGTCGTTAAAAAATATGTGTTATATGTGCTCTCAAGAAATCATCATTATTGTGCTAAAAATTCTTTAAGCTTGTGCATTCAAGATTATTGTTGATGTATTTCTTCTTAGCATATTGTAAACATGTATTCGAGTAGTGCATTTCTTTCTTTGTGAGAAATAAAATCTTCTTTCAGAAATTGTTCAAGAAAAGATGCATGTTCTGCAAGAAGTTGCGCTACCCTTGATTTAAAATAACGCTGTGATAATGGAAGCAATCTTTATCGACAGAGTGAATGGAAAATCCTATAAGATAATTATATGTCATGATTTTTTACCCACTCATGTTTCCACTTAAAAATCAGTGTGCACATTGTGGCTTGCTTTCTCTACTTATCTCTTTGTGGTTTGTGGGTGAATATGTTTATTGGAATATTGTATACTACAAAATTCACTCCCTTTTTTATCGAACTCTCAATTTTAAGAATTCAAAAACTAGGGCAAATGATGGTGCCACTTAGCATCATCTACACAACACGTGGGTTCTTGCAACTGGCCTTTCGAGAATGTTTAAGCTTGAACAGCTTCACAAAAGAAAGAGAGCAACATGAAACCATGAAAAACAATTTAAGAAACACGACTAACATAGAAGAAAAACTAGCCAATCAAACACATCATAGATAAAATGATAATGCAACAAAAAAAATAAAGGAAGCTCCTAGGTTGAGTGATTAAACTAGGGGGCAAGAGATGTTACCTACACGACTAAGGGAAGGTCTAGAAGTTCTCTCAGAGCTATGGCAACACACACAAATACACATCAAAACTCCATTTTAACATATATCAGTCTCTCATTTTGATCATGGGTGTGGTAGGTGAGTGTCCAGGGTCTGAAATCATGCATGTATGTCACTGTGTCGTCTTTTGTTAAATATACAATGATGAATATTACTAGTTACTAAATTATATGCATAAATTAACGACAAAATACCATACTCATCATCATAATTAGTGACAGTTCATGTAAGTTGCACGGATTCCCCGTTGTTCAGCAGAGGTATGCTATAAAGTGGAGGTCTGTCCGAATGCCTCATCAAGATCGAGCGGTTCAGACGAAAAAACTCACAAAAGCCCTAAAAGCCATGATTTCGTGTGAACCGCTCGATCTTGATCGAGCAGCTCATGCGGATCATCTGCTGTACAGCAGAACTCAATTGTACAGCAGATGATCCGCTCGATTCTATACAGGACATTAGTGCAATTTTCAGGAAAAAAATTCAAGCACCCTTAGCAGCTGTCTGTGGTACTACAGCTGTATTTGACCAAAATTAAGAGCCTCGAGAACGCAGATAATATACCACGGAGCAACTTAGAATGACACACGTACAAGATAGAAAACCCCTCCAAAGTCAACGCAGCCATTGGCGCTGACTTCCCCCGCAAGTGATTTGTAGCGCGTATCCTCGAAATCCTTCCAAGTGAAACCACGGGACGGGATTATGAAGCCCTTCGCACGGTAAGGGTCCACAAAAATCCTGATTTCGTGCGAACCGCTCGATCTCGATGGAGCGGCTCGGAAACCCTGCCCACTTACAGCAGATCCCTGCTGGTCAGCAGAGGATCCGCTCGCCAATCAAAGTGCCAACTGCCGCCACCTACCCATTACTTGCGCGTCTCCCCACATCTCATGCTCACCAATCCGCAGGGAGGAAACCCAACCATTTCCTCACACGCCACGGCTAAAGAAGCCCGGATTTAGACCACTCTCTTCCCCCACGTCTCTCCCTTGATCATTCCCGGCTCCATGTTATTTATACGCAGGCGTGTGATAAACATAAGCACACAGTGCCATGTCCAAGCTGCCCCGCCACAGCCTGGAGGAAGACCGCAAGGCCATACACGACCGGCACTTCTCGGGGATAGAGCTCGCGGTCGCGATGGACACGGTGCCGTTGAAGGATCTGGATGCTGAGAAGCTCAAGTGCGAGATCAGGAAGTGGGCGAAGGCCGTCGTGGCACACGCAAGGCAGCTCAGCGGGATCGTCGCTGAAGTTTGAGCGGAGTGTAGAATCCGGTGAATGGTGATGAGATGATCGATTTGGCAGAGATTGGAGGAAGAAGTTGGTGGCGGTTTGTACATGACTCTGTACTCCCATTGACACCGATGGTTTCTTTGATAGAGTATATATTATCGTATCTGACGAAAATGTGTAGCCGTCACTTGTAATTATCATGATATCTTTATATCGGATTGGAGAGTCGATCTTAATGCCTCTTGATAGTCGAGGTTGTTGTATATTCAAAGTTAAATTTTCTTTTTCTAGCCATGTAAATAAGGATAGATATTTGAGATTCTCATTCGATTGGTTTGGAAGAAATGTAATAATGATGTAACTACTTTATCACAAAGTTGATTCTGCGTGAAGAAAATCTTCTTATTTTGAAATAAAGAGGTTCGATCCCTCGTCAAAATGGAGGCACAAAGTTCATCCGGTTTAGTAAAAATGAAAAAAAAATAAAATTACTGAAATTGATGGGACTCTACTTGTTTGAGTGAGAATTAGATTGCGAATTCGGGTGTGGTAATTTGGGACGGAATAGTTTTGCATCAGCAGTAGAGAATGGTGAGATGATGTTGCATGTTGGTTGGATTTGGGCGAGATTTGGTCGCATGATTAGGTTTTTTGGCCATATATTTCGGTCATATGATTAGGCTTGGGCTCGATTTAGTCTCATGGTATTTTACATTGAAGCAAGAATCTAAGTGTACTCCAATGCACTTTCCCATTATATAGTTTTCGTCAATTGAGAAAGAAAAAAAGTTATATCATCGCTAGAGTTGGCCAAACTGTACGTTGAACGGCCATGAAACAGGTCAAACGGGCATAGGTTTCGATATACTCTACCCTAATACAAAAGAAAAAGTTGTTGTATATTATGTTCAGGGTTTGACGGGGCTGCCTCCTGGGGGCAGTCAAGGGGCTTTCCTTACGATATTTTCCGTAATTTTTTTTATTTTTTTTTTTTGAAAAATATCACCATGTATATTCATTTATATATCCCTCCAATATGACATTCTAATTTCGTCAGAAACAGAGACACCTACACGCTCCATCTAGAACAAGTCGATTACAACAATGTTTAGACCGTTAAAATTACATGTTCTAGATGGAAGGCATGTGAGTCTATGTTTCTGACGAAATTCGAATGACATATAGGAGGGATATATAGATGAATATACATGGTGATATTTTACAAAAAAATATAAAAAAAACTGCCGAAAAATGGCGTCGGGACAGCCCTATTTTTTCCTTTTGTTTAATGCATGTATTATCTATAATGTATTTGTTTATTTATTGTTTTTTGTATATCAAAGGGTGTTGGGTGGGGCTATGTATATTTTTGTCATGCCGCCCATTTAATGAGCTGGTCAAGAGGCGACCTGGGTCGGATCAGTCTGTACTCCTTTTTCTTCTAGGTCAAATCCAGCCCATGAGCGGGTTGGACATGCATGGTCTATTCCAGTGGCAGGCATAATTGCCGTTTCCTTTGAAAGATATGCTAATACAAGATTTAGTTATTAAAATATGATCTTATTAATTGATTCCTTATAGCTTAAGTAACAATTGACTTAAAATTTAGTTCAAGGGAATATATATTGTATATTATACTATATTTTCGACATTAGATAGATGATTAAATTAACAAGGATATATAATTATTTTTTCTTTTTCACTGTATAAAAATAATAATGTATTTTTACAGTTGTACTCCTCTTAGATTATGCAATATCAGCAATGTTCCTTCCTTTTTTTGCAATAACAGTTGTGCCCATACTTTTTAGGCAATTGACAATTGTGCCCCTCGACCCATAAAGAGGAGGCTGAACGTATAAGACACCGGTCTCTGGTTAGTGTGTCAAAGTAATGGCTCTCAATGGTCAAGTGGCCCGAGGGGAGGAGAATCCGAACGGCATAGGTGGAGAATAACACAAATTTTGTCATTTTCAAAAAATTGATGAGAGGGATTGAAAGAGAAGCAAACTTGATGGAGATCAACTAGAGAGAGAAGAAATGAAATTGAAAAAGGAAGAAGGGCAAAATACTGAGGGATACGTTTGGGGTTAGAGCTTCAATGTGCTCCAGGTGATAGTAGGGTTGTTAATCGAACCGAACTGTAACGAACAGACCTATGTTTGAGTTTGGTTCGATAAGGATGTTCGAAAGTTTGAGTTTGAGTTCGGTTCGATAAATGTTCGATAGGATATGTTCGAGTTCGAGTTCGTTTAGAAAACGAACGTTCGAGTTCGATTCGATAACAGATCGTTAAGAATTTAACCTAACTAAAACTTGTTTATATGATGAAGTTCGATAACAAGGTTCGATAAGAAGTAAAATAAGAAATTATTCAAATTAAAGTGGTACAAAGACCAATACATACCACAATTTCTTTAAACTCAAAATTTATGAAGTATATAAATACTAAGTTACATACAAATACACACACATATCCATACATCGAACTCGAACTTTTATCGAACGAACATATGTTATGTTCATGTTCGGTTCGTTAAGCTATCGAACTAAAATTTGAAGTTCATGTTCAGTTCATTTAGAAACGAACGAACATTTTTCTAACTATTATCGAACGAACTCTAATCGAATACGAACAGGTTCAGTTTGATTAACAGCCCTAGGTGATAGCCTCGATGCCCGACAATGACAGAAGTTGTTCTGAGCGACTTCGTGCTCAACCAGGTCCATTGAGGGTCTTGATCGATGCCTGGGTTCTACACAAATATTGTTCTGATCATAGAGTTGCTCGAAAAGGTCCATCGTTATCGCAAAACGGTGTTCGAAAGGAAGTTGGCTAAAGATTCCCCTACGGTGTGATGTGTTAATTTATGGGATGTCTTGGAAGCTTTGTAGGTATTAGTGGAGTGGTTGAGAACAAGGACAGATGGAGGGGAGGCAAAGAGGGGCAAGTGCCCCCCTTAATTTTAGCCCAAAAAATTACTATATTTAGTGCACCGTAACTTCTCTCTCGCCCTACTTTTCTCCCCCACACTCTCTCGCACCCCATCTCTCTCTCACCCGCTTGACCCCCCCCCCCCCTCTTGTCCCCCTCTCTATCTCACCCTCTTATCCCTCTCTCTTGTGCACCCCCCCCTCTCTCTCATCCTCTTTATCCCTCTCGCTCACCTCTCTCTAGCAATCTCTCTCCCCCGCACTCTCTCTCTCTCTCAACTGTCTCTCTCTCTCCCGCACTCTCTCTCTCTCAACTCTCTCTCTCTCTCTCACTCTCTCTCTCTCAACCACTTTGTTTTCTCTCTCTCACTCTCTCTCTCTCTCAACCTCTCTCTCTCTCGACTTTCTCTCTCTTAACATTATCTTTCTTGTTCGCTTGCCCCTCATGCATCTGTGTTTGATCAAATTTGACAAAATTCGACGTCTATCAAGATTCAAAGTCGAAGGAGAATAGGAATATTTTATGTTATATAATTTTTCTATTAACAGAGTCCATTGATTTTTCTTATTTTTGATATCTTTTTTTACTATTAGAAAATGTCTAATGTTGATAGTAATATTTTATATAACAAACTCGATTGAATAATTTTATCGTATAAGTTTATGCATCTAGATTCTTTTTTATAAGATATCAGACAATCTGTATGTTCTTAATTAATTTTTTTGTAGAAATATTAGTAGAAAAGATTGAATAATTGTTTGATATGTTAAATAAGCATTTTATAATTTGATGATTATTCACATGCAAATAATAAGTATTCTGTTTTATTACAAGTAATCTTACATATAAGTCGAGTTATTAGCAAAATTTTTTTTACATATATAATGAAAAAATATTTCAAACGAGTAGGAGGTCCAGATTCATTGATGATTACATTATATATAGTTATAATATGCTTAAATTATGTGGAGTACATACTTAATATTTGATTTATAAACTCTAAATTCGCATAATTTATATCTAATTTATTCCATGCACCCAACAGAGAAAACCACTTTAATACATCTAGAAGACGGCTAATCAAAGAATAAATCGAAAATTCATGCTTATATATCTAGATAAAATATTTCAACGATCTCTATTTATATAAATATATCTATGAACTACATCCAGCACTGAGATTGATAATTATATGTGTTCATCATCAAAATATAACTTAAATCTAGACTTCATTAAAAATTATATTGATGCAAGAGAGATGGAGAGAGAACACATTTAAAAACCATGACATTGATTTGACATTACAATTCCATTGACATTTTATCTTGGAAAGAAAATGAGAGGTTGATTCGTGCAAATTCACCAAAAGCATTTCCCATGTGCAATGAAGACCCTTCTTAACTTCTCTCTCGTTCCCATGCATAGAGTCCCACGTTGGTATCCTTTCCCATGTATATGTTTCCCATGCATGTAATTAATATTTTTGTCTTTATTTGCATGAGATGAATGCTTTCTCTTTATTTTATAGATGGAAAGCATGCATGTCATCGTCTTCACTCCGGAATCAAATAGAGAAGCATTTCTTTCCCATCTTATTTGTCGCTTGTATTTTTACTACCTTAGTTAATTTGTTTAATTTAAATTTGAAAGAACAACTTTTATTGTGTAAGCTATTCTCAACTCTATTTTTCTTGAAAATATATGCAATGCAAGTTTTATATTTCATTATTCTCTCTTGAAAGCTTCCAAGTAAATCTCATCTTCCCATAATAAATTGCGATTCATCCCCCACTTCCTTAGTTGCACTCATACCATCATTTGCTTACTCTAAGTTATAGGAAGTATTTTCACCGTAGATCGCATTCTGTTATAAATTTTCTTTCATCGCAATAGATTTAAAATTCGAATCAAGTTTCAAAGAAGAATAAAAAGAGCAAGGTTGCTTAGTCCCTGCGGATACGAACTTCTACTTGCCATATGCATTTTGTATATCTCCAGTGTGCTTGTAGTTGTAATATTATTTGTTTGATTACATTTTTCGTGGAACAACAACGACTTGATAAAATTATCTTTTTAAAACGTGAAAAATCGTGTCAACATTATAGCACGGTTGCCGGGACCTAGGCAACATTTGCAATTTTTTTCTCCATTCCTAACTTATTTTCGATATTCTAATCCATACAATTTTTTTATTTCATGTATCTGAACTCCGAAAAAGAAAAAAATGAAGATCTATGCATTTTTTAGCAAACTTGTAATTTGTTTTGAGTAGAAAAAATTGGTAATCTTAATTTCTCCCCCCTTTTGGAAAAGCCCGCCATTAGCAGGACAAAACATTACGGATTTAGCGCCAGAAGTGCAGGCACTGTGAGCTTCCTTTTTCACTTAGACATTATAAGATTTACATTTCTTGCATTGTTTGCGCATCGAATTAAACAGAAAAAAATTAAAAAAGAGTTCTTGATTGCATCATCTCTGTGGTCTTCTCCCTCTGATAGCCTAATTCAAAGTCCACCAAAATTGTCCTTGATCACATTAAAAAGATAAGCTTGAAAGATCATCGCAGTGATCCAAGTGAAAGCAGACAAAAATTTGAATGCTTGGTTGATGCACATGGTGAAATACACAAAACTCACAAGCACATAGAACCCTAGGATAGAGACAAAAATCCCTGGTGCTACGTGGGATTGCAGAGAGAAATCGTAACTCCTCGATGCGTTGGGCACAGGTTCTTATGGAAAGAGCATATCATTGATCTAAGTACCGTACCCTGGATCCTCCAGCCGGATTAGGACATCGATTTCTCACAATCTTCCACACCCATCTCTTCATTAAGGACTCTTAATTCTCTGATAACATTTGTTGAATCATTAAATTAAAATCGAAAAGATAACCGCTTCCGCAGCAATTTGTGTTGAGTTGGTGAATCAACAAATTGTATTGTGTTAATCTGTTGTGTACTTGTTTGTACTTGAGAATCTTTATTCATGGAAAAAAATCAAGTTATGCTCAATGAGATATATGAGAAAACGATGATGAATCAGGCTATTGCATTGAATTATTTGGAGGATAGGAAACGATCTTCTCGACCCATTGATCCACCTATTTTATTACTGATTGAGCATGAGATTGCTGAAATGATGCATATAGTGCAAAAATATCAAGAAGATCGAGAACACAAAAAGAACGAGTCATCCGATCAAACATCAAAACCACCCCATGATGAGCCTATATTAGAGGAATTTCTCGCATTACCTTCTCCCGCATGCCCTTCCTTTGTCTCTTCCAAGCCACTTTCACACGCAGAACACTCATCCATTTCAGATACTGGACTAATCTCTGATTCTTTAAGAAATCACTCAATCTCCTTACCCTATCACCGACCCATGAAAGTGACTCTCAACATACTCTTCATGAATTAGCTATCCAAATCCAACAAAACCAGAGAGCACTTGTGGATGAGTGTAATAGGATGCATGAGAATGTCAGTAAATAACTTTTGGAAATTCGTGCTCACTTGATGAATAGGCACTACAACAGGATGGACTATTTACGGCGGTTAATATACGCCGCAAATAGGTAAAAAACCGCCGCTAATAAGCGCCGCAAATAACCCCGACGCAAATACCTTTTGCGGCGGTTGACAGTAACCGCCGCTTATGCAAACCGCCGCAACAAGTATACCAGCTTATTTGAGGCGGTCATTAAGAACCGCCGCAAATCGTAACCGCCGCAAAAAAAAATCCAGAACAGAACCTCTGCTAGCAGTCTAACAACATAGCAACATAACATATTACAACTCACATAGATCTGCAACATAACATAGTAATTGAGCTTCTCTAAATCTGCAAGCAAGTATATATTGCAACATAACATAGATCTACAAGCAAGTCACATCATGCAAGGTTGGAAACAAACAACAAAAACAAGTAAGTCATACACATATTAGAACTTTCTAACAAGTTCTTCCACAAAGGAAATGTTCTCCATAACATATTTTTTTACATGATTCTAGATATATAACATAGTAGCTAGCTAATTATGAGGTGCAGCATCACTGTCGCCAGGGGGAGGGCTATCGTTGCTTTCACGATGCGGAACTACATTGTTCGTTCTACTCAGCTCTTCAATCAGCCTTTGCATTTGTTGCATCGTTTGGGTATTCTGTTGCACTAAATCTCGCAGTTGATCTTCCCTCCCATGTGCCCTATCCAGATCATCTCTCAAGTCCGCCACTGTCTCCTTAAGTTTCTCGAACTCCTCCTGCGATGGCCCACCACCCATTCGTCCATACCAACTTGTCTTGGTGGAAGATGCACCCCCAAGTAGAACCCGTCCTGAATGTTGGGCAGCAGGAGGAAAGACGTGGCGAAAAGCATCCTCACCCAATTGTTCTGGAGTCGCATGGTCTGATGAAGGTTGACTCTGTATGAACTCTACCATGCGACCCTGCAAATTGAATGTCATTCATCCAATTATAGATACCCTTCCCTTTTAAAAGTTGGATTAAAATGAAAGCTTGACTTACATGGGCTTCTGCATAACTCTCATGGATAAAAAACTTATTTCCTTCTTTGTCTGTCGACTGCCGTGTTCTCTCAAAAAGTCTCACTCGATCCGTCATCTCCCCTGATGCAGCCTATAATTATAGAATACATCAGCAACTATTGCATTTACAATAGAACAAAACTAAATGGATCTCACATGGATGTGTTTTAACTGATCTAAACTTGTCCTTCCCAAGGTATGTGTGGGACCAGGAGCTTTTCTTCTATTGGCCGTGTTTGTTTGAGATATATTCTGTACGTAAGAAAGTAATAAAATTTGTAAAGAAAGATTCAAAATACTAAATATATTTACATCTATGTTGATTATACCTTGAACTCCTCACTGGTCCAAAAATCAATGGCAGCCTCCCACTCTGCATGTTGCCAGCCCAAAGGTTGATTGGCTCTTGCTTCAGCCTCGGATGTGAATTGGTCGAAAATCTTCATTTTTGGAATAGTTAGCATGCAATCAAGACACTACACAAACAAATGTAACAAATGGTTAAGTTATTACCTACCTTCTTCCCTCTACTGCGTACGTCCCGATGTATTTTTCCTGCTCGTTGCAGAATCCCCTCCTCGATGTCAGCATCATCATCCTTATGTACACTATCTGGAAATCGTGCTGATGGGCGACAAGACTTTCCATCGAAATCATCCTTATGTACACTGTTCCTCCATCGATGCGATACTGGAAGAAACCTCCGGTGTCCCAAATAACACATTTTCTTACTCTCATTTAAGCGAAGATGGTGCGTATGTTCCATGCAAACAGGACACGCAAACTTACCTTTTGTACTCCATCCAGAAAGATTGCCATATGCTGGAAAATCATTAATCGTCCATAATAATGCCCCTCGCAAAAGAAATGATTGCTTCGATTGTGCATCAAATGTTTCCACACCTTGATCCCACAATAACTTCAACTCGTCAATGAGCGGCTGTAAGTAAACATCTATTGCATTTCCTGGCGCTTTTGGCCCCGGAATCAACAATGTCAACATCATGAAATTTGACTTCATACACATCCATGGAGGCAAATTGTACGTAACAACAACCACTGGCCATATAGAATATTAGGGAAACCATCCTTTGCCTCCAATAATTGTCTTATCAGTTCAAGAATATCATTCATACAAATTGAGGTCAATTTGTGCCTAGCCTTGATTCGGAATAACTCTAGTAAGAACTTCAATCTGGACATCTTATTCCCTGGGACAATTGGTTCTTCTACATCTTTCAAAAAAGTGAAGAATTGACCACTATCCTCTATCAATTCAACAAGATCATGATCACGATCAAGAACATCTTCCATGCATTCAGCTTCATTTGGTTGTCCACTACTTTCAAATTGAAAACCACCATCTACCGATGAGGATGCCTCCGCAAATTCCTCACCATGAACCGTCCAGTTGATATAAAAGTCCCACCAACCGTTGATAATGACATGCTCTAACACGGTATCCCTTTCTTGTAAATATCCATTCAAACATTTCTTGCACGGACAAGGAATCATCTCATAGTTTGCTCCTTTCCGAAATCTCTTTCGGTCAATGTGAAATGCCCACTCTAACCATGTCAGAACTCCAGCTTTGTACGAAGGATAATCTGTCCTTCGCTTCGTTAACCATGACTTATCCATGCTTAAGACCTTACAAGGAAATAATTGTTAGAGACTGATGTAAGAGCTAATAACATCTGCACGAGTGAAGGCTAATAAGAGCTAGACGAGTGAAGGTGTAGGTAGACTAGATAACATGATCAAAATAAAAGGCTCTAGTATATTATATAGAAGTACCTTACCTATGGTTTGGTAATGTTTGTCCCAATGAAGTCTTTCTATTTTACTCGCTTTGTTCTCTTGTTTCTTAAATCATAGAGAATTATGGTAAACATCACTCTCTATGTGAAAAATATCATTAAAGGAGAAGTATGCTGCACTCATAGAGACCAATGACCAACTAGTTAACATTTTCTAAATATATCCATAAGCTATACTAAATGAAACAACCAACTACTTGTATATGTTATCCATCTATAAACTAATCACAATTCCTCGTCATGCAATGTATTAGCCACTACCTATCAAACCATGTTCGATGTATAAGAACCACAATATACAATATTAAACCATGTGGAAAATATGATCCAAAATTATCATAACAATTCCACATTATACTCAGATTGGTATATGCAAGTGTTTATTAATCGGACCAATATAAATATGCAAAACAATTATGCATTATACACGTGAAAGCGATCGGGAGGTATTATACCTTTGACGGATTTTAGAAGGGGCCGGAGATCGAAACCGTAGACAAGGAGGCGGCGTGGGTGGCGAGTTGCACAGGGGGCGGCGAGGGTTTGCCGAGGGGGCAGCGCGGATGGCGAGGAGCACTGGGGGCGGAGTGTTTGGCTGGAAACGAGGAGCACTGGCGGCGCGGAGTGTTTGCGGAGGAGAGGGGAAAGGGGGCGGCGAGGTTTTGCGGGGGAGAGGGGTGGGCGGCGAGGGGTTGCGGGGGAGAGGGGTTGGCGGCGATGGTTTGCGAGGGAGAGGGGGGTGCGGTGAGGGTTTGCGGGGGGGAGGGGAAAGGGAGAAAGGGGTGGGCGACGGGCGACCTGGGAAATAAGATACAAGCTCATTTACGGCGGTTTTTAATGACCGCCGCAAAAAGAAGATGTTGTTTATACGGCGGTTAACCTAAAAACCGCCGCAAATGGCCAATTATTAGCGGCGGATATCCTAACCGCCGCTAATGCTATGTCGAAAATATCCCAGACTTTAGTAGTGAGGCCAAATAATTTGACTGATGAATGCAATATATCTCAACAATATTTTGAGAAACATCAAGAAAAGAAAATTGAGAATTTCAGGCACTCAAGGGAAGAAGAAAAATGGGCCTCAATATCAGTGAACCAAACAATGATACTTTCTTTTGATGAACTAGATGTGAGATGTATAGAAGAAGAATTTATTGATGAAATAGTGCCATCTCCATGTCTCCTCAAACCCAGATTGGCAAAATTTCATGATATCCCCATCTTCGCTCCTCCTGTGTCAAAACATGTATTAGTTGAGATGCCCAATGATTTAATAGATGAATGTTGTCTCTTGGAAAGACTCGAACACTTTGAGCATGAAACTTCATTTTGTGATCTTGAGGGGTGTCTTATGGAATATGACTCTACGGATGAAATTGAGGAGGTATGTGATATAATTTCGGCATTCATGAATCATGTTGATTAGAATGATTTTGGAGAGTATAATAAGGACATTTTTGAACTTGAGATCACACCCCTAATACAACTCGATCATGATCCACTCTTGATGGATACATGTATTAATGATGGCATCGATCTTTCCTTAGACTATTCTGAAGGTTATGAACCTCAGTCTACTAATGATATTGATTGGTCTGAGATAATAGTTGAATTTGATGATAGTATTGGTATTGACTCCAGCGAAGAAATCAAGGAAGATTTAATGTTTGATGTTAATTGTGGATGTGATTTTATGATTAATGAAAAAAGTCCAAACTTAGAGTTTGAATATGAGGGCATAGTAGACAATGAATTGACTTCTTCATGCACCAAGACTCTCTTCTAACCAACACATGATTATATGTTGAAGATCTTTTATGATGACCCTTTCAATGATGAGATTTCCAACTCCATTGCCTTCACCATTGAGAAAGAAGATCCACTCAATTCAGTTGATGACTATAAGAATACATCTTCTACTACTGAATCAGAATCTATCAGGATGATTTTTTATTCTCTGATCCATTTTGGAATGAAACTGAAGAACTACTCAAAACATTCGAAGACAATCATCCAATCATTCACGCGACACAGCCTTTGCCAAATCCGACCTCTATTGTCATACCTCCTAATTCAATAGCCAACACTCCCCTGCTCCTGACCTTTGAATACCCAAATCATATTTTTGGGAGAGAATCACCCTCGTGACTCAAGCAGAGAACTGAAATGAAATTCACAATAGATGCCACCGAAAATAACCATGATGATTATTTGAGGGAAAATGATGATTTATCACAATATATGTTAGAGGATCACATGCTTATAACCACTCAACCTTCTTTGATGGAAGAATCAATTCTTGGTCACTTGGAGCTTGACTTCAACCCATCAAACCAACTTCTAGTTCATGAGCCCATCACCAATTCACCTATTCCCCTCCCACTACATCTAGTCCAAGATCATACAGCTTCATCTCTCATTCCTGTTCACCAACCAATTACTTTCTTCACTATGTTAATGATATCGCACATCTATCAAACCCATCAACCATACTCCCACATCTTGGTCAGGATATTCATGTTGAACCAATGGTTTCATCGGGGTTTCTGAACACAGCTTCTGCACTCACACGTAATACTAGATACTCTTGAAAAGCTGAATCGTCGAGTTGGGACGCTAAACCAACAACATTTTGAGGGTCCACACCCATAGGTATGTTTCTTTTGTCTGTAGTTTAAATTTATTTTTCTTCTTCTTGGCATTAAATAAGTATGTGGGTAGCCTTTTGAAAATTACAAATCCAAAAACATTATAAAAATAATGAAAATTATATATATAAACAAACAAAAATAAAAACATTATGAACTACTCCTGCATCATTACACTCCCTTGATCATTTGGTCCTCTTATTAATTTTCATTTTCACCATGAGGACATGGTTTCTGATAAGCATGGGGGTCTGCATATTTCTCAAAATTCCATAATTTTCAAAATTGCATATTTATCTTGAAAAATACTTTCTAAAAAAACATTTGCATACTCAAAAAATCGAATTTGTAAAATTCCCTCAAAATATTTTTTCAAAAATATCGTAAAACCTTTTTTCAAAAACCACCAAAAATATGTCATTCCTCTCTATTTTTATCCTATTTTTGAGAAATCAGCTCTTCATTGCATAGATCATAGACTGAAGCTGGGTTGACCCTAACCCACTTAATTCAATCAGAATTTCACTAGGCATGAGTTTTTAAGCTTTCTTCAGGTCAATATGGACTTTATTCTCTCAGTTCTACTAACTCTACTGGTGAATGAACTTATGTGTCTAACTAGATCACCTGAGCAACTAGTAGCACTCTTAAACTCTTCAATGGATATAAAGCAACTGCACATTCCACTTAGCTTGATTGAGTTTATTTTACGAGATACAATTACAAACTAGTTGAGGTGAGGAGTTGTCCTCTTGGTTGTGCCAATGCCTGAACCTTGTCTATAGTCAGTGAAGGAACTTGACTCAGGAGCAACATGCTCTCTCTATTCTAAGTGTCTCAGCAAATAAGCCAGTATCGTGCCTCCAAAGTCAATATTAAGCCGATACTACCTTTGATGCCAAACCCAAAACAAAAACACCACAAAAAGGCATATCATAATACAAAAGAATGCCAAAAACCACCAATCATGCAAAGATGTGCGAAGCAAAAGCAATGAAAGAAGACAACCAAATAACCATTCTCCACCAACAAGCCATGGTAGCAGCCCAATGGTGCTACCTAATTTCTTAAAAGAGGCCCAAAGAGGCCCAGGGTTATGCTCTGCAAAAGAAAAAAATGAGAGCAACGGACCAAAGCGGTCTACGGAAAACTCCAAAAATTAAGTGTTATTCGCCAGTAAACTATGACTTATTTTTTATGCTGACATACTTGGGTAAAAAGAGAATATGCCTGAATTCAGGTGAGGACTGAGGCTATATGTATAGGAATTCATTCGGTACCTTGATAGATTGTGTTGTTAGCTCGTTCTCTTGACTCACGAAAGCTAAAACATCAGTAACACTGTTTATATCCATTCAAGGTCAAAGAGAGTACTTGTTTCTTAGGGATGAGCTGACTTGATCAATCTTCTGAAACCATGTCTGATTTTGTTGGAACTGAGAGGCTGTTGAAATTACAAAACTCAAGTAAAGTCGACAATTCGAACAAATCATTAATCCATGGGTCAACTCTATTGAAGTTTGTGTATTTGTGTGGTTAGGATCTGAAAACTCGATACTTTGTGGGTATGTCTGCTGCAAACCCTCACCCAATCTATCTTGATTATTTTCCTTATCCTTCATTATTATTTATCTTATTCTTGCTCGAGACTAGCAAGATTTAAGTATGAGGGTGTGATGATTACATTATATACAGTTATAACATGCTTAAATTATGTGGAGTACAGACTTAGTATTTGATTTATAAACTCCAAATTTACATAATTTACATCTAATTTATTCCATGCACCCAACAGAGAAAACCACTTTAATACATCTAGAAAACGGCTAATCAAAGTATAAATCGAAAATTCATGCTTATATATTTGGATAAAATATTTCAATGATCTCTATTTATATAAATATATCTATGAACTACATCCAGCACTGAGATTGATAATTATTAGTGTTCATCATCAAAATATAACTTAAATCTATACTTCATTAAAATTATATTGATACAAGAGAGATGGAGAGAGAACATTTAGAAACCAACACATTGATTTGGCATTACAATTTCTATTGACATTTTATCTTGGAAAGAAAATAGGAGGTTGATTCCTGCAAATTCACCAAAAACATTTCCGATGTGCAATGAAGACCCTTCTTAACTTCTCTCTCCTTCCCATGCATAGAGCCCCGTTGTTATACTTTCCCATGCATATGTTTCCCATGCATGTAATTAATGTTTTGGTCTTTATTTGCATGAGATGAATGCTCTCTTTTTATTTTGTAGATGGAAAGCACGCATGTGCCAAAGATATAAAAAGAGGACGCACTCCCTCTCCCTCTCACAACATTTTCTCCATGCGTACGTGAAGGTCTCTCCCCTTATGCGTCTTGCGCACCACCTCCTCCAGGCAGGCCATTCTTCCCCGACGCAAGCTCTCCACCCATTCTTCCTCTCATACGCAGCTAGCAGTGGCCGCCCCTCCTCCTCGACATCTTCCTAGCGTGGCCACCAACTCCAGCCAGCTCCTCCAGCTCCATACTCGTGTGTGCGATCAGCCCACACATCTCCCTGCACACCCCCATCTCCGTCATCATCATCGTCTTCACTCTAGAATCAAATAGAGAAGCATTTCTTTCCCATCTTATTTGTCGCTTGTATTTTTACTACCTTAGTTGATTGGGTTTTTATCAGTTGTGCCCCTCTGAGATATCGCAATATCAATTATGTTCCTCTCTTTTTTGGAATATCAGTTGTGCCCCTAACTTCTTGCGAAATTCACAGTTCTGTCCTTTTGTAATGTCAATTATGCTCCTACTTTACCTTAACAAAAGGGCAGAACTGTGAATTTTACAAGAAAGTTGGGGCACAACTGATATTCCAAAAAAGAGAGGGGTATAACTGATATTGCAATATCTCAAAGGAGTACAACTGATAAAAACCCTAGTTAATTTGTTTAAGTTGAATTTGAAAAAACAACTTTTATTGTGTAAGCTATTCTCAACTCTATTTTTCTTGAAAATATATGCAATGCAAGTTTTATATTTCATTATTCTCTCTTGAAAGCTTCCAAGTAAATCTCATCTTCCCATACTAAATTATGATTCAACCCCCACTTCCTTAGTTGTACTCATACCATCATTTGCTTACTCTAAGTTCTAGGAAGTATTTTCACCGTAGATCGCATTCTGTTATAAATTTTCTTTCATCGCAATAGATTTAAAATTCGAATCAAGTTTTAAAGAAGAATAAAAAGAGCGAGTTTGCTTAGTCCCTGCGGATACGAACCTCTACTTGCCATATGCATTTTGTATATCTTCAGCATGCTTGTAGTTGTAATATTATTTGTTTGATTGCGGTTTTTCATGGAACAACAACGACTTGATAAAATTATCTTTTTAAAACGCGAAAAATCGTGTCAACATTCATCTATTTCCCTAAGTAGTAAAGATAAGGAAGTTGAATCAAGTAACAAGCGCACATGTTTAGAAGTTACTGCAGATCTTGTGACAAATCTTGGATTGAGACCAAAGATATCTTCTTATGATTCTAATGATCGAGATCGTATTAGGAAAGTTTATGATAAAAAAGGTCCATGTCAACCTCTGTAAATTCATGAACCTGGTTGTGTCTCGGATCCTATAGAAAAGATTTGACTCTCAAGAGGAAACCAACGAAATTTATTTCATATGAATCAGACTTCATGTTGATTTGTTATGATTTTCGGAAGAAAGAGAAGTAAGGAAGTTTAATACGTCATTAAACTGTAATGACCATCATTAAGACTAATTAAATATGATTAAAGAAACTAATGATAGATTGAGGACCACAAATGATCATTTGCAAACACTAATCAGTTGTTAGCAAAAGTTAAGCGTGAGCTGCGAAAGATAAATTGATATTAGTGAAAGTTAATCATGGTTAACACTAATTAAGCATCATTAATGAATCTAGAATACTCTAGAAAGTTCTAACTTAAGCCTTAAGTTTTGTAAAACATGGCAAAACCATGGGTCAAAATCATGTGCCGCTAACTGTGGTTAAGGTCTAAACCATGATTTACTAACCATGATTAGTGGTTTTCTAGAGCCTATAAATACCTCCCATATCCATTCATTCTCTAAGATTTACAATGCCACCACTATCCCAAGAGCTAGGGTCGAGAGGTCGGGAGGAGGAGAGGGAGGTGGGGAAGGAACGCTAGCGAAGCGGTGTCGGAAGAATGAGGAGGAGGAAGGTATGATCATATCTTAATTTGCTTCATAAGCTAGGTTTTCGATCCATCTTCTTTTTTCAGCTTTGTTTTCGATTTATCTTTCTTTCTGATTCATTTTTTGTTGTTGTTCGAGGAAAAATCTGTGTAATACCCTTCTTATGTGCGGGTGGTTATGCACGTCAGTGAACCCTGTGATTCATAACATTTTCACTCACCTAAGACGCATGGTGTATACATATTCTCCATCGCTTATGGTTCTATTCTTTCGATTCCGCTTTTATAGTTGTTTTGATGGAGAAATCTGTGTAATACCCTACTTAGGTGTGGATGGCTATGCAAGTCAGTGAACCCTGTGATTCGTCACACCTTCATTCACCTAAGACGTGTGGTGTCTAACGATTCTCCATCTCTTGCAGTCTGATTATATTCTTTCAGATTTGTTGTTGTTTTCCACTCGATGATTTTATAGAGGAAACTCTTTCCGTTTTTCTTTTAAAATATGTTCCTATATACGGGGAAATACTGCCGAAATTTTTATAAAAATATATCCCAATATAAGGGGAAACTCTGCTGAAATTTTCATAGAAATATGTCCCAATATAAGTGGAAACTCTGCCGAAATTGTCCTAGAAATATCACCCCGTATAAGAGGAAGCTCTACTGAAATTTCAAGAGAAAATATGTTCTTCGCGTTCTTCATGTTCTTCGTGTGCTCTTCGTGTTCTTTGTGTTCTTGTCACGTTCTTCGCGTTCTTGTCACGTTCTTAGCATTTTTTATTCGAAAATGAAATTTGATCATTTCGAGAGCTATAAATCATTCTTTTTGAAAAAGAATCATGATAAAGCACTGCATATGCGAGAGAGAGATCGATTAGGTAAAGAAATCATTCATTTTGCTGTTGGGTTTTCATGTGAGATCGTTGATATTTATGATTTTATGCTCCTTGCTATGAAAAACCCTAATTTAGCTATTTTTGAGACAATATGAAAAGTTACTTTGTGATTTCAACTAAAATAAGGTCTACGTATCGAATTGATGCAGTGGCTTAGAAAGTTAGGGTTTGGAAGTTAAAATGAGCATAAATATGAGTATATAAATGTATGAATTAATATATATGTGAGGCTATACTCAATGTTGATGATTATGCAAATCAAAGACTTAATGAAAAATGACAGTATGGGAATTGATGTGTGTTAAGTTGGATCCTGAAAAGGATCGTATGTTACGTTAAGAATGACTTGGAGTAGAACTACAGGCCGGGCATGCAACCTGTAGGTTTGTCGGAAGGAACTCGAATTGGTTGGCCCTACCTAAATGGTACACAGTTACCTTATTTTGATAAGTGCGCACGAAATGAATGATTTGCAACGCGTGTTACTGGGTGACAATATATTCGGGTTGAATGATGGAAGATGTTGCCGTGTCATGCGGAGGCACGGGTGATTTGAAAGCGGTTGGGTTACGATAACATGTTCTTAAAGCCAATGGTTTATGTAATTAAAGGTTAGCCTGAGGTTTTAAGCAACCGGATCTTCGAGGATGGTGTGCTTCTTTGTTTGTCAGGCTGAGATTTGAAACCCTGGATAATAAATGAAAAGAAAATTATCATGGTAGTATTAAAGGATTGGTTGAGGTGACATTAGGTGGTATAAGTTCACCAGATCAATGCAATCTTCAATCTCGAAGTGTCCACAGCTTAGAAGTCCATTAGTGATGGTGTTTCCCGCGATTAATCCCTGACATGAAATAGAAAGGAGCATGACTTAAATTAATGAGAATGGATGAAACTTTTTTTATAACAAGTTTTGAAAAATTACAAATCTGTTTGCTTTTCTCTTCTTTGTTACTTAACACTCGCCTAATTGTTATCCTATGATTTATGGAAAACCCAACAAGTATCGGTGAGTCATCAGAAGGACTTTAATAATCTAGTCAGCTAGCATAGTCATCCAACCATTCACTATGTAAGGTAGTTAGTAATCTTTTGTGTATTTCCTTTCCAGTTGATGTACAAGTAAATGGTTATAGTGGGACAATATATCATGTGGAATTTATTTATGAATGTAAAAATATTGAAAATACTTCCTTCTGGGTATTTTTAACTACAGTCTGTTTCTGAATGTTAGGTGTGATTGCTAAATAAATTATTGCTGAGTAAGCAGATCTGAATATGGGAGGATCAAACGGCTCGAAATTGGGGTCGTGATAAATTGCTATCAGAGGCCGGTTACTCCATTAATTTACTCAGTAATTGATAACTATGAGTGGCATTCAGAAACTAAGGTTGTCTTAAGATCCTTTGATCTTAATAAGTGACTGCAGCACCATTCACAAGTCAGTGTCCCTTATGCATGTCATGCTAAAACATATAGAACCTAACCTTTGGCCTTGATTCATCCCAAGATCATGACAGACATGGCATGTCGAGGTAATTAGCAACTATATGACAATGCTCCAAGAAATGGGGGCAAAGACAACATATGTTAGAGGAGAGGCTCAATGCACAAGCTGAGAGACCTGAGGCATCCAGACCTGTGGATGCTAGGATTGAAGGTTCTATTCATCTTTCTGAGGAAGAATCTAGTTACCATCCTTCCACCGAGTCTGCTCATACCCCATCTGAAGGAGAAATGGAAAGAGCACTTCTTAAACACCAAAAACTAAGGGTAATTATCGAAAGAGAAAGATTCCTCGATTCAAAGGCATAGAGACATCTGCTGAGGCAGAACTATGGCTTGATGATGTTAGTAGGATGTTGAGGATAATGTACCAGTAGATACTTGGGTGCACTTCGTTTACTACTCCCTAGCAGACTATGCAAGATGATGGTGGAAAGCCATTTCCAAGAAATTAGTAGATCATGTTCCATAGGAGGTCTTTGAAGAGAGGTTCCAAGTTCACTTCTGTTCCTCCCACTAAGAAGAACTAAATAGGAGGGCATTGGCTTCTCTGATCCAAGGTTTCAAGAATGTACGAGATTATCATATTCACTTTACGGAGCTGCTACGTTACTCCCCAACTCTAGAAGCTTCACCACAAGAATGTATTGCCAAATTTGTTAGCGGGCTTTAGGGAGATCATAGAGAGAAGCTTGCATGTTTTGAATCCAACACTATAGATGAATCCATGGGCATCGCCTCTCGTAGTGAGATGGAAAGGGATGAAAACCACCAAAGAAGCAGCTTCCACTTTACTGGTGGACCATCCAAACGTAAGGTGAATTATAACTACAGAGACAATCGTTATCATCTAGTTGGGTCTACTATAAGCTCCTCACAGACTTTGGATCAAGAATTATCAGAAAGAGGAGGTTTCTCTAGACCTCCAATATACCCCACGACTCAACAACAGAAGCTAGTACCTCTATGGTTGGATCTTCAGCACAGACAGGAACACATGTGTGTTATTACTGTTATCAGGAAGGCCATATCAAGAAAGACTGTCCAAAGTTGAGAGGTTCAAGGTCTAAATCAACCACAATAAACAGTATAACATCCACCCCATGCAGTGGAGCAACACGCGGAGGAAGACAGGGTAGAGGTCGTGGCTCACAAGGAGCATCTCCTACACAACAATCTCTACAAAGTGTTACGGGTTCTAGCTTGCCTATTCCTGATGGCCAGCTCAATGCAATCACTGAAGAACAAGACTGCAATTTAAGCATGGTCGTGCGAGGTACCGTTATTATTCATGGCTTTTCAATACATACCTTGTTTGATTATGGTGCTTCACATTCATTTATTCCTCGACAATTAGTACCTACTTTGGGTAAGGTACCAGTAGAAGTACAACAGTCATATTTGATCGAGGGACCAAGAGGACAAGTTTTTGTAATCCGAGAAATCCTAGATAATTGTGTAATACTGATAGCAGGACATCAGTTGCCTATTTCACTACTACTAATTTAAATGGAGGACTTTGATCTCATTTTAGGGATGGACTGGCTAGAAAGGCATTATGCATGCCTTGACTATTTTCAGAAGATAGTAACTTTTCACCTTTCTAACTCGATAGAGTTCCAATTCATTGGAAAGACGTCCAATGATAATGTCAAATACATCTCTACTCCAAAGGCACAACAATTGTTAGAGCAAGGGTGACGAGGCTATTTAGCTTATGTATCCACTACATCAGGGTCAGAGAGAATGATAGAAGATGTACATAGAGTCTGCGAGTTTCCTCATAATTTTCAGAAGAACTATCTGGGTCACCTGAGAGAGAAAGGGAATTTGAAATCTCTCTCACACCTGATACTCAACCTATCTCTATCCCTCCATATAGGATGGCACCAGCTGAGTTACGAGAGTTAAAGGTACAGTTACAAGAATTGTTAAATAAAAGATTCATTCGTTCTAGTACTTCACCATGGGGTGCACCTGTCTTGTTTGTGAGGAAGAATAAAGGGTCAATACGGTTGTGCATTGATATAGACAACTAAATAAGAGGACAATAAAGAACAAGTATCCTCTGCCAAGAATAGATGATCTCTTTGATCAATTATAGGGTTCAATTGCGTATTTCAAGATTGACTTAAGACCTGGATACCATCAGTTGAAGATTAAAGATGTGGATATTCCCAAGACAGCCTTTCGAGCTAGATACGGACATTGTGAATTTTTAGTTATGCCTTTTGGACTAACAAATACCCCAACAACTTTCATGAATCTCATGAATAGAGTATTGAAGGAGTTCCTAGATCACTTTGTAGTAGTCTTTATTGATGACGTGCTTATTTACTCCAAGGATAAGTACAACATGAACACCATCTCCGATAGACAATTGAAACACTAAGGATGAATAAACTGCATGTTGAATATAGCAAATGCGACTTCTGGTTGTCTGAAGTATCCTTCTTAGGCCATGTTATTTCTGGGGAAGGTATATCAATTGATCCTACAAAGGTTAGTGCGGTGATGAGTTGGGAATGCCTGAAGACTGCCATAGAAATACGATCTTTTTGGGTTTAGCTAGGTATTATAGAAGATTTGTGAAGGACATTTCACGACTAGCATTGCCAATGACCAGGCTGACTCAGAAGGAAGTCCCATTCATATGTTCTGACGCATGCGAAGCTAGTTTTCAGACACTGAAAGGATGCCTAACATCTACACCTATCCTTACTCTATCCTCTAGGTGTGAAGGGTTTATAGTGTACACTGACGTATCTAAAGAAGGATTTGGAGCAATTCTTATGCAACATGGTAGGATAGTTGTTTATGCATCACGACAACTCAGAATATATGAGAGGAACTACTCAACACATGACCTTGAATTAGATGTTGTAGTCTTCGCTTTAAAGATATGGAGACACTACCTCTATGGTATTACTTTTGAAATCTTCACCGATCATAAAAACTTGAAATATTTGTTTGATCAGAAGGAACTCAATATAAGACAGAGACGGTGGCTATAATTGTTGAAGGATTATGATTGCGCCATCTCCTACCACCCCGGTAAGGGGAACGTATTAATAAGTGCCCTTAGCATAAGAACTTATTCACCTGGGTTGGTGAATGTTATCCACTTTTGGGGCTTACTATCAAAATTGAGTGAATGGAAATCATTTGATAGTAGTGCTGATACTATAACTATCCCTCACCGATACAAACCAAAGATCTGTGAGAGAATAAAGAAAAGGACAGGAGGATGATCTAGTCCTTAAAGACTTGAGACAATAACTTGAGAAGAATGAGATAGAGGGATTCCATATACAAGATGGGTTACTGTATAACCATCATAGAGTTTGTGTACCAAACACGCCCGACTTGAGGAAGGAAATCTTACGTGAGGTGCATTGTTCTAGATTATCCATTCATCCAAGAATTAAGAAGATGTATAAGGATCTTCGTTTAAACTTCTAGTGGCCAAGAATGAAGAAGGATGTTGCTGAGTTTGTGATTCATGTTTTACATGCCAATAGGTAAAGGTTTCATACCAAAAGCCACCAGGATTGTTGCAACCCTACTTATATCTGAATGGAAATGGGAAAGCATTTCCATGGACTTCGTTATTGGCTTACCTCAGACGACCGGTGGTAAAGATAGTATTTGGGTCGTCTGACCAAGGTAGCACACTTTATTCCAATAAGCTTATCTTCCACTCCAGACAAGCTTGTTGAGTTATATATTACGCATGTGATTTGTCTCCATGGCATCCCAAAGGTTGTAGTTTCTGATCGAGATTCACGATTAACTCACACTATTGGAAAAACTTCATGAAAGCCTTAGGCACACAACTATGCTTGAGCACATCATATCATCCACAAACAGATGAGCAATCAGAACGTACAATTCATACTTTAGAGGATATGCTACGAGCATGTGCCTTAGAATGGAAAGGATAATGGGTGAAATATTTGCCTCTTGTAGAATTCACCTACAATAATAGTTACCATACAAGTATTGGCATAGCACTATTTGAAGCACTATATGGACGAAGGTGTACTACTCCTTTGTGTTGACAAGAGGCTAGGATAAAGAACCTTTACGATTCAGATAGACTCCATGAGACACGAGAAGGTGCAGAGCTTGCTCGAAAAAGACTAATAACTGCTCAGGGTCGCCAGGAAAGCTATAGTGATACCAGGTGAAGAGACCTTGGGTTTGAAGTAGGTGACTTTGTATTCCTAAAAGTATCGCCTATGAATGAAGTTCAGAGGTTTAGCTTGCGTGGAAAGTTGGCACCCAGGTTCGTAGATCCCTTTGAAATTATTCAACGATTGGGAAAGTCGCATATAGATTTTCACTTCTTCCACATCTTTCGACAATACATGATGTTTTCATGTACCAAATCTGAGAAATTATATTAAGGATCCCGAGCATAAGATAAGCTATGATGATCTGCATGTTGATCCAGACTTGACATACCTAGAAATACATGTGCAAATACTTGACAGAGATATCAAGAAGTTGAGGAATAAAGAGGTACCTCTAGTTAAAGTGTTGTGGCACAACCAAGAGTTTGAAAAAGTCACATGGGAACCTGAGGTAAAAATAAGAGAAAATTACCCCTACTTGTTTGAATGATAATGCTATGTACTGTGTATATCTTTATTATAAATGAAATGACATTCATTCTCTTTAAGGTTGATATGGTTTCATTCATCTTTAAGGTTGTTATGCCTGCATTTCTAGTCTCGAGGATGAGACTTCCTTTATATTGTTATAATTGCAAAACCTTGAACTTGGTCATCTCTCGGATCCTATATAATAAGACACATCTCGTTAAGAGGAAACCAATGAGATTTGTTCTATATGAATCAGACTTCGTTTTGATTTGTTATGATTTTCAGAAGAAAGAGAAGTAAGGAGGTTTAAGACATCATTAAACCGTAATGACCTTCATAAGACTAATTAAACATTATTAAAAAAGTAATAATGGATTGAGGACTGCTAATGACCATTAACAAATATCAATCAGTTGTTAGTAAAAGTTAAGCGTGAGCTGTGAATGATAAATCACAACTAGTGAAAGTTAATCACGATTAGCATTAATTAAACGTCATTAATGAATCTAGAATACTCAGGAAAGTTCTAACTTAAGCTTTAAGTTTTGGATAAGACTTGGCCAAAACCATTAGTCACTAACTGCACTTAAGGTCTAAACCATGGTTTACAAACCACAGTTAGTGGTTTTCTGGAGCCTATAAATACCCCCTACCCATACATTCTCTACGATTTCCACTACCACCAGTACCCCAAGGTCTAGGGTCGAGAAGTCGGGAGGAGGAGAGGGAGGCATGGAAGGAACACTAGCTAAGAGCTGTCGGGAGAACGAGGAGGAGGAAGGTACGATCATCTCTTAGTTTGCTTCATAAGCTGGGTTTTCGATTCATCTTCTTTTTCCAGCTTTATTTTCGATTCATCTTTCTTTCCGATTCATTTTCTGTTATGGTTCGAGGAGAAATCTGTCTAATACCCTACTTAGGTGCGGACAGCTATGCACGTCAGTGATCCCTATGATTCATTACTCTTTCACTCAACTAAGACATGTGGTGTCTGCCGATTCTCCATCGCTTACGGTTCTATTCTTTCAAATCTATTTTTATAGTTGTTTTGATGGAGAAATCCGTGTAATACCCTACTTATGTGTGGGTGGCTATGCACGTTAGTGAAACCTGTGATTGTCACACCTTCACTCACCTAAGACGTGTGGTGTCTACCGATTCTCCATTTCTTGTAGTTTGATTATATTCTTTCAGATTCGTTGTTGTTTTCCACTTAATGATTTTATACAGGAAACTCTTTCCATTTTTCTTTTAAAATATGTCCTGATATAAGAGGAAACACTGCCGAAATTTTTATAAAAAAATATCCCTATATAAAGGGAAACTCTGTCAAAATTTTATGAAAATATGTCTTGATATAAGGGGAAATTCTGTCGAAATTTTCATACAAATATGACCCAATATAAGGGGAAACTCTGCCGAAATTTTCCTAAAAATATCACCCAGTATAAGGGAAAGCTCTGCTGAAATTTCAGAGATATGTTCTTCGCATTCTTCGTGTTCTTCGTTCGTTCTTCGTGTTCTTGGCATGTTCTTAGCATTTTGATACAAAAATAATATTCGATCGTTTTAGGAGCTATAAATCATCCATTTTGAAAATGAATCGCGATAAAGCACTGCATTCACGAGAGAGAGCTCGATTAGGTAATGAAATCATTCCTTTTGATGTTGGATTTTCATTTGAGATCATTGGGATTTTTGATTTTATGCTCCATGGTACGAAGAATCCTAATTTAGTATTTTTGAGAAATATGAAAAGTTGTTTGTAATGTCAACTAAAATAACGTCTAAACTTCTAATCGATGCAGTGGCTTGGAAAGTTAGGATTTGGAAGTTAAAATGAGCATAAATATGAGTATATAAATATATGAATTAATATATATGTGAGGCTATACCCAATGTTGATGATTATGTAAATCGAAGGCTTAACGAATGAATTACATCATGAGAATTGATGTGTATTAAGTTAGATATGGAAAGGATCGTGTGTTATGTTAAGAATGACTGGGGGTAGAACTATAGGTCGTGCATGCAACCTGTAGGTTTATCGAAAGAATCTGTATTTGTGTGACTTTACCTAAGTGGTACACGGTTGCCTTGTTTTGATAAGTACGCACGAAATGAATTATTTGCAACGTGTAGTACCGGGTGCCAATATATTCGGGTTGAACGACGAAAGATGCTGTCGTACAATGTGGAGGCATGGGTGGTTTGATAGCAGTTGGGTTATGATAACATGTTCTTAAAGCCGATGATTTATGTGATTAAAGGTTAGCCTGAGGTTTTAAACAATAGGATTCTCGAGGGCAGTGTGCTCCTTTGTTTGCCAGGCCGAGGGTTTGAAACCATGGATAATAAATGAAAAGGAAATTATCATAGTACTATTGGAGGATTGGTTAAGGCGATATGCGGCGGCATAAGTTCCCAGATCAACGAAATCTCCAATCCTGAAGTGTCCATAGCTTCGGTGTCCATTAATGATGGGGTTCCCCGGAACTAATCCTTAACATGGAATAGAAAGGAATATGACTTAAACTAATGAGAATGAATGAAACTTTTTACGATAACAAGTTTTGAAAAATTAAATATCTTTTTGCTTTTCTCTTCTTCGTTATTTAACACTCGTTAATTGTTATCCTATGATTTATGGAAAAACCAACAAGTGTAGATAAACCATCACAAGGACTTTAATAATCCAGATAGCTAACATAGTCATCCAACCATCTACTCTATAAGGTAGTAAGTAATCTTTTTGTGTCTTTTCTTTCCAGCTGATGTACATGTAAATGGTTATAGTGAGACAATGTATCACGTTGACTTTATTTGTGAATGGAAAAGTGTTGAAATAATTCCTACTGCATATTTTAAATTGTAATCTATTTCTGAATATTAGTTGTGACTACAAAATAAATTATTACTGAGTAATTAGATCTGGATATGGGAGGATCCGATGGCCGGAATTGCGGTCGTGACAACCTCAATCATAATTTTTCACAAGGAATGATTGGAAATAAATTAAGACGATTTAATCCAACCTGATTTATTGAGTACAAAATATGGCTAGAGTATAACATATCAGAAGATGTTGCATATTGTCTTTATTGTTATTTATTATGATCAAAAAATGATGTTCAAAGTAGAGGAGAAACTTTTATCACAAAAGGATTTAGAAACTAGAAGAAGAAGACGAAGAAATTTGATGAACATGTTGATGATCCAAATAGTGCTCACAATACATTGAAATAACATAACATTGCTTTGATGAATCAGAATCAAAGTATGCATAATTTATTAGATAAACATACATATGAAGAATGATTATCGAATTTGTCTGAATGCAACAGTAGATTGTATTAAATTTCTTTCAAGACAAGGTTTGACTTTCAAATGAAATGATGAATCAAATATCTCAATTAATCAAGGTAATTTCCTTGAATTATTGAAATTCCTTGCTGATTATAATAAGGAGATTGGAGATGTTTTATTGGAAAATACTCAAGAGAATCTAAAATTAATTACACTAGAAATCCAAAAGGATATTGTTATTGCAGCTGCAACATTAACGACTAAAAACATCATTATGGAAGTTGGGAATGAAGTGTTTTCAATTTTAGTTGATGAATCTAGAGATATATCAGTTAATGGATAAATAATTGTTGTTCTATGCTACGTGAACAAGAAATGATGTTTGTCGGAGATTCCTATCTACAATCCATGTTCGTGATACTACAACTTACTCATGAAAAGGCTCACTCAAAGCTTTATTTTCATCACATGAATTAAATTTTGCAAAATTATATGGGCAAGGTTATGATGGTGCGAGCAATATGAGGGGAGAATTTCATGGACTTCAAGCATTGATTCAAAAAGAAAATAGCTCAAAATATTATGTGCATTGTTTTGCACATCAGCTTCAATTAGCTTTGGTAGCAGTTGCTAAAAACAATGTTCAAGTTGTATTGTTATTTAATACTATTCTGCGTCTGTTGAATATCGTTGGAGCTTCGTGTAAACGCTGTGATCATTTAAGAGAAAATCATGCTCTTCAAATTGTTAAAGTTATTGAAATTGTTGAACTTTCGACAGGTAAAGGTTCAATTCAACAAACAAGTATGCCACGTCCTAGTGGTACTCGATGGGGATCACATTACAATTATCTAATTAGCATCATTTTGATGTTTACATCAATAGTAGATACTCTTGATATTATTGTGCAAGATGATTCAAATTGTGAACAAAGAGTTGAAGCATCTTCTTTGTTAGATTCCATACAATTATTTGATTTTATATTCAGTTGTTATCTTTATGAAACTTGTTTTGGGTGTTACATCTAAATTATCACATTCACTACAATGAAAATAGAAGGATATGTAAATGCCATGACTTTGGTCAAGATTTCTACATAGAGGTTGCAACTTTTAAGAGATAGTAGATGGGGCCCATTACTCGCAAATATAAGTTGCTTTTGCAGAAAGCAAAATATTGATGTTCCTGAGATGGGCAAACCTTGGATGGCTTGTGGAAGGTCACGAAGTAGAACTCGTAGTATGACTAATTTGCACTATTAGCATGTTCAAATGTTCTATATGATCATCGACTCACAACTTCAAGAACTGAATTGTCGTTTTAGAGAAAGGCCAACTAATTTGCTTCTGTATGTAGCATGTCTTAATCCATCACAATCATTTTCCTCCTTCAATAAAGAGAAGTTAGTTTAGATTGTCACATTGTATAAAGATGATTTTTTAGATGTTGACAAGGTGAAATTAGATTAATTTAAAATATATTTTTTGGATTTGACTTCTGATGAAGATTTTTCCAAGCTGAAAGGAACCGTAGATCTTGCACAACTATTGGTTGAGAAGAAAACGGACATGATATATCCTTTAGCTTATAAACTTATGAAATTGGCACTTGTTCTACCAGTTGCAACTGCCACAATAGAAAGAGCATTTATGCAATGAAACACATCAAAAATTGCATTCGGAATAAGATGGGGCATCAATGGTTGAATGATAACTTGGTTACATATATCGAAAAAAGATATGTTCACAAATGTTAGCAATGAAGAAATTATTCAACGATTTCAAAATATGAAATCTCGTCGAGGACAACTCTAACAAGGTAATATCATAAAGAGCACAATTATTTTTATGATTTAAAAAAGAGTACAATCATATTTATTAGTAGATTTTATATAGTAGTTGTTTTCATTACATCAGTTGTTAGTTAATTTCATTACATTGATAAATGCAATCAACAACAACAACAAAGCCATTTCCCACAATTAAGTAGGGTCAGCTACATGGATTCTTCACCCTCATTCAGGTCTATCTTGGGTCAATCTCGGGCCTATATCTAAAAAACTAAGATCCCTTCGTATAGTCTCTTTCCAACACTTCTTGGGTTATCCTCGTCCTCTCTTAGCCGTCTCAACATCCCAATACTCGTATCTCCTAACTGGTGCATCCGTTGATCTTCTTTGCAAATGACCAAACCATCTTAAGTGATTTTCTCGCATCTTATCCTCGATCGGAGCTTCATCAACTTTCTTTCTGATTGCATCATTCCGAATCCGGTCTTTACGTGTGTGTGTGTGTGTCCACACATCCACCTTAACATTTTCATTTATGCTACAACCATTCTCTGCACGTGTCTATGGTTTACAGGCCAACATTCAGATCCATGGAGCATAGAAGGTCTCATGGCTGCTTTGTAAAACTTTCTTTTAATTTTTAAAGAAATTTTCTTATCACAGAGAACAACAGGGGCTCCTCTCCACTTTAGTCAGCATGCATTTATTCTATTAATAACATCTTCATCAATTTCCCCATCTTGTTGCAAAATAGATCCCAGATATCTAAAAGAATCTCTCTTCTGTATGTTATTGCCACCAATCTTCACCTCAATTCCTTCACCACTGTTTCCATCAAAGTGCACTCCATATACTCCGTCTTAACCCTACTTATACGAAATACTTTAGTCTCCAATGCATGTCTCCAGATCTCAAGCTTCTCATTTACTCCATCTCTAGTCTCGTCAATTAACACAATATCATCAGCAAATAACCACCAAGGTAACCCATCCTGATTGTGACTTGTCAACTCGTCCATAATCAAAGTAAAAAGAAATGGACTCAAAGCTGAACCTTGATGTAAACCAATGTTGATGTCAAAATAGTCAGTCTTTTACACAAGATAAAGCCCTATCATACATGTCCTTTATGAGGTTAATGTATAGGACAAGTACTTGTCTTTTCTCCAAAACTCTCCACAATATCTCTCGTGGGACAGAATCATAAGCCTTATCCAAATCGATAAAGATCCTATGGAGGTTCTTCCTTTTAGCTCTATAAACCTCCATTGTTCTCCTCAACAAATGGATAGCTTCAATAATTGAGCGACTTGGCATGAATCCGAATTGGTTTTCTTTTACGTTGGAAACTTGCCTCATCTTTCTTTCGATCACACGCTCCCAATTTTTCATAATGTGACTCGCCAGCTTGATACCTCTGTAATTTGAATAGTTTTGAATGTCTCCTTTATTCTTATAAAGAGGCACCACGGTACTCCTCCTCCAATGTTCAGGCATTTTCTTGCTTCGCCAAATAACATTGAAAAGATTTGTAAGCCAAGTCAAACCACGCTTACCTAAAACTCTCCATACTTCTGCATGGATGTCATCCGGTCCTACACCATTCATAGGTCTCATAATCTTCAAAGCCCCCTCTACTTCCTTTCTTTGTATTTGTTCTATAGCTTGCATGATTCAAGTAACTTTCACTATTAGCTAGATCACCCAAAATGATCTCTTTGTTTCCTTCCCTAATGAAAAGTTTATGGAAATATTGATCCCATATAGTCTCTATGTCCTTCTGAATAACAAGCACATGACCTTCCTCGTCCTTAATGCATCTCACTTGAGAAAGGTCTTTGGTCTTTCTTTCTCTTGCTTTGGCCAGCCTGAATATATCCTTCTAGTCCTCCTTAGAGTCGATATTTTTATAAAAAAAACTTCATAAGCTTTTGACTTAGCTTCCCTTATAGCCTTCTTTGCTTCCTTCTTCACTATTTTGTAGTTTGTGACAGTTTCCGTTGTTCTATCCTTAGACATAGCTTTAAAGCATGCTCACATTGATAAATGCAATGTTGTATATAATTTGTATCTTCTCCTAATTACCATCCTAGCTCTGTCCCTAGTTGAGAACATGGCGAAGAAGAGGGATGAGTGGAAAATGGAGTGAAGTTGATAGCGATGTATAAGGTTCACTGTAGCAATTATGTTGAGGCGTGGAAGGTAGTTGGTTGGACACAAGAGCTGTCCGGAGGAAGTGCGAGAAGAAGATGAAATGCCGACACTCCAAAATTCTAAAAATAAAAAATAAAATGCACCTTCAATTTAAACTATGCCTAAATTATAGAAAATGTAAAATGAAATTCCAAGTTCTATAAGGAGTTACGTTCATAATCGACCATATGTCTTTTGTATGATTTTTAGGTGTCAATTTACATGTATACTATACTTGTAATTTTGAAAATTTCAATTCTTATTTTGTTTCCTTGCTAAAAGTATATGCAATTTACATTTTTTATTATAATTACACATCATGTTACTCACTTATTTATTTTTTTTGTTGATTTTTGCTTTTATTGCATAAACACTATACAAATTCTACAACGAATTTCATAGGTAGAAATACTTAGAGTTTTGTTTTCATATCCTGTTTATTTTTGCTTATTGTATTGATTTTTGTATATTTTGAATGAAAGTAGCGTAAAATCCTAAAATACTAAAGATACTAAAACTCAGTTTCTGACCTGATGCAATGTACAAAATGGACAAATATGATTCTTCTTGTATTACTCTTCGAGACATTTCCAACAAGACTAAGAATATCAAAAAAGACACCATATGCAAAAGTTGCACACGAAATAGAGCAGTTTACGACTTTTGATCCGCGAAAGGCTAAGTGGCAAAACCAATTAATCACTTTATCCACGTCCATTGTTGGAGCTCCATCACCGATGACTTTTTCGACCTCCTATCAGCCATCTAAAGGCAGCATTTCAAAGAGAATGACGAGTCCCACGCAGTGCTAACGAGTGTTTCATGCTAAGCACCTCGAAATCACATATTTTGGGGTAGAGGAGATGTCCAAGGAACGACCCTCAAAGGTATAGATTTTGATTTTACACATTGCTATTGGGTTGTACGTCTTCGTACATTGTGTATTCGTATGTTTCACATTGATCTGATGTCCAGATTACCTGGGATCGCATGTGCAACATTGGAGTTCGTATCGTAGCGTCAAATTCCATCACAATTTACGAGAGATTAGGTGATCCAACAAAAAATGAAACTCATGTCAGATTTATCCTATACATGTATGTAATTTGTTTCGAAATCAGAGATGAATTATCAAACACAAAATCGGACCATCCACCGCATTCAACTGCATTTTTTAAAAGTTTCCGTGATCCAAAAAACATGATATATATGTCAGATTTCTCCTTATTGAATGTTCTATCCTGAATATAATTTATTTTCAAATCTTAAATAAAAAGTTAGATACCAAATCAGAGCACCAACTCACGGTCTACAGCTTTGATCGATCATACAAATGGTCTGATCGATGTAATAAGTCATTGCCTTAGCAAATATTAGTCATCCAAATAATTTAATTACCTAACTATAATGAAACCTTTTATAATTAAATCCTATGTGGTTAAATGGAGAATCGTAATAGATGATGTAAATGTTAACTGGATGAGGAATGAAATTGGGTAACTGAGTGAAAGTCTAGATCAACGTTAAATCTATTACAATGAGTAATTTAAATTTGTATGACATATGGTTGTATTGTGGATAGAACACTTGCCCCCACGTGCCTTGTGCTTTGGTGGTATCGAGGTCGAGGTGCTCTCTCGTGTTGAGGGTTGTGGTACACACTATGCAGTTCTAGTGTTACACTAGGTAAAATAGTAGATGCTACCAAGGGATGGGGTAGCATCCTTGGGGTTCCAGGTAAAAGACTATATAATCGCGACCCCAGTTGCATTAACCAGATGATGCGTAGTTCTCGACGTTGCCCCAAGGTTCTTTCCAGATTGTCATGAGAAGTCTCCTTCTGAGATGCGCGCTTGATAGTCTCGGCTTTGCTTTGCATCATAGGATTAATATAAGTGGCTAATGAGATAGGATCATTCAAGTTGGTTACTCATCTTGATTCTATGAGGGGAGTTTCGAGATGTGGTTAGTGAAGGAGGTATTCCTATTGGTTTGCCATGTATCCGAAGAAAAATGAAATGTGGTCGTAGGTCTGACTACAATTTGAATTGAAAATCATATCTTATAATCCTAGATCTCACTTGAGTTGTGCCTACTATACATGACTCTTGTCGATGCGTAGTAATTTCCAAATAAGTTACTTTGATTAGTCTCATTGTACTAGTGTTAGATTAATTGAAAGGGAATCATGTTGGACATCAGATCGATCCGGTGTAAATGTGATTAATTCTGAAAGATAAGAGAGCTATCTATGAAATGAGAATGGTAGTCTAGAAGGAAAGTGGGAAGGTTAGGAAAGTGTTGGAAACTTAGTTAGGGTGCATCTACTTCACGCATGCCTATAGAGGACCCCCAACCTTAAGATACTATGTATCTTGGAGCCATAGTATGAGACCCTCATGGTCAAGACCGCAAACTATTTCTATTATTAACAGTTGTATTGAAAAACATTAGACATAAAAGATCAATCTTAAAAACTAATAGCAATCTGAGAGTAAGGTTCCACTTGTAGTCTTTACTTACGAAAGTGGCACTCACATCACGTGTACTTGGTTTCGGTTCAGTAGTTACATTGCTCGCTACTTTTATCTAGTTATATGTTGTTTTACATGTCTTTTAAGTATATCCGTACTGAGAAACTTTGCTCATAACGTATCCTTTTTCGCGTAATCCAATAGGTTGTAGGAACAACTGCAATAGAAGGGTGTGGTATAGTTATTGTGGAGCGTTACAGGTTTGGCTTCTGATGAATCTCGTATTCATCATGCTAAAAGCCACTTATTAAAATCCCTGCTTAAACAAACCAATAAAAATCACCTCTAATTCTTTGATTTTATCATGTACTATATTGTGTATAATTAACCTTTAATTATTTGTATTTAATTTCCCTTATTTTTCTGTAATTATTTTAGCCTCAAAAACCCCTAAAAATTTGGTAGATAACTTGTCTATAAATCGCTGACCCTTAAAAAGATAAAAAAATACAAAAAGAATCTCAAAGCCACAAACTTGGTGTTTTTATCCCCTTAAAAATACCCCCAAAAATAACTTTTGTACAGATGACCTCTTTTGGCTTTTTGCCCAACATAAAAGTTGTAGATCTCATCGAGACGAGCAACTTTCATGTTTTGACTTTTTCCTAATTCGACCCCTAACTATTTCTTTTATATTTTTCTTTGTATTTTTGTTTGATTTATTCTGATTGGGCCACGTGGCGCCCCCTGGGCCGGCCACGTGGCCTGCGTCCCCTTCCGCCACGCGGCACCCTCCTGGACGGTTGGATCCACCCGCCTCCACTTCCATCTCCTCCGTCCACCGCCGCTCCATTCCCAGCCGCCCGATCGTCCCCTTGGATCTGATCTTGGCCGCTACTTCCCGCCTATATCTCAGCCCTCCGATCTTCTTCTCATCCGACGCCCCTTAACGTGCCACGTCGCCTCTCATCAATCACCGTTAGATCGCCCCACATCCTTCAATCCCAACCGCTCGCCTTCGCCTATCTCCTAGCCACACGATCAGATCCCAAGGATCTGATCGTAGCCTTCTGCTCACAACCCATCCCAACCGTTGGATCATCAGATCCAACGGTCCTCCGCCTTCGTCTACCTCTGTAACCCCCCTTCCTCAGCCGTTACCCCTCGCCAACCCAGCTCCCCCCGGTGATCTGCGGTGGAAGACGAGAGTACAGGTGCCGTTTGATCGAATGGATCGAACGGCTGTGGTGAAGCCACGTGGAGGCCCGAGCCTCGAACCAGACCTACAGGCTCGGGCGGACCAGACCTCTCCCCGAACCTCCCGATAAAGCCACGTGGCCCGAACCACAGGCCTGCCCCGAGCCTGGGTCCTCACGTGCACCGCACGTGGGACCTGGGTAAATTGTAGAGATGACCCTGGAATAAATGAAAAGTGCAGTTTGGTCCTCCAGGCGCGTGCCTCACGCGCGCACCTGGGGTTATTTACAGGGAGGCCCCTCAGACTTTCAGAAATTGCAAATAGGCCCCTGTGCGCAAATGGAGAAATTACAACCGGGCCCAGGCGATTTTTGGTATTTGCATTTAGGTCCCTCCAGGGACCTAAATGCAATATTTATCCCTTTATTTTATTGCATTTTTATTACATTTATGCCCTTGCACTGTTTTTAGCATAACTTGAGCATCGTAGGTCCAAATTGCATGATTTTAGTGTCGTTTTGATCCTTGTTTTGTCCTCTACAATCTACCATACCTATTTGTCTCATTTGACAATGTTTTAAATTAAGTGATTTTTTATGTTAAAAATGGGACCATGCTCTATTTGTCTTGCTTGATTTGATGACCGATTTTTAATGATGTGTGGGCCCTAATTTCATTCTATATCATGTTGCTCTCATTTTAGGGTATAATTGTAGCATTTGATTCATCATGCATGTTCCTTTGCATTATTCGCCCATGCATCACTTTAATTTGCATAAAAACCGATAAAAATGCATGCATCATAGCATCACTTTACATTGCCTTGTACATTGCATATGAACCTGAAATTGGAATTAATTCATATTGAACTTCATGAATCAAAATTCAATAGCTATAATTAGGCAGCTGTGTCCCTGTGTTCGACCTTGGTACACTTACCAAGTAAAAATACTCCACAGCATTCAAGGTCTGTGGTTTCTGCTGAACAAAATTCGCCTCCTGTACTACAGCATTATTTATATTTATTAATGAGGCGAATTTTACGTTCATCAAATGGCGCCATTGCCGGGGATACGGCTTTGCTTAATTTTTTGGATTTGATTTTTTTTATTTATTTCAAAAATTTTCAGGTCTTCATTTCATGCTTCATTTCATGCATATTAATTGCTGATTTATTGTCTCCAGGTTTTCTAACGTTTATCTTTTGTGGCAGGGCCCATGGTGATCGAGGACGCTTGATCCTCATGGAGGCGTGAAGTCAAGAACTTTCGCTAAAGAGGCCGCAAGAGACCCTGTGAAGGATTTGGGAGATTGTAGCAGTTAAATTGCATTGCATTTTGTAAAAAAAATCTTGCATCTGCATATTTATTTCCAGTATTGCATATTGTACACACACACACAAAAAAAAATCCCCCCCCCCCTCACACACACACACACACTTACATACTCACCCCCACCCGCCCCCTGTATATTTCTATCTCTCTCTCTTTCTCTCTCTCTCTCTCTCTCTGTGTATATCTATTCTTCACGAACCCCCTCCCCCTCTCCCTTGTATCTTAGAACCCCCCCCAACGCAGACCTTACTTAGGCTATTTGTAGCCTAAGTATAGGGGGGACATGCCTGCTCTTCCTTCCCTCGTCCCGTCTTCTTGTACTTAGGCCAATTTTGGCCTAAGTATAGGGGGACCCTCCTCCTCAGTTCCGCTATATCACCCTGTACTTGAACCGAGCCTTGGCTTCATGGCACTTGTGCTATGAGGACATAGCAAATTTTAAGTATAGGGGGTATACCGTATATTATTGTATTTTACTTTAGCCTTAGCTCGCGTTTTAAAAATTTTTAAAATTTTATTTTTCGGGCTGGGTTTTGGTAAACCAGTGAACTGAGTAAAAACCTGTAAAAAAATTAAATTTTGAGGGATTAATTTTTGTAAATATTAATGTATTAAAAAAATTGTTTTTTTAAAAAAAATCATTCTTGTAGGTTGACTCTGACTACTAGGTTTAGTAGACATTTTCAGTGAGGGAACCTCGGTCTCCCTTAGCAGAGTGGGTGGTTTAGAGGACATCGCATACGGCCCCGTCCTCAAGTAACACGGGCCTCGGCCTGTACTTACACCCATACTGGCTAAAAGTGTATACTTTTATTTGAGCCTGGGCCAGTCATTGTCTCTCCGAGGAATAAAAAAAAGTATAAAATTAAAACCCATAAAAATTTGCAAAAGATAAAAATCACACAAAAATTCACTAACCCATGGAGTTGGTGTATTCCTGACACAATCACACTCACGCAAGGCTTGAGGATTTTGAGGACACTGGATCTCTGGGATCTTGAGAGTCTGAGTTAACATGCCTTAGTCATTAGGGTTTTCCTGACTTAAATATCCACACTCCTCTGGTTTTAAAGATTTGAGTGCTATATTGCACTCTTTATCTCTACTTTCAAGAAAATATGATCAGCACAGTCACTTCCACAACTGCATGATTGATGAGCTGAGATGAGATATCACTTGAGGAACTAGGATCAGAGATTTAAATTTAGACCCGATCTTATGATATTCGAGGATGGGATAAAGTTAATGAAGGCTTCAGAAAACCTGAGTGTCAGCAAAAACCCTAGCCAGTATGTGAACAAGATTCATATGCTATCTCTTGATATTTACCTAAAAGTGCTAGGGTGTGATGAAACTTAAAGAAACTTGTTGATCAGTGTGCGCCAATCTCTTGGTAAAAGCAGTGGAGCTAGCCAACAAAAGAAATGAAATGTCAAAGAAAAGCTCTAAAATCAAAGTCAATTCCAAATGAGCTTCCACCAATGGCGAGCGCTCCCAACCATTTTCAAAGTGTCCACTTGGACCAAGCACTAAATAGGACCAAGGAGTCGGGCTGACACCACAAAAAGGGCCCTGCATCGTAAGCGATACAAGTCTGGGTGTCGAAGGTATCTTAGATACTCAGAAAAGACACACCCCGGTGTACTCCCAGAAAAACAAGTGCAGACGACTCCAACTCTCTTGACGGACACATTGATCAACAAAGTATTAATACACATGTGTTGAGTAAAAGGCACTCGAGAGGCCCCTTGTTCCAATGTGAGGTTGAGAAAATTAGACACAATCCCAGTACCTCCATCATCTGGCCGTCCATCAACATTTCAAAGTCTGATAAACTAATGAGACGGTGGACTGAAGCAAGAACATACTTATTCCCTAGTATTGAGGATTAGGACTAGAGGAGAATCTTTGGGATTGGAACTTTGGGTGATGCATCGACTCGGCTCTCATGAAGTGCAGTACACTAAATGTCATATCCTTATATTATATGTACAAAAAGAGAGTCTGATAATCAGAGAAGTTGGATTCATTCTGACTAAGGCTTGGATAAATCCAGAATTTTAGGATCACTTAGGTCAAGGGTCTTCGAAAGATCAAGCCTTGAATTTTTCACACGCACTGCCAGGAATTAATCCAACTCCTTCATTCTTTAGATGCTCGAGGACGAGCATGGTTTAAGTATAGGGGTATGATGAATCTCGTATTCATCATGCTAAAAGCCACTTATTAAAATCCCTGCTTAAACAAACCAATAAAAATCGCCTCTAATTCTTTGATTTTATCATGTACTATATTGTGTATAATTAACCTTTAAATATTTGTATTTAATTTCCCTTATTTTTCTGTAATTATTTTAGCCTCAAAAACCCCTAAAAATTAGGTAGATAACTTGTCTATAAATCGCTGACCCTTAAAAAGATAAAAAAATACAAAAAAAATCTCAAAGCCACAAACTTGGTGTTTTTATCCCCTTAAAAATACCCCCAAAAATAACTTTTGTACAGATGACCTTTTTTGGCTTTTTGCCCAACATGAAAGTTGTAGATCTCATCGAGACGAGCAACTTTCATGTTTTGACTTTTTCCTAATTTGACCCCTAACTATTTCTTTTATATTTTTCTTTGTATTTTTGTTTGATTTATTCTGATTGGGCCACGTGGCGCCCCCTGGGCCGGCCACGTGGCCCGCGTCCCCTTCTGCCATGCGACACCCTCCTGGATGGTTGGATCCACCCGCCTCCACTTCCATCTCCTCCGTCCACCGCCACTCCATTCCCAGCCGCCCGATCATCCCCTTGGATCTGATCTTGGCCGCTACTTCCCGCCTATATCTCAGCCCTCCGATCTTCTTCTCATCCGACGCCCCTTAATGTGCCACGTCGCCTCTCAATCAATCACCGTTAGATCACCCCACATCCTTCAATCCCAACCACTCGCCTTCGCCTATCTCCTATACACACGATCAGATCCCAAGGATCTGATCGTAGCCTTCCGCTCACAACCCCATCCCAACCGTTGGATCATCAGATCCAACGGTCCTCCGCCTTCGTCTACCTCTGTAACCCCCCTTCCTCAGCCGTTACCCCTCGCCAACCCAGCTCCCCCTTCCATTTATAGCCACCATCTCCGACCACCTCTCCTGCCTGTAACGCCTCCCCCACGTCGCCCTTGCCTCCGCCTTCGCCGCGCAACCATCACCTAACGCCACCTTCATTCCTACGCCTTTAATCCTCCACTCCAAAAACGTCCCACCACCATGAAACCTCCGTTTCTTCTCCGCCTATAAAACCTCGCCCACCTCCTCCAGTCACCTCGTCCACCAATTTGGGTTTAAGCCTAGTCTCCCCCGCCCCTCCGGTGACAACGGAGGTGGCGGGGCGTCGAGGCAACGATGGCTTACACTCGGTGTCGACCCACGGCGGAGCGTCGCCGTGTCCTGGTGGCTCCGCCACCGCCGAGCCCCCTGGAATGATCGACCAGGTCGAGGCGAAGACCCCGGGCTCATCGGAGCTCAACCCAGATCAAGTTCGCTCCGCCAGCTCCTCGCTCCGGCGAGGATATCTTCTTCTTGCTTTTTCTTTCTTTTTCTCTAATTTGTCACGCTTCCTACATACATCGTCCCCCTCCACTAAACACTCTACCACATCCGCCACACCTCCAACACCCTCGCCGACTCTCTCCTTCTTCTTCAGAACCTCCCCTCACTCCGACCCCCTTCTGCTCCAACATCACCGGAGAAGAAGCTCTGGGCCACCGCTTCCTTCGCCCCACGGCCCCCGTTCTTACACCTCTCACCTCACACGCAACTGCGCACGCTTCGGCTATATCTAATGCCTGCAGGTACTTCAAATGCCGGAGTTTGCATCGGAGCTGATTCAAGCTTTTTACCGCCGGCGAAGCTCCATCGTTCTCCCCTTCCGACCAGCCCCGGAGCCTCGCGACGCTTCCCATTTCTTCGCCCGCCCACCAGCTGTCTTCCCCGACCATCAGACATCTGTCTTGAGTACGGTGGAGCAAAGGGCAGGTCACCGGAGACCCGCCTTCTCCGGTGATCTGCGGTGGAAGACGAGAGTAAAGGTGCCGTTCGATCGAATGGATCGAACGGCTGTGGTGAAGCCACGTGGAGGCCCGAGCCTCGAACCAGACCTACAGGCTCGGGCGGACCAGACCTCGCCCCGAACCTCCTGATAAAGCCACGTGGCCCGAACCACAGGCCTGCCCCGAGCCTGGGTCCTCACGTGCACCGCACGTGAGACCTGGGTAAATTGCAGAGATGACCCTGGAATAAATGAAAAGTGCAGTTTGGTCCTCCAGGCGCGTGCCTCACGCGCGCACCTGGGGTTATTTACAGGGAGGCCCCTCAGACTTTCAGAAATTGCAAATAGGCCCCTGTGCGCAAATGGAGAAATTACAACCGGGCCTAGGAGGTTTTTGGTATTTGCATTTAGGTCCCTCCAGGGACCTAAATGCAATATTTATCCCTTTATTTTATTACATTTATGCCCTTGCACTGTTTTTAGCATAACTTGAGCATCGTAGGTCCAAATTGCATGATTTTAGTGTCGTTTTGATCCTTGTTTTGTCCTATACAATCTAGCATACCTATTTGTCTCATTTGACAATGTTTTAAATTAAGTGATTTTTATGTTAAAAATGGGACCATGCTCTATTTGTCTTGCTTGATTTGATGACCGATTTTTAATGATGTGTTCAAATGGGCCCTAATTTCATTCTATATCATGTTGCTCTCATTTTAGGGTATAATTGTAGCATTTGATTCATCATGCATGTTCCTTTGCATTATTCGCCCATGCATCACTTTAATTTGCATAAAAACCGATAAAAATGCATGCATCATAGCATCACTTTGCATTGCTTTGTACTTTGCATATGAACCTGAAATTGGAATTAATTCATATTGAACTTCATGAATCAAAATTCAATAGCTATAATTAGGCAGCTGTGTCCCTGTGTTCGACCTTGGTACACTTACCAAGTAAAAATACTCCACAGCATTCAAGGTCTGTGGTTTCTGCTGAACAAAATTCGCCTCCTGTACTACAGCATTATTTATATTTATTAATGAGGCAAATTTTACGTTCATCGGCTTCACATCCGGGGTGTGTTCTTGGTGGTCTTTTGTGGTAGTTTTTGTCACATACTTTGTACATGAGAGAGTGTTTTGTATTTATACTTTAGATGGACAGTTACTTGTTTCGTACTTTTGTGGACATGGTGCTATTGATATCATTTTCATGTTGTGAATGAAAAGAATTATGCTACTGCATTTCTTTCTTACTTGCTTATTTTTCTGCAATGGATACATTTGTTGAAATGTGTGCGTTCTGAATTTGATTGTAGTGTTTGTAGGACGATTGTTGATTACCATGATCCTTGGGGATGTGACAGTTTGGTATCAAAGCATTGATACTCCATCATTCTCATAAACATCAGATTCTCATGGGTATTCAGAACAAAACGGGAGAGTGGTTATGATCTTCTGACCTCGACAGAAATTCAAGGAATATAACATAAGAAACATGATCAACCATGCCCCATGTCTCTCTAAGTATTAAGATCACTACTAATGTCATGATTTGTTTGCAGAACCATGCTGCCTTGAGTAGATTCGGATGTGGCCCAATAGTTAGCACGAGTGGTTGATGTTGTACAAAGCATGCAAACCCATCAAAAGGAGATGGAATAGAGACCTCAACGTCAGGAGGACTCCACTTACCATCCATCCCAGGATGGCGAGGACGTTGTACACTCGTCGCTCTCTCTTGAGTCAGAGGGGTAGGATGGCATTGATGCTTTACAGAGGTATCATATTACATATACTCTTTACCATAGATCTCAGGTGCCTCACTTCTTCGACACTACTATGTCGGTTGATGTGGAGTTGTGGATTGACCATGTGCCCGAAGTGTTATGGATCATGCATGCTCCTGCAGATATTTAGCTGACCTTTGCGAAGTTTTCCTTAGCTAGATATGCAGAAAGATGGTGGCACACCATTAGGGAGCACCTTACTGGGCATGTCATTTGGATGGACTTTTTGGATGAGTTTCATAAGGAGTTCTATCCCGACCACTAAGTAGAGGAATAGACAAGAGAATTTAAGCTGACACAGGGCTCCATGATAGCTCAGGATTACATGATCTGCTATGCAGAGCTTACACGACACTCCCCTGCTACTACAACATATCCACGTGAAAACTTGTAGAAGTTCATCCGTGACATGAGATAGGAGGTACATGATCACTTGTCTTCCCTAGACATCATCTCCATCAAGGAGGTGACATCGAAGGTGATGAGGTGGGAGACTACTCAGAGACGACAACCTACAGGACAGACTCGGTCCCAGTCCAACATTTTAGTAGGCAAGCACACCAAGGTTCTTGACCTTCTCGTCGAGATAGTCGCTTCCACCCCGTTGCAATGGCAACATCAGTCAGCAGTTCCACACAACCCCATACTTTAGAGCAAGCCTTGGTTGATCATAGTTCGACATTTACTTGTCCCCTAGCAAACCCATAGAATGAAAGACGACGTGGAGGTAACATTGTGTATGGACCATCATTGTTACAGAAGGCTTGTTTTCATTGCCAGCAACGTGGTCACTTTAGAACACATTGCACATTACTTGCTAGTAGTTCGGATGCACCTAAGCACGGTGCGAGACCCAACACTTCTTTCTAGTCTTGAGGATCTGATTTCCATCATAGAAATAGGGGATCTCAGTGTCCACTACCATAAGAAGCATATAGCGTTGTAGGATCTAGTTCTTCATCGACACAACGAGGGAAGCTGAATTTTTTTACCCAGGAGCAGTTCAGTCGCCAGAGGCATGATTTCTATAGATGGATTTTCATTCCATGCTTTGTTTGATTCTTGCACCACACACTCAATTTTGTGCACACCATTTAGTGCCCACTCTAGACGAGCCACTTATGAGTGTCCCAATCCCATACTACATCAAGGGTCCATGGGGATAGTTGTTCATAATTAAACATGTCGTCGAGGATGTAGCAACACATATCAACGTGTGTCTCATGCATGCATTCGTCTTGTTGATATAATTGGATGATTTTGATATCATTCTAGGCATGGATTGGTTGGAGAAGTATCATACATGCTTAGACTATTTTTGGAAGATAGTTGTCTTTTATCTACCAAGAGTACTAGCCTTCTAGTTCAATGGATGTGCATCATATACATAGGTTGTGTACATATCTGCTTTGAGAGTGCAACAATACCTTAGTCAGAGATGTGTGGGATATATTGCCTACATTGTTGACACATTCGCCTAGGACATGATGGTTGACGATGTTTGGGTTTTTTGACAATTCTCTGAAGTGTTTCTTCATGACCTTCTCGGATTACCACCAGAGTGGGAGATAGAGTTCGAGATTGTGTTGTTGTTGACACTCAGCCGATCTCTATCCCCCATACCAGATGACACCAACAGAGCTCATGGAGATCAAGGTGCGTATGCAGGATTTGATTGAGAAGGGATTCGACTGCCCTGGTATATCACCATGGGGAGTGACAGTCCTCTTCATAAAGAAGAAGGACAAATCAATGAGATTGTGCATTGACTACATGAAACTCAACAAGCGAGCAGTCAAGAATTGTTATCCACTCCCACGTATTAATGATCTCTTTGATCAATTGCATGGACCAACAATGTTCTTCAAGATTGAAATGCGATCTGAATATCATCAGTCCAGGATCAAGAGTTCGGGCATACCAAAGTCTGCATTCCATACAAGACATAGACACTATGAGTTTGTCATGATGCTGTTTAGTATCACAAATACACTTGTCACTTTCATGGATTTGATGAACATGATCTTTCATCAATACTTTGGATAGATTTGTAATAGTTTTCGTACATGATGTTTTGATCTATTCTCATGATGAGTACTAGCGTGAGTCTCATCTTCACATTATTTTGCAGACACTGATAGAGCATCAGCTATATGTGAAGTACTTCAAGTGTGAGTTTTGGTTATCTCATGTAGCATTTCTTGGCCACATGATTTCTAGTGCGGAGATTTCTATTGATCCCACAAAGATTGAGGCAGTTGTGTCTTGGGAGAAGCCGAAGACAATCACCTAGGTACATAGTTTCCTTGGTCTTATCAGGTTCTACAAACATTTTGTTCAGGGGTTCTCACAGTTAGACCTTCCCCTTATTCATTTAACGAGGAAGAATGTACTATTTTTCTGGAGTGACAAATGCGAGCAGAGCTTCCGTACGCTTAAGGAGCGATTGAATTTTGCACTTATTCCTATCATTCCTTCTGGTATGTTGGATTTCACAGTTTATATAGATGCATCCAAGGAAGGATTGGACGTTATACTGATGCGGCAAGGGCAAGTTATAGCTTATGCATTGCGACAGTTGAAGATTCATGAGAACAACTACCCCACACATGACATGGAGTTAACACCAGTCGTCTTCGTAATGAAGATATGATGTCATTACTTATACGGGGTTATATTTGAGATATTCACATATCACAAGAGTCTCAAAGATATCTTTGTTCAATGATAACTGAATATGAGGCAAGGCATTGGATGGATCAACTAAAAGACTATGATTGTACCATCTTTTATCATAATGGTAGGGAAATGTTATGGCAGAATCATTGAGTAGACAGAGACATATGTAGGGAGCAGCAGCTTGGTTACAGAGTTGGGATATGCTTTCCATAGTTAGCAATTAACACCCATTTGAGAGCACATCAGATGTAATGAATGTAGTGGCAAAGTACAGTAGCTTGTGGGACTGCATCGTATGGGGTTGACAGATATATCAGGGATTACAGGACATTTACCATCAATGTTTGAAGGATGAATATGATGGATTTAGAGTCCACGAGTCTATCTATGGAAGGGGGACTGCATTTATATCCCAAACGATGAGGATATAAGGAGAGATATCTTGGACGAGGCACACCGTTCCAGACTTTTTATTCACTCAGGTAGTACGAATATGTACAGAGACCTTCGCCAGCACTTTTGGTGGAAGGCATGAAGGGGGGGGGTGCAACTTTACATTTTGTCGATGTCTCACTTGTCAGATGATGAAGGTAGAGCACCAATAGCCTCTTCCTATTCCTGTATGGAAGTGGGAGAATGTCTCTATGGATTTCATCACAGCATTACATGTATTACATATGGTCAGGATGCAATTTGAGTGGTTGTTGACTGGTTGACCAAATCATCAAATTTTATTCTTGCCAGCATGGCTTACACGTTATCTTGGCTAGCCAAACTTTACATTCATCATATAGGCGGATTGCATGATATTTCCAAGGAGGTGATTTCAGATAGAAATTCACGTTTGAGTTACGTTGGGTGCTGCACATCACCCAAATATATGAACAATCTGAGAGGACCATTCAGATGCTTGAGGATTTACTTTGTGCATGTGCAGTAGAGTGGAAGGGGTCCTGGAAGGATCATCTTCCTTTGGCAGAATTCATATACAACAATAGCTTTCATTCCAGCATCAACATGGCACCATTTGAGGCACTTTATGGGCGTTGATGCAAAACTACACCATTGAGTTGGCAACATGTGTGTGATAACACTCTTTACACCACAGAGATCATCGAGGAGATTGCTAGAGCTATTGAGACAGCAAGGTATAAATTGCTTACAGCTTAGAGTCGACAGAAGATTTATGCAGATTGTCGATGATGAGACCTCAAACTTCATGTTCGTATTCTGTGTTTGTGCTTTTAAGCATAACTTGTCCCTAACTCAACATATATAATTATCCCTTCTTATTGAAGACCGGGGACTTTGTCTGTCCGAGATTATCCCCTATGAAAGAAATTTAAAGATTCAATGCTAGAGGCAAGTTGTCACCGAGTTTCGTTGGCCCATTTGAGATTCTAGATCATGTGAGGAAGGTTGCTTATAAAATTGCAATTCCCACACAACTTGAGGGTATTCATGATGCAGTCCATTTATCGAACATGTGTAAGTATACCATGGATCCCATACATGTGATATCATACAAGGACTTGGTTGTCGAGTCGAGCCTTTCCTTTCAAGAGGTTCCAGTACATATATTAGATCCATCAATGAAACACTTGCGAAAGAAGGAGATTCCACGGGTCAGGGTCCTTTGGAAAAGCCAGAATGGGGAGGAGGCTACATGAGAGCCTGAGGCAGATATTAGGGAGAAGTACCCTCACCTATTTACAGGTGCTAAATCAAAACCCTGATCCGTTTCTCTTTGAGATTTTTATAAGTTCACTTTCTTTGATATTTTTATGAATTCATACAGTAGAAACACGCAATCTATAAAGATCAAGGTTATGGTGTACATTATACTTAAGTCTCGAAAATGAGACTTTCTTTGAGAATTTTATAACGTGAAGTCCTGAAATATTAAAAATACCAAAACTCAATTTTCGACATGATCCACTATCTAAAATGGACAAATAATGATTATTTTTTATTAGTTGTATCAATATAAACACATATTTACTCGGATATCATGTATTTATATGTATAAAAGTTCCTTCATTTATGTTCGATGGAAATCACATATCGTACCATATTCCAATAAAAGGATACCAATATTAAGATCCGTTATTGAAATGATTTGATGAGATTTGGTCCCTCATTATATCTAGATAATATTATTTTTTTGATCTATCTTTAATACTCTTTGAGACCTTTCCAACTAGCCCAAGAACATAAAAATGGACATCGTATGCGAAAGTTATGAACAAAATAATACAGTTTACAACTTTTGAGCCACGAACCTGAGTCTATATAAAGGCTAAGTGGTTGAACCACTTAGTCACTTTATCCACACCCATCATGGGATCTCCACTACTGGTATCTTTTCCAACCTTTGATCATTGATCTAAAGGTGTCGTTTCGATGAGGACGATGAGGTCCACGCTGTGATAGCATGTGTTTCACGTTAAGCACCGCGAAATCACAAATTTCAGTGTGGAGGGAATATTCGGAGAATGGCCCTTATGTATTTTTATTTTTCGGCTTATTGTTGGGTTGTACGTCTTTTCGTACATTGTGTATTCGTAGCTTTTACGTCGATCTGATGCCTGGATCGTCGGGGTTGTGCATGCACCATCGAATTTCATACCATAACGTCGACTTCTATCACGATTTTCTGAAAGATCCGATGATCTGAGAAATATGAAATTGAGGTCATATTTATCCTCGTTCATACTCTATACATTTATGTAATTTGTTTCGAAATCGAATATGAAAGATCAGACATGAAATCAGACCACCCATTGCTTCCAACTTAATTTTTTGAAAGTTTTCGTGATCCGAAAATATGAAATATATGTCATATTTATCCTTATTTAATGCTCCAACCATGCATGTAATTTATTTTCAAATTTGAAATAAAATATTGGACACCAAATTAGAGCATTAACTCACGATATATGGCTTTGATTGACCATACAAGCAGTCTGATCGATGTAATAAGTCACTGCCTTAGCAAATGTTAGTCGTCTAAATAAGTTACTTACCTGAATATAATGAAACTTTGTACAATTAAATCCTAAGCGGTTAAACGGGAGTCATGGTAGATGACGTAAATGCTAATTGGATGGGGAATGAAATTGGGTGACTGAGTGAAAGTCGTGATCAACGTTAAATCTATTTCAATCTGAGTACTTTGAATATGTATGACAGCTAGTGGTGCCGCAGTTGGAACACTTGACCTTCGTGCCTTGTGCTTTGGTAGTCTCAATGGTCGAGTTACTCTCTCGTGTTGAGGGTTGTGGTACACACAATGCAGTTTCTTGTGTTACCCTAGGTAGAGGAGTAGACGCTGTCAAGGGATGGGCTAACACCCTAGGGCCTCCAGGCAAAAGACTAGATGGTCATGAGCACAGTTCCGTTGATCGGTTGACGAATTCTGTTGATTGGGTGACACACAATTCTCAACGTTGCCCCACGGTTCTTGCTAGGCTGCTGCAAGACGTCTTCTTTCAAGATGCATGCTTGGTATTTTGTTCTTCGCTTTGCATCATAAGATTAACACTAGTAGCTAATGAGGATCGATCTCTCAAGTTGGTTACTCATCTTAGATCTTTGAGGGGAGTTCCGGGATGTGGTTAGCTAACACGGTGTTCTTATTGGTTTGTCCCATATCCAAAGAAAAACTGAAAGTAGTCGTAGGTCTGACTACAATTTGAGTTGAAGTTCATATCTGGTAATCTCATATCACACTTGAGTTGTTACTATCGTATATGACTCTTGCCGATATGTAGTGATTGTCAAATGAGTTGCTTCGATCCGCCTCAATATACTACTGTTAGATTACTTGAAAGAGAATCATGTTGGACATCATATCGATCCAGTTGAAATATGATTAATTCTGGAAAACAAGAGAACTATTAATGGAATGTGAATGATAATCTAGAAGGGAAGTGAGAAGGTTAGTAAAGGAAAGCATTGGAAACTTTGTTAGGTGCATCTACTTCACGCATGCCTACGAAGGCCTCCCAACCCTAAGATACTATGTATCTTGGAGACATAGTGAGAGATCCCCGTGGTCAAGATCACATATCATTTCCATCACTAACAGTTGTGTTGGAAAGCATTAGAAAGAAAAAAATCGACCATAAAAACTAACAGTAACCCGAGAGTAAGATTCCACTTGTAGCATTTACTTCTGAAAGTGGTACTCAGGTCACGCGTGCTTTTCCCCGTTTAGTAGTTACATTGTTTGCTACTTTTACCTAGTTATATGTTGTTTTATCTATCATTTAAGTATATCCATATTGGGCAACTTTGCTCATAACATACCATTTTTTGTGTGATCCAACAGGTTCACAGGACCCGCCGTAGCAGTAGGATGCGGTTTAGTTGTTGTGGATCATTACATGTTTAGCTTTGCATTCATGGTGTGTTCTTGGTGGTTCTTTTGTGGTAGTTTTTGTCAAATGTTTTGTACATGAGAGACATTGTTTTGTCCTTATACTTTAGATTGCGAGTTACTTATTTTGTACTGTTGTGGACATGATGCTACTGATATCATTTTGGTGTGTGCTATGTTGTGAATGAAATAAATTATGCTCATGCATTTCCTTTCTTGCTTTCTTATTTTCTTGCAATAGATAAATTTGTAGAAATGTGTATAATCTGAATCTAAATGTAGTGTTTGTGGGATGGTTGCTGATTACGATGATCCTTGGGGATGAGACAAGTAGAGGTAACAAGAAATATATCAAGAAAAACTAAGGAAAATGCGTAAAAAGACGCATTGTATAAGTTTTATAAGTTCAACTTACATTGTCTGTATATACAATTAGAGCCTGTGACCTGATTCCACCGATAAACCATATTCAATCCTATGGTAATTTTAGGATTTGAGATATTTCTACATAAAGTGAGGTTGATTGGAGTTCATTGCAGGAGATATCAACTATGAAAAGGTGTATTAATAATTAGAAATTTGATTTTATTGGTATATATGTGATATAATATTTGATTTATTTTGTATTTTCCTTCGCATTTTTTAAGTTATTCCAAACAGAATTTCTTTGTTCGGATTTGAAATAAAGTGCATAGGAAATCTCCAATTGTTCTTTTTATTTATGGAAAAAGGTCCAAATTTGAAAACCCTTCCTGTTAACTTCTTATTTAAAAAAAATATAAATTATTTTTTTTATATATATTCATAATATAATTACGAGTTGGGTGATTAAGAGTTGCATAAAAATAAATATAGACCTAGGAAACTGGTATTTCATACCGTAACGTCGACTTCTATCACGATTTTCCGAAAGATCCGATGACCTGAGAAATATGAAATTGAGGTCATATTTATCCTTGTTCCATACTCTATACATTCATGTAATTTGTTTCGAAATCGAATATGAAAGACCAGACATGAAATCGGACCACCCACTGCTTCCAACTTCATTTTTCGAAAGTTTTCGTGATGGGAAAATATGAAATATATGTCACATTTATCCTTATTGAATGCTCCATCCATGCATGTAATTTATTTTCAAATCTGAAATAAAATATTGGACACCAAATTAGAGCAGTAACTCACGATATATGGCTTTGATTGACCATACAAGCAGTCTGATCGATGTAATAAGTCATTGCCTTAGCAAATGTTAGTCGTCTGAATGAGTTACTTACCTAACTGTAATGAAACTTTGTACAATTAAATCCTAAGTGGTTAAACGAAGAGTCATGGTAGATGACGTAAATGCTAATTGGATGAGGAATGAAATTGGGTAACTCAGTGAAAGCCGTGATCAACATTAAATCTATTCCAATCTGAGTACTTCGAATATGTATGACATCTAGTGGTGCCGCAGTTGGAACACTTGACCTTCGTGCCTTGTGCTTTGATAGTCACGACGGTCGAGTTACTCTCTTGTGTTGAGGGTTGTGGTACACACGGTGCAGATTCTTGTGTTACCCTAGGTAGAGGAGTAGACGCTGTCAAGGGATGGGCTAGCACCCTAGGGCCTCCAGGCAAAAGACTAGATGGTCATGAGCACAGTTCCATTGATCGGTTGACGAATTCTGTTGATTGGGTGACACACAATTCTTAACGTTGCCCCAAGGTTCTTGCTAGGCTGCTGCAAGACGTCGTCTTTCAAGATGCATGCTTGGTATTTTTCTCTTCGCTTTGCTTCATAAGATTAACCCTAGTAGCTAATGAGGATCGATCGCTCAAGTTGGTTACTCATCTTAGATCTTTGAGGGGAGTTCCAGGATATGGTTAGCTAACACGGTGTTCTTATTGGTTTGTCCCATATCCAAAGAAAAACGGAAAGTGGTCGTAGGTCTGACTACAATTTGAGCTGAAGTTCATATCTGGTAATCTCATATCACACTTGAGTTGTGACTACCATATAGGACTCTTGCCGATATGTAATGATTGTCAAATGAGTTGCTTCGATCTGTCTCAATATACTAGTGTTAGATTACTTAAAAGAGAATCATGTTGGACATCATATCGATCCAGTTGAAATATGATTAATTCTGGAAAACAAGAGAATTATTAATGGAATGTGAATGATAATCTAGAAGGGAAGTGAGAAGGTTAGTAAAGGAAAGCATTGGAAACTTTGTTAGGTGCGTCTACTTCACGCATGCCTACGTAGGCCTCCCAACCCTAAGATACTATGTATCATGGTGACATAGTGAGAGATCCTCGTGGTCAATATCACATATCATTTCCATCACTAACAGTTGTGTTGGAAAGCATTAGAAAGAAAAAAATCGACCATAAAAACTAACAGTAACCCGAGAGTAAGATTCCACTTGTAGCATTTACTTCTGAAAGTGGCACTCACGTCACGCATGCTTGTTCCAGTTTAGTAGTTACACTGTTTGCTACTTTTACCTAGTTATATGGTGTTTTATCTATCATTTAAGTATATCCATATTGGGCAGCTTTGCTCATAACATACCCTTTTTTGTATGATCCAACAGGTTCACAAGACCTGCCGTAGCAGTAGGATGCGGTTTAGTTGTTGTGGATCATTACAGGTTTAGCTTTGCATTCATGGTGTGTTCTTGGTGGTTCTTTTGTGGTAGTTTTTGTCAAATGTTTTTTACATGAGAGACATTGTTTTGTCCTTATACTTTAGATTGCGAGTTACTTGTCTTGTACTGTTGTGGACATGATGTTATTGATATCATTTTGGTGTGTGCTATGTTGTGAATGAAATAAATGATGTTCGTGCATTTCTTTTCTTACTTTCTTATTTTCTTGCAATAGATAAATTTGTAGAAATGTGTATGTTTTGAATCTAAATGTAGTGTTTATGGGATGGTTGCTAAGTACGACGATCCTTGGGGATGCGACAAGTAGAGGTAACAAGAAATATATAAAAAAAACTAAGGAAAATGCGTAAAAAGATGCCTTGTATAAGTTTTATAAGTTTAACTTACATTGTCCGTATATATAATTAGAGCCCGTGACCCGATTCCACCGATAAACCATATTCAATAATATGGTAATTTTAGGATTTAAGATATTTCTACGTAAAGTGGGATGTGTTGAATGGAGTTCATTGCACGAGATATCAACTATGAAAAAGGGGTATTAGTAATTAGAAATTTGATTTTATTGGTATATATATGATCTAATATTTGATTTATTTTGTATTTTCCTTCACATTTTTTAGGTTATTCCAAACATAATTTTTTTATTCGGATTTGAAATAAAGTGCATAGGAAATCTTGAAGTGTTCTGTTTATTTATGGAAAAAGGTCCAAATTTGGAAACCCTTCTCGTTAACTTCTTGTTTTTTTTAAAAATAGAAATTATTTTTTATACATTTCAAGATAAAATTGCGAGTTGGATGATTAAGAGTTGTATAAAAATAAATATAGACCTAGGAAACTGGTATTTGGTAAACCAGGATTTGCGATTCCTTCACGATTATTTAGGGTGATATTTTTGTCTGTTTTTGTTGTATGTATATTTCTACATACAAGATGAAAAAGCAATCATTTCTATGGAGTTGAAATGAAATTATTATGATTGTTTGACGCTTACGTACACTGTAGATATGTACTTGATGTTAAATTTGTTCTTTTCTCAGTTCATCTTCTTATTTGTTTGCCGACTGGATTACTCTACATTGTTTTCTGGGTTAGAACCATAAATATAATCGGCAACCCCTTTTATTCTTATTTTTGTTATCAACATGTACATATTATAGGTACTTACTTAATGCTAATCCTTTAAGTTCTTTTGTTTTGTCTTTTTTCCCCTTTATTTGTATTGTTATTTTTGCATTATTTTCGTTTTCTTACTGACATTGTTATTTGTACAATAATGCGATGTTATGTGTTAGTTACAAGTGTTTCTCATTAAAATCTAGTCAAGACTTCATAAAAGTAGATGAATCATTTGTTTACATCACATACATGCATGCATATAATCATAGATACTCATGCATGCATGTATGTATACATTGAGAGGGACATGTACTCCTTTACTCCGAGTCCATACATCCTTGATGCACCACGTCAAAATATATGATTACACTGCTATGTCCGAGCCGAGGAGATCATGACTAATGAATGACTCAATAATATATCCCTAACTCTATCTTCCATTTCTTGAAATGCTCATCAACTACATTTGAACATGAGTTTTATCTGAACTTTAAATCTTGTTGTCGTGATATTTATATGAATATCACCATACAAGCCACGTATGATTATTTATTGACATATGTCTATTTGCTGCATATTGTCGATTAACTTATTACAAAAAAATCTCATTAAACATAACAGATTGATGAATTTTTTACCTCAATATAGGTTGATTTAGATCCGATGATGGTTTATACTCTAAGTGGCGGCATCACTCAAGAAACTTGGCAATGTCGGTCTCATTGATACAAGTAGGAAGTGAAGGACAGTCAAATCTATAACCCTCGTCGAAGGTCAAATACGCACTCACTGTCATTGGATCTCACTTCTTCTCTTTTGGGTTGTACAATGATGCGGACGGAAATCTGATCAGATAATTATGCTTCATAAAATTTCTAGGTAAGAAGGAGGGCTTGTTGAGATCATACATTTAGTTGGATCTATTCCCAACCGGCATTGGTGAAAAGTATGGACCATTGTATCCAACAGCTACATACTTGTTGAGGATAGTGCCAGTTACATTGTAATCTTAAACACCTTCTATGTTAAGGATAATTGAACTTCTCCTCGTCGAAAATAGCTTGATTTTTTTATTCGATTGGTTACTTCATCTTTACTTGGGTTTGTTGGCATTTTCTGGGGGTTTGATATATTCTAGTGCACATAATGTGTCATGCATAGTGAAAATCAAGATGGAGCTCATCTTCGATATGGGTGCTTAGACCGTGGTCGGTATCCTTCACCCACCTTCGATAGTTTGTTAAGAGGAACATGAGAATTTTATATACATAAAGAAAGTAGTCCTTTGAGGGGATATCCTGACATGGTGCAGGACTAGTTCCTGATCCACTTTCAATGTCTGACTCCTCGAACTACTTCACTAAAATCGTAGAGGTTATATGGGTCTCTCTTATCGTGGAAGGTTATAAGAGGGTCACTCATTCGCTCCGCCTCCTCCTCCTTTGTTTCTTGCTCTTAACCTTGGGGGGAGGGGGTGTGTTCATGGTATTCATTCACGATACATTAGGGCAAGGCGAATCCCATCAGATGTCATCTTGTTTGGGAAAAGCATATTATTGATGTTGTGGTCCTATAGTCAATCAGGTATCTTCTACTTAACCATAGAAGGGGACAAAGAAATGCTGGAACACAAACTTGGGGTTGTCCATGTCTTCGGTACATAGGGCATGGGCAGTGGTAATACTCAAGCTAAGTGCATTTATAATCGAATGTATACCATGATGCTTACGACGAATGTATACCATGATGCTTAAATTCCGAGGGGGTAATGAAACAAGATGTACTTTCGTGACTCCATTTAGAAACAAGTTGAATCAGATTTAATCGAGTCAAGATAGTTGGATAGAAATATTTGTGTATCACAGACTCAAATGTCGGTCTTATGAATTTGACTCATACTTGACTAAGGATTAATTTATATGAGTTTAATTCATATAAATCAAGGTTCAATCATGAAATTAATGATTGAGAATAATCTAAGTCAAAATTAAGAATTTATTAATCAAGACTTTAACTCTAACCAGAACTGGTAGCATCCACCTCTACGTATAAGGAGGGTGGACAACTACCTTTTTTCTCTTTACTAAGAGTTCCCATCTCTTCAAAAAGAGGCTTCCCATCCTCTCCCTCTCTCCCCCATTTGATTGTCCCATCTCATTTCTCTCGACATTGTTGGTTCTCCTGGATTTCGAAGGAGAGGTATGTGTTGCCTTTTGCATGCACGTTTAAGAGAATAACTTCGAGCAACAATGTATGTAGTAAGGACGTAGAGGAAATCTCCATAAATTACCTTAAACATGTGCAGAGAAAAAGAAGAAGGAGCATCTTAGATCCTTGGGAGACACGTGCCTCATCATCATGTCCACGATTGCATCTTGCATAGGACTAGACCTACAATAGAAGGCTTCTTCCTTTAGAGGCTCCACATCTTTGAAGATATAATCCCTGATCTTTTGCAGTGCATTGAACGATATAGAAAAGTTCTATCATCACATGACATTATTACAATTTATTTTATTATTGTGGTGCATACTATTTTAGGATGTTGACCATGTTCTTTGTGGCTTGGAGTTATGATAATGAGCATGAATATTCATAGCAGTGAACCGTTTGCCATCTAATGAATATATAAGCGAGATGAAGGGGTTTGTAATTTGATTCAACAAATCTTGGTAGATATGAATCAATTCTTGGAAAGTTCAATATATGGATTCGTAATTCTTCAGTTTTTTCATACTTTTTGTATGTTCTTCACGTTCATGACTCACAAACAAATTTCAACCATTTTAAAAAATGTAGCCACTATAGTTGAATATTAATCGAAATATATTACATCATTCACAGAGATTGATACACAAAGTAATGGAGTTCTTTGTCTAGATTGTAGTCGATTTTAGGATTTTGGATTTTCTAAAGATTGTTCTTCTCATAGAATTCTATACTATATAAGACGGATTTCAGTTTCAGCTACAAAAGTGAATATATAGATTCACAATATTGTGAACATATAATCTATGTGGACTTCATAAAAAAACTAAATGTACTTGCGTATAAATTTAAATTGAAAGTCAATTATTAAAAAAAGCAAAATTTTGTATCGATCAAATAAGCTCATGATTGTATATTTAAGGACAAATCATGAAAGGGAGGAAGATGAATTGATTCCACGGATAAAAGTGCTTAAGTATAATTATCGATATTTCTTCTATTGCAAATCATGGATTATCGGGCTATATAGTTAGTATGATTTCTTAACGAAGTACTACATCTAAGCAATGTGTGAAGGATACGGCTAGGATCCTCAAATGCATCACGGAAGCGTGATGATCGTATCGTATACGATCAAAAGCGACTAGTCATACTAGTTGCTTGGTGCAACGAAATTTAAAAATCTCAAACGATGAAACCACATGATCCATAAACCATTTATGAATTGTTTTGTCTAACCACGTAGTAGATATAGGAATACCTATTGTAGCGTGGTTGCGATCGAGCTTCTAAGAGAAGAAGCCTCCTGTCTCAAGTCCGGCCTTCAGAGGAGACGCTTGCGAGCGCAGGGATGAGTCACGGTGATCTCGCAATCCAAGTAGTTGTCCAAGCAAGGGAACTCCTGATCTCGTCACACGAGATCGTGTATCTTCTTCACGAGCGAGAAGTGTTAGCCATGTGAGCCCGAGGCGAACCATTCTTACAATAAATGTTATTGTAATAATTATGTTTTATCAATAAAAGTTATTGATTGTTCACTCCCTTTCTGAAATTAAGTGAATGAATGTACTATAAGGTCCCTCTGTACAATTAGGGTTATGTACCATGGCCGTCTTGATAATCATATAGCTGTTGATTCATCAAATGAATCATATAGGCTGGTGTTTGGATGAATATCTAATGGGTTAGATAGAGGACTCATCAAACACTGTCAAATGATTGTTAAGAGATGATCTCCAGCCTGAGTAGGAGATGGCAATCCTTTCTCACATAGGCTGATATCTGACCGACCTCTTGATGCAGGTCCTCTGTATGGGAATAGTGATTCGGAGGTGTCAGATTAGTTAAGTCAACGGGTTGACTTAGCGAGATCGAGATAACCTAAGTCCTATGTTGAATACTGTCACAGCATAGGCACACATCCTCTGACCAGAGACAGATGTGTTACTATATGTCTGAGTATGTACATTTGATAGACCATTAGGTTGATGACCTAATCAAGGTCTATACACCAGTAAGATGGTGTGCATATAAGGGCATATGAGTAATACGATATCTCAAAGGGATCATACAGGTTCACTTATGAACCAGAAGACATGAGCTCACTCATGAGATATTGGGACCGATCAAATTCCATGCATGGTCGTCGTGCTTCGGAAGCATGACAAGAATTTGAAGGTATGATATATGCTTTGGGAAAGCATATGATCGATACCAAATCCCAATGACCAAGATTGAGAAACTTGATGATCAAACCCTGAAGAAGACAGTATAAAATAGATCTTCATCTTCAGGTTGATCATTGGTCTTCCAGTATGCAGGATGTGCAGGTATTGGGAATACCCGAGGGTGATGTGATCATAAACGATTGTATAACCTTGACGCTTCCAGTCCGAGGGAGTGATGAAATAGGTCTGGATTTTAGTGACTCCTCTCAGTAGAGAAGTAACTTGATCTTAGTCCAAGTGTTGGACATTGATCTGAATGTGATTCAGATGCAATGAGAAGATTAAGTATACGGACTTGATTTAATCAAGCATCTGTGGGAGGTCCGTTAGATCTGGATTTGAGATGAGATCTCAACATCCAAGTCACTATACGTGGAACAATACAATCGTCATGTCCTTATCTCCAAGTATCTACGGAGAAAGCACATTATTCTTGAAGGGGTTCAAGAATAATTCTTGTGATGAATTTAGTATCCAAGCAAGAAGGTCTTGATGATTAAATGAGATTTAATTATCAAGTACAATATGAATGAGATTCATGTTGTGAGAATGATTGTCCAAAATAATTAAATGGGATTTAATTATCAAGGATAAGCAGATCGTGGATAGTGATATCCAGAATATCTGTGTATATTATAAATGAGATTTATAATATATCAGAGAGAGAGAGAAATATTGTAAATAACATTTGTTAATTATTAATGTGGATTGGATCCACATTAGTTAATTAATTGGAAATGTAATTTACAAATTAGTTTGGGATATGAATATGATTCACATATTTTTTCAATGGCATGATTGAAATATTCACAAATTAATTTGGAATTAATTTGGTGGATATTATTGCAATAATAGTTATTGCAATTAATTAAGAAATAATAATATAAATAAAAGGGGACAAAATCACCAAAAATTAAAGGTGGCGTCACCTATGACTTAGTCATAGGTGACGCCTCCTATATTTTAGGAGGGTTGTTGTTCTTATTTGTTGTCATATTATCTCTTAATAAATTAAGTTATGTTGATTAAATTGTGTTGATAATAATTCAACATATATTTAATTTAATATAAATTAATGTTGTTGGTTTTTAACCAACACCAATCATAGCCGTTGGATGACTATTGGATTACAATAGCCATTGGATCCTTATGAGCCATGGATTGAGATCCATTGGATCCCAAACTAGTATATAAAGAGGGTAACCCTAGCCCTTGAGGGATACACCAAGTAGACGACTAATCTACTTCTCTCTCTCCCTCTCATTCTTGTGCTCTCTCTCTCTCCCTCTCCATAGGGTGGTCGACCACCCTTGTTGAGAAAAGAGAGAAGTTCTCGACTTCGCCATCGACTACTTAAGGATCTCCTTCTTCTTTGGGGCTGCTTGCTCTAGAGGAAGACGACGGATTTCGCTTGATGAAATCAGGGGATCTATTGCTTGGATCTTCATCGAGGATTGCGGGAGGAACGCGACTCATCATCGTACCCGCAAGTGCATTCTTCGTGGATCGGACTTGAGACAGGAGGATCTCTTGTTTGGGATCTCGCGATCACAATCACGCTTCAAGAGGTATTCCTTATACTTTGTGGTTTGATGAAACGATCTGCGAAGTGTTCTCGTGATCATGTGGTTTCATCGTTCGATTTAAAATTTTTTAAATTCCGCTGCACCATGCGACTAGTGCGACTAGTCGCCCCGATCGCATACGATGCGATCATCACGCTTCCGTGATGCGCTTGAGGATTCTCAATATCCTTCAAGAAGCACCAAAGAAGATGGAGCACCAAGAGTTGTCGAAGCAACGTAAGCCGACGATGAGGGCCTTCTTCCTTCTAGAGTAGGGTGGACGACCACCCAAGAGAGAAGGAGAAGAGGGCACGTGAGAATGAGAGAGAGAGAGAGAGTAGAGAGACTTTGTCAAGTCGGTGTAAGTCGAAGAGCAAAGCATGCCTCTTCTTATACAGGGTTTTGGGAGTTCATGTATCCCAATCCATGGACAACACACAATCAACGAATGAGATTGATTTGTGTTCCTTTCATCGGCTAAGATGTTGTTAGTAAAACACAACAATAAGTGATTTAATTCAAATTAATTAATATTGATAAATCAATATAATTAATCTCAAATTAAATCACAATTGACTAAAGATAGGATAATGAGAAGATCATGGTCCTCTCCTAAAAAGGGGGACGGCTACTCTACTCCTCAAGGGGAGTTGTAGCCATCCTCTCTTGTTAGATAGGACTTGGTCAATCTCCTTAATATATCATGAGATCTCATTATCTCATGATATCTCCTATAACTCTTGTCAAAATAATTTTCATAAAAAAATAATTCTAAATTATCCTTTTGAAAAATATCAACCATGCCATTGAAAAATTGTGAATCTCATTCACAACCCAAAACTAAATGTAATTATATTTTCAATTAATTATTCAATGTGAATCCCATTCACAATAACAATTAATCAACAAATATAAATCACACAAGTCTCTCTCTAATGTATATTATAAATCGTATTTACAATATACATGGATAATTGGATAGTGCTATCCACATTATCCATATCCACATTAATTAAATCACATTTAATTACATTGGATACTCATTCTCATGCATTCAAATAATGTGAATCGAATTCATATTATTCATGATAATTAAATCACATTTAATTATCTATTTCTCAATGCTTAGATATAATTCAACTTTCGAATTATTCTTGAACTCTTTCAAGAACAATGCGTATTCTCCGCGGATACTTAGAGATAAGGACATGGCGATTGTATTTTTACACGTATAGTGACTTGGATATTGAGATGACATCTCAAATCCAGATCTCACGGACCTCCCAGAGATGTTTTATTTAATCAAGGCCGCAAATCTAATCTTCTCATTCCATCTGAATCTCATCCAGATCAATGTCCAATAATTGGACCAAGATCAGATTGCTTCTCCACTGAGAGGAGACACTAAAGTCCAGACCTGTTTCATCACTCCCTCGGAATGAAAGCGTCATGGTTATACAATCGATTATTGATCACATCACCCTCAGGTATTCCTAATACATGTACATCCTGCATACTGGAAGACCTGTAATCAACCCGAAGATAAAGATCAATTTTACACTGTCATCTTCAGGGTTTCATCAACAAGTTTCTCAATCTTGGTCATTGAGATTTGGTATTGATCATATGCTTTCCAAAAGCATATATCATACCTTCAAATTCATGTCATGCTTCTAAAGCACGATGACCATGCATGGAATTCGATCGGTCCCAATACCTCATGAGTGAGCTCATGTCTTCCGATTCAGAAGTGAACCCGTATGATCCCTTTGAGAGATCGTATTACTCATATGCCCTTATATGCACACCAGCTCGCTGGTGTATAGACCTTGGTTAGGTCATCAACCTATTGGTCTGCCAAATGTACATACTCAGACATATAGCAATGCATCTGTCTCCGGTTAGAGGATGCGTGCCTATATCGTGACAGCATTTGACATAGGACTTTGGTTATCTCGATCTCGTTAAGTCAACCCTTTGACCTAACTAATCTGACAACTCCGAATCTCTATTCCTATGCAGAGAACCTGCATCAAGAGGTCGGTCAGATATCATCCTATATGAGAAAGGATTGCCATCTCATACTCAGGCTGGAGATCATCTCTTAACAATCATTTGACGGTGTTTGATGAGTCCTCAATCTAACTCCTTAGATATTCATCCAAACACCAGCCTCTATGATTCAACCATTGAATCAACAGCTGTATGATTATTAAGATGGCCATGGTACATAACCCTAATTGTATAAAGGGACCTATTATGCAAATTATTTATTCTTCATTTCAGATCAGGGAATGATTTTTGCAATAACATTTATTGCATAATGGCTTGCCGTGGGCTCGCATGTCCAACAATGAGTCCATCTGATCAACCTAATTAAATTCAGAAGCATGATTATTTGAATTATGTACACCATTAACAAAATTTTTAGAATCTACGTGACTAACATGCGACCTAAATGATTGTTAAAGAAGCATCACCATGGCAATGCAAGAACTTAGGTAGTACATAGTAGCCTAGGAAATGACACTTTGTTGCAATAGTTTCTGATTGACTAATATATAGTTGATGTTATGTCATACAAAGTAATATGTTCTTACACACCCTAGGTAGAAATAATTACTTTTAAGCATGTAAACTTAAGCAACTAGATTTTCAAGGGGCGAGCTTCTTCTCCAATAGGTTGAGGGTTTAAAGACCTGATAGAAATAAATAAATAAATACAAACTCTTACGGTAACATTTTGTTACAATATGCAACAATAAGTAAAGCCTAATGCAGTCTCCAATCTTGGAATGCTTACAATTCCATAGTCTAAACTAGTGGCTTTAGGAATAATCGCAAATAAGATCAAATATATAAAAATGGAGTAAATTATAATCAAGTAAGATTTAAGATCTAAATGCAAATTAAAAGATAATGTAATTATTTTCACTGAAAATGAAATAATAGTTTTGAAGCTAAACCCACGCTTGTTCAGTTTTTTCTTTGCTAATGTGCTCTCACTCCATCCTTTTATATATATTTTAGAAAATCTAACAAGCACACTCACTTTTTTTGCTACATTTTCTAATGAAGTCAACGTCAAATGTTAGTTGTTATTATTAAATAAAATTATTTACCGAGCAACCTATTTTAATTGAAGGGATGATTTGATGACCTAGAAACAAGGTATGACACCATCTATCACGATCCTTATCATATACTTAGATCTCATTTACAATGATTGGGCTCTACACGTCTATCTGATTTCAAGACAACTCATCATTGCGTACATTGTCCCAATTGTTGTCAGATCCTCTCATACCCTCACTTTTTAACTAGATCAATCGATCCACATTATAAGGCAATGTTTCTTATGTAGTTGAATTGGCGCTCCTCACCACTGGAAGTTGAGAGGTCGTGGGGATGATCGAGACATATCAGAGAGCACAGACTCAGGCCCCCATCATGATCAAAATCATTCCTCTCAACTCATATGACATTCCTCTGATGTCGTTGTGTGCCATATCCCCTCACGAATGCAGATACCCCACGCCTAATGATAAGGTGCCGGAACCACCTCAACTTGAGCGGCAATAGTTGCAGGAGTGTTAATATGTGTCTGTAACGTCCCAGACTTAAGTTCTCGGTCCGTTATTGAGGATAACTGACCCTGACAACTTGTTGGATTCGAGCCCAAATGGATCCGTTGACAACCACCCAAAATGTTTAGGCTCAAGTTGTCAAGTAGTAATCCCCACTACTTATAAACCGCACCCACACTTCGTGAGTTTTAGATGTGGCACTACATTTGCGGGTATGGGTGTTACAGTGTCATTCCAACCTCATCATTGACATCAACCTAAGACTCAAAGACACCGTTGGATGTCTATGACTTACCTCCCAAACACAACAAATATATGTAATCCATCAAACTAACAAGTATAACTAATGTACTTGCACCATATATAATCCATTAAATACATGGATACTAGAGCTGATCTGTAAGCAAAATCAACAAGCACAACCAATTCCTCTTCCACTTCTGGTCGAACCATATTCAAAGTACAAAGTATGCCTACTAATATTCAAATATTACCTGCATTTATCTATTTTTTAAAGGGTAAAATGAGGCTGTCCCTTGGGGGAGCTAACTTGGGTCCCTTAACCCATTTTCCCATTTTTTTTATTTTTTTAAAAATAAAATCGTGAAAATTCATAATTATATCCCTATATTATATCATTCAAATTTCGTGCGAAATAAATACTCCTACGACCTTCATCCAGACAATCATTTTTTAATGATCGCAGAATTGTTGAAATCAACCATGTCTGGATGGAGGTCCCAGGAGTCTCTAACTTGTACGAAACTTGAATGAAATAATATATAGATATAATGATGCATTTTTATAATTTTATTTTTTTAAATACAAAGTAGAAAAAATAGGACAAGAAGATAAATAAGCTCCCATGGGGCAGTCCCATTTTATGCTTTTTTAAAATAACACAACACTAGTTTCACATCACATATTCCGATCAGCGCCATAGCGGCTCTCCCAGAGTCCCGAGCGGCACTCATCAGTAAAAGCCATAGTCCGCCGACGCCCGACAGTATAAACCGCGAAAGAAAAAAATTCGTCACAGCATCCGATTCGACCGATTTCACGCCATCGATCGGTTCCACTCGCCCCCGAGAGCTGCAGGAAAGATGGGGTCTTGCCTGCACGATCACAGCTGCGAAGAGCACAACTGCTCCGCGGATTGGTCTCTCTACAAGCACATCGACCTCTCCAAGGCACGTATATTACTCACTCCTTCATATCTGTATCTTTCGTATGCCCGTTAGGTGTTTGCGAAAAGTCCCGTGTATACCATTTTCAGCAACCCATAAATATTCATTACACTTCGTTCGGATAGTTCATAGTATATACGTATAATGGGCTGATTCAGCACTCATCCCTGAGATTATCTCAAGGAAGAACAATATCCTTGTCATGTTATATGATGGTTGTTGTTTGGTTCTGGATTTTTTTTGAGGAAAAAAGGGACGTGACGTCGAGGATGCGCCCACCAGTAAAATTTTATATATTCACAATATCAAAATAATAGTTACAAAAATCAAAAGATCTTTAGAGTTTTTCACAAACATTCTCCATGTACATTCTTCCATGTGGGAATATAGACCCATTCTGTGCAAGCCACATAGATTATAAAATTTGCCACCACCTAAATCTTTTTAGGGCTGCTTCTATATCCCAACTCGTCGAGAAAACCCCAGAAACCATCCCAGTCAGAGGTTGAATCCAACTCAACATATAAGGTTGCCCACACCTCCCTCGCAATTGAGCACCAAAGAAAATGTGCTCAACATCCTCCTCGGCTACTAAATAACGCTGTCAAGTGCCACCTGTTCCAGGAAAAAACTTGGCTCTGCCACTCACCAGTCAATCGACAATCCATTCTTAATAGCCAAATAAAAATATGAACCCGTAGAGGGAACTTCCATCTTCGAATGTCTGTGAACTGATTCGAGGCGTTTGTTGGATGAATACCATCTCAAGTAGAATGCCCTGCAGGCCTTCGACATTGTGAAGTGTCCATCAGCCCAGGGACAATGATCCACATTGTCAGCAGAACTGTCCTAAATCGGCAACACCTCCAACATGTGCAAAAACCCTGCAAATCACTGATCCGACAACTCAATAAGGAATAAAGGGAGGAAATCTTCAACTTCCCGACAATCCCAACAAAATACCTTGCGCTAGTTGCCAACACGAATAGGCGAGAGAACTGATCACACAATGACCCTTTCCCATCCAATCACCAGTCCAGAGACAGAATCCATAGCCATCGTTGAGAACAAGTCTCATGCGAGGAACATATGAGGTAACACAGAGTAGACCCCCTTTTAGAAGTTGGAAAACCCATGAATAGCAATCATCTGCGAGGAGGGATCCAACTAAACTCCATATATCAACCGCAAATGTCTTGCAATCAGACCCTCCACCCATATTCGAGTCACCCACTTCAACAAAATGACACTATTCATGCCTCCAAGATCCGATTTCTGCCCGTCATCCACCTTTTTAAGCATCAGAGTCTTCCAATCTAACAAAGGTATTCCTTGAGACTCTCCAGATGAAGTCCATAAGAAATGTCTCATAAGCGCTTCCAACTTCACCTTCATCCTAGTAAGCAGTGGGTGCGTAGATAAGAAGAATACTCAGGATAGTTACTCGAGAGAATCACCCTCAACAGCATCATGCCGACCACCTCTCGAAACATAGGCTATGCGCCAGCTCACCAACTCGTTCTCCATACTTTGGATGACGGTTACCACAACTTTTCAACCACCAAAGGCAGCCCAAGGAATAAGATCGGTAGCCTCCCTCCCCACTAGCATATGCAAAGTAGGCTCATAAATCACTACCTCCTTCTCGTCCATCCCAAAAGGAACAAAAGCAAATTTCGCGTGATTAATCTTCGAACCAGAGATCAACCCAAATAGATCAAGAACAGTGCCAATCTCGTCTGCAATTGTAGCCTTGACATCTACAAAGAAGACAATATCATCCATGTACTGGAGAATAGGGACCGAAATTTCCCCTGTGCCGAAGCCTGCTAGAAAACCTCCCTCTCTTGCCTTTGTTACCATTCTAGCTAGAGCATCATCAACCACAATAAAAAAATGACACCAACGTACCCTCCTATCTATCCACGTGCTGCTGCTGAGAAACCCCCCCCTCATGCCTTCCATTCACTACCAATGCGAAGAGGATGTTGCCACACATCTCTTCATCCTATCAATATACTTACTTGGGAAGCCCCTAAGGTGCGGGGATGCCTAAATGATTCTCCAACTAACGTAGTCATAAACCTTCAAGAAATCCACCTTACACATGAACCCATTCATCGTCTTCCTTCGCCACTATGCAATAATCTCAGACACCATCACAACTCCATCCATCATGTGACGGTCAGGGATAAAAATCGTCTGAGCCACATCAATAATAGTGCTAAGAACCTCTTGCAACATGTTGGGTAGCACCTTTGCCACAATGAGATAAGTTGCATTTGATAAGAGCAATAAGCCGTAAGTCCTCCACACGTCGAACCACATCCTTCTTATGCAGAGTAAATAACATGGACTAATTCAACAACTCGAAACCACCTTTCGTCAAATGCAACTCCTCCACCAGATCCATTGTCTCTTGACCCACCAAGTCCCAAACCTCCCTGAAAAAGAAGATCGAGAACCCATCTAGTCTTGGAGAGCCATCCACGTTCAAATCAAAGGTGTCATGCTTGACCTTTAAGAGCAGGAAAGGTTGCAACAACTCCTCAGACGGTAAGTCACTCAAGCGTGTAACATCTCTTCCCACACACCTGGCACCACTACTAGGCGCACACCTACTAAGCTCAAGGTAGTGATGCCTCACCACATCACCAATAGGATGATCACCTACCAACTCCACCCCACTCACTTGAATCTGATGAATCAAATTGCGCCTTCGACGCTCGCTGGTCACCACATGGAAGAATCTTGTGTTTGCATCTTCCTCTTTTAGCCATTTCTGCCTCGAGCGTTGCTTTCATTCGATCTCCCTTTTCTTGTCATCTTCTAGAAGAATTCATTTTTTCTCGCATCTTACTGCCTTATCATCCTCCTGTAACTCCCTAGAATGTTCCAAGTGATCCAACCGTCCAACCTTTGCCTGCGTCGAATCCCTCCGCTGGCCGTCGAGCTCCAAAACTCCCTCTATGCTAAATCAACATACTGCACAAGGCTCTAGGCTTCTCTGCCATCCTCCTTGATGTCAACCCTGCTACTTCCTGCTCCTGCCAACAAGTTGTGACCTTCTCCTGAAAACCCTTCTCTTGCATCCAAGAGCGATCAAAGCAACATAAACCACCTCAACACTGGCCATCACTCGATTCCCAACAAATTGACGTATGATCTGAGAGCGACCTCAACAAAGTCATCACAAAACCCAAAGGGAAACTCCCAGAAGACCAAGCAGACCAAGAAAATGATCCATACGAGATCTAAAGGAGCTGTTCCTCTAAGATTTTTTTTTCAAATTTGTGGCATCCAACACCTCCATCACCATATCCCTCATAAACAAGGCAAAAAAGGGAGAACCTCGATCCATTTCACCCCTATCACATGGAAGATCCACAATAAGAAGCGTGATGTTGAAGTCACTACCAACGATCCAAGCTGGATTAACAAAACGTGCATGCACCATTCTTAGTTCATCCTACATGTCAGACGACACCTGTACCCCAGTGGGAACATACAACATGGAAACTGACACCAGGAACGATCTAGGACCCTTTGAAGTACAATGGATAATGCCTGAATGCCACATACAAAATCCACCAACTCCACTTTACGACTCCATCCAACAATCATGCCCCTCGAGGCACTTACAGTTGGCATCTCATAGTAGTCAGAGAAACATGATCCAACCATCTCAACCCACAAATCAGAGAGATCTGACCACGAAAAGGGAAGCTAGAATGGCATTACAACAATGACCGATACGAAGTGACACGAAAGAGGCTAAAATCAAGAAATATGGATAACCAAGAAGGAAAAGCCTATAGCTCGGAATCTCTGAAAGGAGAGGATGCGGAGACTCATCAACCCAAATTCAAGAAGGTCGGAATGAGGGACTCATGGTAGGTAATATCACGATATATATGCGAATATCGTCGATATATCGGTATCGATGAGATGCCAATATCGATATCAGCCTTCATATTGTTTTCTCGGATATCGATGATATGAAGCTGACATATCATATGTCGGTGAGGCAGAATCATCCAACTAGGATTTCCACCGAAATCGACCCATATCGCCCAGTATCGCCTATTTCTCCTGTATCTATCTGGAAACTTATCTCCAAAGCTCCTTTCTTCCTTCTTTGAGGTAAGCTCTATATCTACTCCAAATTTCATGGTTAAATAGTGAAATTTCTTAGGGTTTTATTGCTAGTTGTTAGGTAATGCATATTCTTGATTTTTTTGGTAAGATTTGAAGTGTTTAGTGCGATATTTGGGGAATTAATTTGGGGTTTTTGAGTTATGTTGTGAAATTAAGTTAAGTTATGAAAGAATAAACTCGAATCTCATGTTCTAGACATAGAAAACATGATTTATGTTAGCTAAAAATTAGTAAATAATTCCGTGAATTAAATATTATATCTATAATTTAGTGAGATATTTAGGGAACTAATTTGAGGTTTTTGAGTTATGTTGTGAAATTAAGTTAAGTTATGAAAGAATAAACTTGGATCTCATGTTCTAGACATAGAAAATAATATTTTATGGTGCTTTATGTTAACTAAAAATTAGTAATTAATTAATGCCATGAATTGAAAATTAGATCTATAATTTAGTGAGATATTTGGGAACTAATTTGGGGTTTTTGAGTTATGTTGTGAAATTAAGTTAAGTTATAAAAGAATAAACTTGGATCTCATGTTCTAAACATAGAAAACAAGATTCTATGATGCTTTATGTTAACTAAAAATTAGTAATTAATTAATTCTGTGAATTAAAAATTAGATCTATAATTTATTTTCGTGTTTTGTGTCCCATGCGTGGTTTGTCATGAAATTGGTCATTTCAACTCTAGATCTAGAATGTTTTTCTTAGAAATCGGAACATCTAAATATGAATAATATGTTGATTGTTAAACATTAAATATCTAAGACTTTACCCATACTAAGCATGTTATAAATAATAAATATAATAAATCTGAAAATTAAACTAAAATAATTAGCAAATAATTGATTGTTCTCCTCATATGTCTCACAAATGTTTGTGATGTAATGTCTTTGTAGATTTCAGGCTTCAGTAATCAACATCATGGGTTCACACTCTGGTTCGAGATCTGATCATTCTGGTGATCACTTGGACAGTGGAGTGATTGGTTGGAGGTATTTTACCACTCCAGATGGCAATAAATCGAAACCACAACGCAACTTCTGTGGGAAGATGTTGGAAGGATGGGGGATTACGAGACTGAAGCACCATCATGTTGAAAACAACAAGTATGTTGCCAGTGCCCGCGTTGTCCCAGAGATGTGAGGGACTTGGTGAAGACTAACTTGAAGGGAAAGAATGATAAAGATGTAGAGAGGCCCAAAAGGGATGAATAGTTCAAAGAGTTCATGTTCGAGAAAGAGTTCCATGTCCTCTTCGATTCATATGATGATGACTTTGTCTACCCTGCTAATATTCAGATCACAGCGGAGAAGAGAACATATGGAGGGCAACAAACAAATCTACGGGGAGCGAGTTCGAGAGGAGAGAACTCAGTGGTGCACATGTCAGCTTTTATAGTGTCGGTGGCAGTTGGAGTGGTTCTGAAAGCACACCGGTACCACTACCTGCCGAAAAAACACAATGCGAAGGGACTGGAACCCTTCTTGATGAGGAGCGAGTCCATGCAGTACATGCCAAGCAAGGATCTGAGGCAGAAGGCAGTGAAGGGGTTGTTCACCAATGCACGGGAGAGAGTGGGCAAGCCCATTAGCTAGCTCTTCTTTGGGGAGAACATTTCGACCAACGTTGCTAGCGGGCCATTTTTTATAACATGCCATTGATGAGATCATCGCAACGGAAACGGAAATGAAGGCTCCCACATCTAAAGAGATAATGAACACGTATCTCGGGATGGAGGAGGAGACGAATGAATACATCTCCGAGCTGAGGAAGAGATGGTTGGAGTATGGGGTGATGCTAATGTGCGATGGCTGGACGAGCTACACGAGGAAGAAAATCATCAACTTCCTCGTTTACTATGATGGAAAGACCATTTTTTTGAAATATGTTGATTCATATGAACATGTGAAGGACCACAAGTACTTCTGAAGTTGATGAAGGACATCATCACGTATATTGGGAAGTAGAAGATTGTCCAGATTGTCACAGATAATAGCATCAACATCAAGAAAGTGAGTGAAACAATAATGAAGTCTAGCGGCTATGATATTTTTTGGACATAGTGTATGCACATTGTATTGGTTTAATTCTAAAGGACTTCAACAAGAGGAAGCTCGTCTCAAAGGTAGTGGAGCAAGCACAAACGATTACCACATTCATTTACAATCATTCCAAAGTGCTGGCTTTGATGAGGCGGATGTGCAATAGTGAGTTGGTGATGCCTGTCATCACATCACACGCTTTTTAACCAATTTTATAGCGTTGCAGGCCTCAAACAACACAAGACATGATTGATGACCATGTGTTGCAAAGGTGAATGGTTCGACCTCATCTGTAGGTTCATTGAGCTGCATGGACATTGACAACCCATATGGTAGAGGAACATCAAGTCCACTGGGTGGATATTGATCATCAGATGAGAGATTATTTGGCGTCATCCCATAATTCTTTCATGCTCATCCTCCTCCTCCTCAGGCGTATACACCTCCATCATATGAGTACAGAGGGTATGGATGATATAGCAGCTACATCGGTGAGAACTACCACGGTAGCCAACCCGAGTAGAGCCAGGGCTGCTTCTTTGGTGGTGACAGTTTTGGTTTCTTCCTCGAGTACACGCCCGTACCTCCTCCTCCTCCTCTGTAGATATCTTCTCTTTTTCGTCATCGTCATCCTGAGGATCTCAAGCCAATACTTCGCATCTTCGTCATATCCCTCGTGATGCCAGATCTAGTGTTGCTTATCCTCGTCTCGGGATACTCACAGGGATCGATGACCATCAATACATGCAGTATGTTATGGATTACAAGGCCATGTACTCGTACATGACATGGGAAAACTACTGCAAGTTCATTGAGTTCGCGATCTGCTATGAGAGACAACAGGGTAGGGGGACCGATGCAGATCCTCCACGGAACTCTTGGTTCTAGGTAATCTTTTTTACAATATTGCATTAATTTACATTTTTCATTTATTTTTGTGAATAGATAAATCTTTATACCAAAGAAACATTGCTTCATTAATCATTATGCGCATTTTTTGAATCAAATGACTCATCTCAATGCCATTCACCGTCTTCCATGAACAAAACAGGTGTTCTAAGTGTGCTTAACTTAGCTACTTTGATTCCAATTTCAATGTTTATTAATCACCAATCAACATTAACAACGATGTGTGCGATATAACTGACATGTGCAATATAAGGATCATAGATGATCTGTATATGTCATTTAAGTTTATATCTGTAAGTTATTTAATACTATAAGAACTTGAATAAAATTCATTTCCAATATCTATAAGTCATGAATCAACCTTAACAATGATATGTTTGATATGATTGATATGTGCGATATATGAGATATAAATGACCGATATATGTGATATAAGTGTGTACTTGTTTTAATATCTTGGATGATCTTAATTGCTTAAAAAACGACAAAAAATTCTTTTAAACCATTTCTGACATTTCCACCGATATCGTCGATATATCCTGATATATCCACGATATATTCTTTTCCGAGCCGATCGATACGATATCGATGTTTCCTACCTTGGGTGGAACATCATTCCATTATTCTCCTCTGGAGCGCCATAAGGTCCTATATCAGGTGTTGATCTTTCATTTGACTCATTTATATTCGTCCTAAGCTTCCGGATTCCTCTTATGCAGGCAAATGATATCTGCCTTTCAAGCCTCCAACAGGCCCACCGCCATCCTTTTGTTCGGTTGGACAAAACCTCATACATTCCAGGAAATAAGCTTCATCTTGCAACAATGGGGGAAGTCCCCGCCAACACCGCCCCCACACAGCTCGCAACCAACCCACGCTTCACCAGCTCTAGGGTTGAGCATCTGGTCGGGTCGGGTCCAGTATGGCTCAATTCAAGCCCATTAACGTTGGCAGGCTAACGGGCGGGGCTTAGGCCTGCTATTTTCAAAAAATTGGGTCCAAAATCGAGCTCGACACACGAGTGTTTGGGCTAGTCTTGGGCTTGGCCGGCCTATGTTGGCAATTATACCCTTGACTAGGATTCCCCATCCGGACGTGCCACTATTTTTTGCATCAAACATTTTAATATCCATTAATCACAATAAAAATACTGATCACATATAAAATATATAAGTATTTTACATCGTGATCTTTGAAATACCCCCTACTCACACCACAAACTTTTTAATATTTGTAATTCCCAGCCTCTCGAGGGCCAACTACAACGCCACCCAAGTCTCCTACGGCTTGCAGCGATGTTGCCTTGGCCCCTAGGCCTTCCGACGGCTGTCCTCTAGCCCTCGAAGGGATGCTGTAGCATCACAACACCTTCTTAGGTGTCATCAATGACCCCTTGGCTGTTGTTGCTGTACTGCGAAGGTCCCCACGACCTTCCTGAATGTTGTCAAGGCCCCCCAGGGCCCTCCCCCGTCGCCCAACATCACAGCTGAAGCCCTCTAAGCCACAATGATCTTGTTCATCGCATTTTCCACATTCCAGGGCTCTTTTTTCGGTCTGATTTTGATCGAAGAAGGGTGATTTCAGACTTCTATATCACATCTCAGGCCCTCACGTGGATCCAAGGTTGAAGGGGATGGTTGTATGAGTCTACGTACAACCCATCCTCTCTATGATCGTTTATATTCTCTCGGATCGATCTACTACCCTAGTCGAGTTCTGTTTTGACCCTCTTCTTTCTCATACCAGAGAGCAAGGGTGATGTCGTCTCTTCGTTCGGTGCCTTCATGAGTTCGGCTCCCATCATCAAGATGGATGGGACCAACTATGAGTTGTAGTCTATGCAGTTCTTAACCCTTATGCATTGCAATAATAAGGAGCACATTCTAACACAATCAGAGTCGGCGGTTAAGACTGGGGAGAATGCTTCATGGAAGCAAAAGGACACGCTCGGCTCTTTGGACTTTGTCACGGAGATCACTAATGATATTGTGGACCATCCCACCGCCAAGGCGATGTGGGATATCGATATCCTAGCAGCCACATATGGCCAAACGAAGAATGAGGCCAATATTCTTCAGTTGTAGTTTGACATCTTCACGACCAAGTAGAATGGTTGTCCTCTGCACAATTTCTACTGTTCGCTTCGTGGCTTGTTCGAGAAGCTTCGCATCGTCATGCTCGTTACCACATCTACTGAGCAACAGGCGACGTACATGAACTCCATGATGGTTGGAGTTTTCCTGGCTGCTCTAGATCCCGAGTATGAGGCATCATACACCCTGCTTCTTACTGATGCACCTATCACTCCCATGGAGGAGGCATACGATCGTCTCAACAGGATCATTTCCCTCCCCTGCTACCACACAGACCTCCTCAGCGATGGCCGCATCTCGCGGCAGGGGAGGTACTACTCATTTTAGAGGGCATGGTACCATGGCAGAGGATCCACAAAGAGAGCCTGCATCTGCCCAAGTGCAATAGGGGACACAACCATCGAGTTAAAAGATGGCATGGTTGGAGACTCCTTGCTAGGGCCATCTTCCGCAGGGGTCTGAGAAGTGAGAGGAGGCCTTGGAGTGAACGAAGGTGACATACACTTAACTAGCTACATTTGAGAAACCGTATGACCAACAACATATACAACTTCAAACATTTGATCAACAGAATACCATTTAACTGCAGTCACATGATCAATGCCATCACCTGGCCCTATCTCATTTGAGGTGGCCTTTACCACCCTCACGATGCCGACTAAGGTGTCTTGAAAGCTCTCTAGAGGTTGGGACGTGGAAGACATGCCAGTAACCCGAAACATCCTACGTGCACCTCAAGCTGCCACACCATTCATGAACTGAGGATGTCTCCAAACAACATAAGAGTCAAGTACATCCGCTTCTAGAAGAACATTTGCCTAGGATACACTGAGGCTGTGCACGCGAAGCAACACGGAGTCCAAAGGAACTACATCGCTAGTAAACTTTGTCGAGAGATCTCTCACGCTAATTTTCTGATAGACCCTGGTTATTGTAAACCTTTTTGTAATTTATCTTTTTATTAATATAGTAGGGGCAGACACCTAAGCATGTTTCCCCTTCTTTGAGATTTAAAAAAAAAACTTCGCCGAGAGAAAAAAATCCGGGGCTCCTTATGACAGTCTCCAAAACCTCACCACACACTATGTAGATGCAATTAGAATATCAAGGATCTCATCCGATGACACCTCCTCATGCTCCCGCTGAACCTCATTGCCCTCTGCGTTCGAGGTGGGAGCCACCCGAGGTCACCAAACCTTACGAACCTCATAGTCCTTCCTTTTGTGGCCCCAGTCATGGCATTTGAAGCATCTGATATCCCAATCCTGAGGTACCGGAAACCTACGTCACGAACTATGTCTTTGAACCAACTCCCCATCTTCATCAACATCCCTTGGCCCTAGCTTGGCCTCAACATCTGCTTTAGCAAACAGATCAGGCATCTTTTCGATTGGAACCGAGCCATCAGCAGCCCCGACGGGCTCCTCAACGACCCCATCAAGCTCATCAGTAGCCCAAGGGGGTCCGTCAGCCTCAGCACCCCCTAGATTTTTTATCGATGCCAGCATGAACCAGAAAAAGGCCACCTCCAGCCCTAACAACTACATGCGCCCTGCATACAGGCACATCGAGACCTCTAGGTTGCCACACACCAATAGAGAAGGGGTGGGAACAACAAAAACCTTCTTCGGAAACCCTCTCGCTGCTCCAATAGCATCGCCACACATGACCCGCATGAACCACGAGGCCCAACACCGTGGAGGGGGTCCACATGCATGTGCATAAAATTCGTTGCCTAGGAGAGACCCACATAACCCTCTCGCCTTACCTTCTCCCTCTGGAAGACCTCTCACCCTTTCGCTCCCTCTCTCCCACACACACTCTCTCTCCCTCATTCAATCATGTTTTTGATTTCAGGTCATGGAATATAGTAACGTGAAGGATAGAGAAATGGCACGTTTGGTTTCATGCTGAATAAAATGCAGTGTAGTTCATGCTATGTCATTGGTATGATTGATGCATTCTTTAATGTAAAGGGATGCAGAATGGTACTTGAGAGAAATAATTATGATACGGGTGATGTGAATTATTCTAGAGTAATGATGATTTCTGTTTGATAAGTCAACCTCAATATTTGTAGTAAAATTGGGTTCTAAATTAGCGGAGTATCTAGGTGACTCGGATAAGGAAATAACCTCGACATTTGATTCTTGGTCAAGTCTAAGCCTCTTAGTTGGTATTATTGGTGTAAATAGGACTGACGAACTTTAACATGATTTATCTTTTACATTTTCAGATGAAATAAAAATTAATCTAGATTTGATGAAATATTGTTAGAGTACGCATCCATAGATGGGTAATTGTATCCCTCTAGATCAATTTACCACATACACTCATGTTTAGTCCCACATCGTGTATGAGTATGGCTTGATCATATTGGTGGAGCTATATAAGATGTACACCACCTGTATTTATTAGGAGAGAGAAACATAATAGACACATCAACCCTCTGAGGTGTTCTCATGAGGTTTCATCCCGCTCCTTATGGAGTAGGGTTCCACGTAAACTCGTGTGCTCTTCATTATTCTTTATTCGTTTATCTTTGATTACGCTTCCGTAGGGTTTTCATTCTTAAAGATTTATCTTGTTATGTTCCGGTTTGTGATTTGTTCATGTTACATGGTTTTTGAGTTTTGTTCAAGAAGAGAGTTGTTCCAAATGTCTTGTTATAGGGTTTGTTTTGTTTAAGAAGAGAGTTGTTCTAATTTCTAGGGTTCCTGGAACCCTAATTCAGGTATGCATCAATGCGTGACAGAGCATATTTTGAATCACGTAGAGGCAAAGATCAGTTCCAAGTTATGAAGAACATCAACGCTGTTTCGTCAATTTGATGTTGGGTTCCTTTGCGAAACCGTAGGTTTGATCGAAGAAGGTGCACAACTCTAAATCATCATACATGTATTCTCTGATGTGGACGCAACATCGATCTTCTCAGACAATACAACTCCTATACCTGCAATTGCATAATGAAGGAAGGGGTTCGGTTGACAACCTACTCTGCGTTAAGATCCAGAGCGCACACACAGTGTTCGGAAATGCGGTCCATGCGGCCACATATGCGTATTCGATCACTTGACCGAAGCACATATGCCATATGCGGCAATATGCGGTCAAACCGCATACGCGGTCCGACTATGCGGCATATGCGACCGCATATGCAGCCACGTATCTGAACAAGATGCTTTCATATATGATTCATGTATCTTTTTTTGTTTAATTCATAACATGTTGATGACATTAACTCGATTTTTTCCAAGCAACTCTTATATTATCATTTACATTGATGCATCTTTTCATTATTCTCGTATATACAACATTTGTGAATATAATCTAAGGTATTTTTCTCATATCCATATCTTTCCATTGTTCCTAACACTTATTAATGAATTGTTTACTGTCTTTTAAAATTTCTAATTAATGAAATTCATTCCATTTCTTTGAATAAATATGAAATAATTGAACACTTAATATTTTTGTGCTTCTAATAAATTTTATACGCTAATACATTTTTTCCTATATTTTGTGCCAACAAGTTTTGTCCCTTGGATATCCATATATATGTATAATTTTGAGTGTATGATTTGTATACCTATGATTATTTTTTAGCATTTGTTATCTATAGGATCTATATATGTATTAAAGGTTTTCTTATAGAATTCGTGCATTCCCTATTAAATCAAATTTGTATGCGTATATATATGCATTAAATTCAAAATATACACTAAAAAACAATCAATTTATAATATTATGCTTATATACTTATTGATTATATTATCTTATTTGAAATTTTTGATTTTGGATTTTGTTACATCATCAAATTTTTTTATATAATCACATTTTATTATTGTATTTTTAAATATTTTAAATTAAAATATTATGAACTGCATATACTTCCGTATACTCCTCCGCATATCCGCTTACTCGCTTTAGACCGTATGACCGAACGAATACCGCATACCGCATTTCTGAACCTTGCGCATATATACGCATCTCCAACACTCTCATCTCGCCCCCATTCCCTCTTCTTTGCAATTCCAGGTGCTGGAACTCTCCATGCATCAACATCTCTAGGTTGGGTTCACCGCTACTACTCCAGCTCTTGAGCATCTCTGACATCAAGCATTAGGACACCATCATTAGGCAACTCCAGGCGGCGCTCCATATCTAGGGGACATCATATCCCATGTGGCGAAGATCTACAGGTGCAAGAACCTAACCCCAGGCTCTGCCGCTACACCACCACTACCACCTCTCGGATCGACGACGACAAGGGCTCCTGCGCTGGTCCCCTCAATGCCCCCCTCTTCTTCCTTCGCTCGTGAAGCCCCCGTCGATCTACTTCATTATGGCGACAAAAACGGCGATAGGTTCTATTGGAATCCTCATGATTGAGAAGTAGGGGACCCGATACCCCTATTTTTTAAAGAAAAAATTCCGGACATGAGAGAGAGTTTGACTACAATAGAAAAACAAGGTCTCCTGATTATTTCTTTTGAGCCCCAATTTGGACCATTGCTACAATTCGGAGAAAAAGGAGGAATGGGATTCTTGGGCCCAACATGCGTCATAAAAAAGAAGAAGAGTAGCCCATAAAAAAGGTGTGGCTGCTGAAAAAAATTTGCCCTAAGAAAAAAAGGGAGAGAAAAGCCGAAAAAAATGAGAAGACGACTTAAATAGATGAAGAAGGTGAGATTCCCTCGCTCTTAATTTCTTCTCCCAACTTGATCGACATCATCTTTTGCCGACAAGTATGGGAGAAAGGGGGCATATTGTGTTGTCTTACTTCTCAGATCTATATATGGATATTCCCATGATGCTTGGCCCTCTACAAAGATAGGATAACTTTTCACATGTTGTGCTGAATTCCAACATGTTGCGGGCCATAGTTCTCCGTGGATGAGACTCATTCCATTTTCGTTGACTATGACAGATGCACTACAGAGCAAACGTGCCAGTTCACACTCCAGCCCTCTATTTCCTCCTCACCAGCGTGACATGAGAAGCAATATCTTCAGCAGACAATTGATAGAGTATGTGTTGAGTTGATATTGTTTGTAGTGTCTTGTATTCAATTAGTAAGTGATTTCTTTTTATTTGTCTAAGTTGAGCATTGCATGCTCCGTCCTGAGGGGGAATGTTAGATACTTAGATCATAGATGAGTAGTTGGATCCCTAGATGGTCCAATTACCACATGCACTTTGGTTTAGTCCTAAATTGTGTATGAGTAGGGCTTGGTCATATTGGTGAGTTCTTCCAGGGTTTCATCCTGCTCCTTATGGAGTAGGATTCCACGCAAACCCGTGTCGCAAACCCATGTGTACTTTATGATTCCTTTTCTGCCTATCTCTGTTTGTGCTTCTGCATTATCGTTTTTATGAACTTGACCGTTTCTCTTACAATATGACAATGACTGTGGCGGTGGGAGGGAGTTGCATACATGGGGAGAGGGGATTAGGTATTCGAGAAGAGATCGATTTGCTTATCAAATTGATTCAGAACAAATGCTCTAATTATTAGCTTATTTTTTGATGGTGCTACTGTTGAACCTTTAATGAAATTGAACCTTGGGTAATCATGATCCTAGAATGTCTACAACTCTAAATAAGAAAGACCCCCCTAAAATGAATGTTTCAGATTTGGAAGAACACATCCTAGTCAAACACAAGTTTAGTTTTTTATGGAATGGGGCTACTTGGTGCTGGTTGCTTCTTTTAAGCATGACATGAATGAGACATTTGGTAATTTCCAGGGACACTTTTGTCAAGGGACTTAAATTGAGGCAAGTGTACAATTAGCATGTACTATTGTGCAAGACTATTACTATATTGTGTTGCATGGCATCTGAAAATGGATTGAAATATTTTCCCTTATCATTTCTTATCATCTATTGGATTTTTTTTGCATGTGGTTTCCTACATTTCCCAAATATAGCTCTTGTTTTTTGACTTTATTACTACGATGTATTCTTAGAGAATTATATCTTTCTGGGTCTTCTTCCCATAGAGCTAAATCAGGTATGACCAGGAATAATCTAATCTCTATTTATTTTTTTATTCTTTTTTATTACTGAGGAATCTACCAGAGATCAGTAGTCATCCTGTCTAGTTAATAACTGCAAAATTCTTTTATCTTTCAAAACTTTTAGAATGTTAAGTAACATATTACGGATATTATTGGTACTGATTTGGGATAGCTGGGTTGATTGTCTACGACTACTGATGAATTTTATGTGCCATATCCTGTTTTCTAGGTGTCTGCTTTAAATGAGGCTATTATAGGAAGTGTGAAGACTGTTTTCAGGGCATGGGAGCGACGACTGGATTCTACAGAGGTATATATGTAGGCGTTGCTGAATTTGTTGCACATATGCTCCACGTAACTGAAGACATGCAAGTTTGATCCATCATATGCATTCTAAAAATTATTGAGAGGTTTTTGTTTATCTGATGATTGTTTTTACTTTGCAAGAGGGGATATTTTGACCTAGAATGTGTGCCAAAACAGACCTTTTCATATGTTAAGTGGGGTAATGCATACTTGTTTTATTATTATTAACATTCAACACCAATTCAGTTCTCGTCAATGGGAAGCCCTTAGGGGGATTCTTTCAGCCGCAACGGGGGGTGAGACAGGGGTGCCCGCTGGCCCCTATGTTGTTCGTTCTGGTGGCTGACGCTTTGGGTGTCTTGTTTAGGCAGGCGGTCGAGGCAGGGTGGTGCGAGGGCTTTAGAAGAGAAGATATCTCTATACATGTTCTTCAGTACGCAGACGACACAGTTCTATTCCTTGGAGGCATTCAAGAGCAAATCAATAATGCGGTCATTTAGTGGAGATTTTTGGTGATCTGGCGGGCTTAGAGATAAATAAGGGCAAGTCGGTGGTGATAACATTTGGGATGAATGAGGCAGAACGCAACGGGGTGGCGGCGGTTACAGAGTGCCGACTGGGGAATCTCTCAATTCAGTACTTGGGGCTCCCTCTCGCCATGGGGAAACTCAAGAACTCAGACTGGGACGACATTATCCAGAGAATGGAGTGAAGACTGGCGGGCTGGAAAGCTTTTACTTTGTCGAAAGGCGGGAAGTTGGTCTTATTAAATCATGTTCTCTCCGCTATACCGGTGTTCTTTTTTTCCACCAGATTGTTACCAGCTGGAGTCAAAAGGAAAATCGAATCATTGATGAGGATGTTCTTCTGGTCGGACGAGAAGCAACATGGTCCTGGGATGCACCTGGTCAGCTGGGAGGAGATGACTAGAGGACGCGAGGATGGGGAGCTGGTAATCTGTGACGTGGGGAACATGAACATGGCGTTTCTCTCGAAGTGGTTCTCCGCATTTGGGGGCCGTCGACTTCGCTAGTGGCGAGACTGCTAAGGAGTATATATCGTGTAACGAACCAATTTTCTGTTGGAAGAACGTGGTTTGAGTCCCCGCTCTGGGCCGGGATTCGTGAGGTCCTTCCTTGGCTGACGAGTAGGGTTGTGCGTAAGATCGGCGATAGCAACCTATTTAGATTCTGGAGAGATGATTGGACTGGGGAGGGTAAGCTTGAATACCGTTTCCCTCGTCTGTTTGCGCCTACGCCTCTCAAGGAGGCAACCTTGGCCCAGATGACGGAGTCGGGTTCATGGGTACCGGGGTTCATATCGGCTTTGTTAGTCCGGCGCATGGAGGAGTTCCTGAGAATGCAAACGGAGCTCCCTTCGACGGATACGTTGAGCACAGGCAGAGATCACTTTGTTTGGACGGGTAACAGCTTCACAGTCAAAGGAGCTTACGAAGAATTCAATAGGCGGGCGCAGGAGCAGGACCGGGAGCTGACGGAAGACATCAAAATTATATGGGCAACAAAGATCCCTAGCAGGGTCAAGTTCTTCCTTTGGTGCTTAAGAAGGGGTCGTTTATTAGACAAGAGCCTTGGAGGGGGATTGATGGCTCAACCTGACACTCGCTGTGACAGATGCGATGAGGCGGAGGAGGACTCGACCCACCTTTTCTTGGGCTGCCCTGTCTCGGCCAGGGTCTGGAGTGAGGTGGGGATCTCGTGGATTCGCACGGACGATCTCCCCTCGTTTTGGGCCTCCGTCTGCCAGATGGGAGGTGGGTCCATGGAAGACTGCTCGAGGCCATTTGCTGTGATGTGGGCCATTTGGCTCGGACGAAATGCGACGTTATTTAAGAGTCAGAGGTGTTACTGGGAAAATGTAGTCACTCATTGCACCACACTATACAGTTTCTGGATAACGCGGTGATGCAGTATTCTATTTTTATTTATATTAACCAGGCGATGACCCCCACGATGGGGGTTCACCCACTCTTTCATCAAAAAAAAACTTGCGATGAAATGCAGTTTTTTGAATAAAAATATAGTTTTACTGATTGTAAAAGTCGGCCCGACTAGTCAAGTTGGTGGGGTAGCCGACTCGACTAGGCCTAGTCGGCCATTAGTCGGTCAACCCGACTAATTGGGCCGACTAGTCGACCTAGTCGGCCGACTACAAGGCCGCCTTTTACATATAGATTTTTTATTTTTTTAGTTTTTCGATTTTTTTAAAAGCAAACTTATTCTAATATGCTCAATGTTATATTTAAAGACAACTACTTCATTTATTTCATTATGATAGTATAGAAAATGTACAAATCAATGTAAATATATAAGAATATGTGTAATAAAAATTGATTTATATGTTTAAAATAATTAAAAAATTTCAAAATCGATTAGTAGCCGACTAAATCCGATTAGTCGCTCGAGTATCGATTAATCCTTAGTCAGTGACCCCATCGACCGAGTACCGACTACCGCTTTCTGCAACCTTGCTGATGATGCTCTTTCCCTTGTTTGAGTATCTCATACACTGTTGAGAACATCTAACTTTATTTATGCTTTGCTTGCAAGGATAACATGCGATGCTAGCTTTGTGGAACATGTATTGAATTTCCCCCCTAATTGTCTTGGTATTTTTTGATTGGAGGGTTGAACTTAGTAAGACCTATACAATATATATATATATAGAGAGAGAGAGAGAGAGAGAGGCCAACGTGTTGAAAGGTCATTGCTTTTGGGGTTTTCCTAAAAATACCATCAATGTCATTTTATTTGTTTGTATGTGTTGAGTGCCTTGTAAACGGGTAAGAGGATCTTGGGAAGGGATCCATCTTACCTTGAGACTTATATGTACCTCTCCTTCTCCCATTTCGAAATATAGAAAAAATAGACAAAACCCTTTCTTGCTGTGAGCAACAAGGGCCTCTTCTTCCATGTGTTTTTTCCCTTCCATTGTGGAGGGTTTCCACATAAATCACCTTATTTGTGTGCTTGTTTTGATCCACATGGTATCAAAGCCAAGTGCGGGCTGATTTCTGCTCGTTTTCCACTGCTCGTTGGCGCCAACCGTGGGGACGTATCCTGCTTTGCGGTCTGATTCCATCCCTCTTCGGTCTGCTGTGTTGTGCTATGTTGTGTGCCCTTTTTGTTCTTTTTATTCCGCCCCCTGGAGCTGCCCCTCTGAACTTCTATCTTGAACGAGATCCTCTCATGATTAGGGCTGGCTGCTATGCTGGAGCACAAGGTCGTGGGTTGATTGCTGCCGCCTTGTAAATTTTGACATCTGAAAGCGGATTGTGTGTGGTCGAGTGGCCCTTGCATGTTTCTTTTGGGGACATTTCAACCCCTTTTTTGCAGGTTGTGAAGAGTTTGGGAGGTAAGTGTGCACATAAGGTGTATGCCAAAATATCTGAGCAACTTCAGAGTATGGAGACAGAAGACAGAAATTCAGCACACCATGCGTACACCAAAATTCTTGAGAGACAAACAGAAGCTACTATTGTTCATATAGTTAAAGATTTGAAAGGAAAAGCTAGAGTTTTTTGTCTGGAAAAAAATGGTGTGAATTTCCCTTATTTATCACCTACATCTCCTTGGAAGAAAGATAATTTTAAAAAGAAAGCTATGGAGAAGCCATCTTTGTGAGAAGTTGAAGACAACAAAGTGAAAGATCCCTATGATGTTGCAATGAAGGTGTTACCTTCAATGCCTATTTCCGGTCCTTCTTCTTATACCCATGATCGGATTAACGAAGTTCATGATTACCTAAGTATGATAAGCACTGGGAAGGAAAACTCTGATAAGGTACACACCAATATGTGTGCTCTTGCCACTGCTACTCAGAGGAAACATGATGATTTGTGTACTGATGAGAACAAAGAATGGATAATAGATAGTGATGCCACTAACCGCATGACAGGTGATCCAAAACTTTTTAGCACCTATAAATTAGCCTGGCAAGGAATCATATTGCCATTACTACTATAGCAGGGAAATGAAGTGTATCACTTCTCAACAAATTTTCTATCCATAATGCGCTTCATGTCCCAGATGTGCGTCTAAATATTCTTTCTGTTAGCAAGATAACAAAAGAATTGAATTGTGAACTTGTTTTTTTCCTCTGATCATTGTTTGTTGGGGGGGCTTTCCAGCCTCGGAGGGGGGTCCGGCAAGGGTGCCCCCTTGCTCCCCTCCTCTTTGTTTTGGCGGTGGATGTCATGCCGCATATGATTGATGGTGTGGCCGAGGCCGGTCTTACGCATGGATGCTCTTTGGGCCCCTATCATATTCCTCTCATACAGTTTGCTGATGACACAATATGCTTTATTGAGGGCGGCCGCGCCAATGCCTCGGGTATGGCTACTACGTTACAACTATTCTGTGAAATGTCGGGCCTCCTCATCAACGGGAACAAATCAAAAGTCGTTCCGTTTGCTATGTCGCCGGAGGAGGCTGTGGAGTGTGCCAGTTTGATGGGCTCTTCTCCGAGCAGCCTACCGTTGGAGTATCTTGGTCTGCCCCTGTCGGTGGGCCGTGCCCGGCTGCGTGATTGCCGGAAGGTGATTGAGAAGATGGAGGCTAGGCTGGCTGGATGGCGTGCGGCGCTTCTCTCAAGGGGGGGACGGTTTGTTCTTCTTAAATCCGTGCTTTCCTCGATCCCAAATGTATTTCCTGACCGTGCGTGGCTTGCCGAAGGGGATTCGGGTTAGATTGGAAAAATGTATGCGGGGTTTTCTTTGGGGAAGGAAGGGCGATGGGAGAAGGGGAGTTCATTTGGTGGGTTGGGAGGACGTCTCGCGCCCTAAGCGGGAAGGGGGTTTGGGTGTGAGACGGCTGGAGGTGATGCACGAGGCTATGCTTCTGAAATGGGCGGCGAAGGTGTGGGGTCGGGAAGAGAATTTCATGTTGAAGTGCCTTAGGGAGGCGGCGGGGGTCGATCTCTTATCCGCTTCGCGGGGGCGACTTGAGGGCCACCGCTCCTCTTTCTGGCGCGGTGTGTTGTCTGCATTTAACCGCAACAGATCTTTATTCAAACCTATTCTTGGCGATGGGAATTCTTTCCGCTTCTGGTCGGATGATTGGACCGGGAGGGGTGTTTTGCAGACTTTGTTTCCTCGGCTGTTCGTGCTGGTGGTGGACAAATTCGCCACCGTGGCATCCTGCTGGTCCGATGGCTGCTGGTGCCCTTTGTTCGCTGCTAATTTATCGGATCAACGTCTGCTCGACTTCACTTCCATGATGGCTTTTCTTTCGGATGCTCCCACGCCCACTGTGGGGCGTGATCACTTGGCTTGGAAGGACGGTCCTTTCTCTACCAGGAAGGCGTACTTCGCTCTTCTTCCCCCCGCTGTGAGGGACGACGCGACCTTGCTGACTCATTGCAAGTTCATATGGTGACTCAAATAGCCGGAACGGGTTGGTATCTTTCTATGGCTTCTTCGGCGTGGTCGGCTGCTAACTAGAGACCGATGTGCTATGATGTTTCCTAATGTCTCACAAATGTGCGGTCTCTGTGGTACGTCGGTGGAAACCAGCGGGCACCTCTTCTTCCAGTGCGACCGTGTTCGTGCTATCTGGGACGATTTGGGTTGGCTGAATATCTCGAACTTTGATGCGTTCTGCGACAGCTTGATTAATTCCAGGGGTCGGTCGAGGGTGGATTTGGTGGTCCCGATTGCGCGTTTGTGGAGCATCTGGTTGGGAAGAAACGAGACACTCTTTGCTCGGCAGAGGTTTTACAAAGAAAATATATGCATCTCGGCGACACGCTTTTGTCATGACTGGACTTCTGGGTAGCGTTGTACAGGTGTGTGGGTGGTATCTCTTATCTGATACCATCTAGCCTTTGTTTTGTTTTCTTCATCCATCTTGTAAGTACTCTCTTCTTTACGTTTTAATACATTGGGGCGAACACCTATGAGTGCTTCCCCCCTTTTTTGAGCGTAAAAAAAAAAAGGTTTGGTGACAGTGGAGAGAACTGGGACTGGTTTGGTTTTTAAAGGTTTGTATCGTCTCCCAATTAAAGTGGCAGCTGCATTAACGATCACGATTCAAGAAAGGAAAAATAAGTATTGTTATCAGTTTATTATACATGCATGAATGTTTTGGTCATCTTCTTTTTGGTTATCTTAAAGAGATGTTTCCTCTATTATTCAAAGATTGAGATCTGCAGACCTGATTTGTCATGATTGTTTGAAAAGCAAAGCACACTAGAGCCGCTTATCCTAATTTTTGAGTTAATTCACTCTGATGTTTGGGCTCCCTTGAATGTTCCTACTCTTAATGGTTACGAGTACTTTATTACATTATTGATGATTTTTCTAGAAGCTTCGTGACCATGGCAAAGTTGGTAGCATTGCGAAACAAGTTTTTACTCTTATTGAGACACAATATGGGAAGTGATTAAACATTTCTTATCTGAAAAATGCTCGTGAATATTTTTCAAAAGAAATACCTGAATTGTTTAATGCTGAAGGGACTATTCATGAGACTTTTTGCAGCTATACCCCTCAGTAAAATGGTATTGCAGAGTGAAAGAACAAACACCTTCTTGAAGTTAGTAGAGCGATCTTATTCCAAAGACACCTCCCTAAGAGATTCTAAGGAGAGGCCGTTCTCACTAGTGCCTTCCTTATCAACAGGATGCCCTCAAGAGAATATGGCCACTTCTTTTTCTATTGTTCAACCTGAGAGCAAGCCGTTTCCTCCGAATGTTTTTTTGTTGTATTTGCTATTTTCACAATTCTGCATCTGATGCGAAGAAACTTAATACTCATCGAGTTAAATGTATTTTTCTGGGATATTCCCAACTCAGAAAGGTCATAAATGCTTCAATCTTAACGAGGGAAAAACACATGTGACTAAGGATGTCACCTTTATAGAGCAAGACTCTTATTTCTATGAGCATTCCATTCAGGGAGAAAATGGAAGTAATGAAGGAAATGCCCGGGATATTATTTTCTTGGATGCATGTAATGATCCTGTAAGTTCTTTGGGCAACTCTGTTCAGTCTGTCACGAAGACAGAGGATTGGAAGCTTCGTTCTCCTGATTGGCATGAAAAAACTATAGTAAGAAAGATCATTAAGATGCTCTATTGCAAGCTAAGGGAAGAAAAGCCAATCTTGATCCTATTTAGTCCTTAGATGACCCAAGTTTCTCTACTACCTCTGGTAGTTCTAACCGTGATACAAAAGTGATATAGATATGGAAGTCAGTGACAATGATGAAGATGCAGATATTAACGGTTTGATTATATATAAAGGGAATTCGGTGACACAGAGGCATGTATGTACGAAAATAAAGCTGTCCTCGAGATACGTAGATTGCACCAGACACCTTATGTTGAAAATAAAGAACGCGGAAGCGAATTAGTAATTAGAAACAAGAAACAAACATAAACATCTTATTTTATGCAAAAGTCTACCCCGTGAGGAGTGGGATGAAACCACGGGAGAAGGCCTCTAAGGACCAGATCATCTATTGCAATTTCTCAATGCGTACACGGTGTATGGGGCTCCTTATATAGGCCTACGAATAGATCGAAGTTTCTCAGATAGTAGATGTAAAATTAAAAACATGATTGGATCTTGGAGAGATTCAGTTACCTATCTATTACATACTCCAACACTCCCCCTCAAGCTGGAGCTAAGAAAGTTGCAACTTGCAAGAAAAGAAAATATACAACGTATCTTCACTCGATACATCTGAGAGAGACAGTTATAGAGACACCCCACTCAGATGGAGATAGAGATACCTCGTTTGAAGTAATAACTGCTGGTAGCAAACCTCGCTCGAGGGCGGGTTTGCGATTATCGGGTCACCCAGAAAGAACATCAGTCATGCCTATAATTGTCGCTGTGACAACTAGGTCCTGCCTTGAGTAGAGTTGCTGTAAAAGAAGAAAGTCCATTGCAGAGTAGTAGTCGGGGATAGAGACACCTCTCGATGCTCGGTGAAGACAAGTGATAACAATAATAGTCATGAGTGTCGATATGTCAGTCATGGATGGAAAGTAGAAGTCCTGTAGATACATCTCAAGAAGAATAATGTGTTCTCTGCCCTTTCTCCTAAACTTGATAGAATAGAAATATAAATCTCAAGTTGGGAGAAACAATGAATAACATGCATTTTTATGTGTTTTTTTGCACAAATCATTCTTCTTTTTTTGTAATCTCCTTTCTTTTTCTTGTACGACTTCTTTTTGTATGAATGACAGATTGATACTCCAGACTATTACTATTATCTATCGTCTTCACCGTGGAGTTGCTAAGTTGGTTGCGCACAAGGGCTTAATTGAATTGGTGGTGTTGGAGGGTGGTGGGTTGCCACCGCGTGCGAGGAGATGGCTTTTCTTGAAGCTTCGATTTCGAGGAAACTTCAATCTAGGGCTGAGCCGTTTGTTCATGCACCTTCGCATCGTGGTAGGGGATCCCCTATGTTGGTTATGCTGATGCCTGGATGGCCTGCACGGTGGTGCGACCTAGAGAATAGGGCCCCATCGTCTTTGTAGGCTAGGATTCCCCGGGACTTCCTTGCTTGCAATGGGGAGTCAGACGTGCACTCGCTGGAGAATCAAACATCCTTGTGCGTGGAAGAGATGATTGTCAGGTGTCGTGCTTGACGTCGCAAGGGCTTGGAGGGGACCACCTCAGGCCTAGATGAACAAAGAAGAGGGTCTGCAGCTGCCTAGAGCACTTACAGCTGTAGATCATAGAAGAAGGCCTGGATGCCTCCAATATTAGGGTTCTATGAACTCTAGAATCATCTACGAACTTGGCGGTAGATCTTCGAAATAAATTCAAGAACAATTTATAATATTTGAACTGGAAATAAAATCAAATCTTCCAAAATCGACTTGCTCAAATACTATATTGAGAATAAAAAATGCGGAAGCGAATCGGTATCTACGAATAAGAAACAAACATAAACATCTTGTTTTAAGTGGAACCCTGCTTCGTAAGGAGCGAGATGAAATTGAGAAAAAGACCTCTAAGGGTCAGATAGTGTATTTTAATCTCTCAATGAGTATAAGAGGTGTGGGACTTCTTATATAACCCTATAAACAAACCAGAGTCCCTCAGGTAGTAGATATGGGACTAAAAACATGAGTGGGGGTATTTGGATCTTGGGGAGATCCAATTAACCATCTATTGCATCCTCCAACTCCCTATAAAAAATATGTTGGCTATTCCAAACTCATTAAAAACTACAAGTGTTTTATGACCTCTGCAACTCAGCCATTGTTGGTCCCAATCCTGGGTAAATTAAGGAGGGTTGCGCGTTAGGTAGCCGACAACCAGCGCAAGAGAGACAAATTCTTAAATATTGTTCTTAAGAAGAGCACTATTCAGGAATTTGTCTCAAAACAACTAGGATCTTTTCAATATGGATTTAAGCAAACATTTAAATTTTGTTGGTACGTTCCCTACTAGCGATGCGTTGCATCGTTCTAATGCAATGAGAAGTTGGCAAAGAGTTGCTACATCGCTGCCTGAATGTAGTTCGAAATTTGCAAGGGTTCTCGCATGAGGAACACATACGAGTAAATAAGCTAGTTCCGCTGCATCGCCGCCCGGATGCAATCCAAATTTTGCAAGGGTTCTCGCATGATGGACACATGCGAGTAAATAAGTTAGTCCAAAAGAGGTTGTAAAGAAAGTTGCAGATAGGTAGTTGGAATATTGGCACTTTGACTGGAAAATCGATGGGGATTGTAGATACGATGGAAAGAAGGAAGATTCAGATACTATGTCTCCAAGAGACAAAATGGGTTGGAGAGAAAGCAAGGGAGATCGAGAAGACGTGCTTTAAACTTCAGTATTCGGGTAAAGATAATGGCAAAAATGGTGTTGGAGTGGTTGTTCATAATGAGTTGAAGTGGTTGAGGTGCAAAGATTCGAGGATCGGATTATTTTTCTAAAATTGATGCTCGAAGAAGAAATTCTGAATATTATCTCAGTTTATGCACTGTAAATTGGTTTAGATGAAAGGATTAAGCAAGCTTTTTGGAGGATTTGGATAAGATTATGCAAGGAATCCCACAAAGAGAGATAATTTGCCTAAGTGGAGATCTTAATGGACATGTGAGAAATGATACTTTAGGGTATGCTAGTGTTCATGGAGACCATGGCTTCTAGGATAGAAATGAAGAGGGAAAAGTCATGCTGGATTTTGTAGCAGCTTATGATATTTTCATAGCAAACACTCTCTTTAAGAAGAGGGAGGAGCATTTAATTACTTTTAAGAGTGGCCTGAGTAGAACACAGATAGATTACTTTGCGTTTAGAAAAAGAGATCTGTTATGTTGCAAAAACTGCAAAGTAATCCCAGGAGAGAGTTTGACAATCCAACATAGCTTGTTAGTCATGTATGTGCAAATGAAAGGGCTGGTAAAGAAAAGAAGGGTTTCCAAGGTCACTAGAATTAGATGGTGGAATCTTCAATTGAAGCAATCAAGCTTTAGGGAGAAGGTTTTAGAAGATTTATCTTGGTATTGTAACGGAAATGCAAACGAGATGTGGGAGGCGGTGACATCTTGTATCTGAAGGGTGGCCAAAAAGATGCTAGACGAGTCAAAAGGAGGAGTTCCGGGTCAAAAGGAGGCTTTGTGGTGTGGTGGAGTGGAGACGTGCAAGAGAAATTCAAAATTTAAAAAGCATGTTTTAAATCTATGTCTAAGGATATAACAAAGGAAACTGTAACAAATTACAAAATAGCGAAGAAGGAAGCAAAGTAAGCGAAGCTAAAGTCAAAAGCTTATGAAGTTTTGTACAAAAATCTTGATTTTAAGGAGGGCCGGAAGGATATATTCAGGTTGGCCAAAGCAAAAGCAAGAAAGACAAAAGACCTTTCTCAAGTGAGGTGCATTAAGGATGAGGAAAGCTACATGCTTGTTACTCAGAAGTATATAGAGACCAGATGGAAGCGGTATTTCCAATTTTCCATAAGCTTTTCATTGGGGAAGCAAATGGAGAGGCCAGTTTGGGAGATCTAGCTACTAGTGAAAGTTACTTGAATCATATAACCTATAGACGAATACAAAGAAGGAAGAAGAGGGGGCTTTGAAAGTTATGAGACTTGGGAAATGTATAGGACCTGGTGACATTCCTATAGAATGATGGAGAGTTTTAGTTGAGCGTGGTTTGACTTGGCTTACAAATTTATTCAATGTTATTTGGCAAAACAAGAAAATGCCTGCAGATTGGAGGAGAAGCATCGCAGTGCCTCTTTATAAAAACAAATGAGACATTCAAAAAATTGTTCAAATTATAGAGGTATCAAGCTGATGAGTCACACTATGAAAATTTGGGAACGTGTGATCGAAAGAAGATTGACGCAAGTTTCCAAGGTAGAAGAAAATCAATTCGGATTCATGCCAGGTCACTCAACTATTGAAGCCATCCACTTATTGAGGAGAATGATGGAGAGTTATAGAGCTAAAGGGAAGAACTTCCCTGTGATTTTTATTGATTTGAAGAAGGCTTATGATTCTGTCCTATGTGAGATATTATGGAGAGTCTTGGAAAAGAGACAAGTACCTGTCCTATACATTAACCTCATAAAGGATACATATGACATGGCTTCATCTTGTATAAGGATCCGGTCTGGGAAGACTGGTCGTTTTGAAATCAATATTGGTATGCATCAAGGTTCAACTTTGAGTTCATTCCTTTTTACTTAGATTATGGACAAGTTGACAAGACACATTCAAGATTAGATACCTTGATGTATGTTTTTCACTAATGATATTATGTTGATTGATGAGACTAGAGATGGAGTAAATAAGAAGCTTGAGATCTGTAAACATGCATTGGAGACTAAATGATTTCGTATAAGTATGGCTAAGACTGAATATATGGAGTGTACTTTTGATGGACGCAATGATGATGAAATCGAGGTAAAGATTGGTGATGATAACATTTCGAAGAGAGTCTCTTTTAGATATCCGGGATCTATTTTGCAACATGATGAGGACATTGATGGAGATGTTACTATTTGAATAAATGCAGGTTGGCTAAAGTGGAGAGGAGCCTCCACTGATCTCGGTGATAAGAAAATTCCTTTGAAAATCAAAGGAAAGTTTTACAAAGCAACCATGAGATCTACTATGCTCTATGGATCTAAATGTTGCCTGTGAACTATAGACTTGTGTAGAGAACGACAATAGCAGGAATGAAAATGCTAAGGTGGATGTGTGGACACACGTAAAGATCAGATTCGGAACTGATGCAATCTGAAGGAAGTTGGTGTAGTTTCGATCGAGGATAAGATACGAGAAAATCTCTTAAGGTGTGTGAAATCTAGAACGCGGAAGTGAGTCGATGAATATAGTAAGAAATAATGAAAGAATAAACATGAATGCTTGGGATTTTTCGTGGAACCCTACCCCTGATGGAGCGGGATAAAAGCACGGGAGAAGGCCTCAAAATGGTTGGATATTCTATTAAACTTTCTCACTGAGTGTAGGTGTGTGTGGCTCCTTATATAGCACTACAAATAGACCTGAGTCCTATCACTCATCCATGTGGGACTAAACATAAGTGGGTGGTAATTGGATTCTAGAGAGATCCAATTACCACTCTATTACATACTTCAACACTCCCCCTCAAGCTGGAGCTGAGAAAGCTGCATCTTGCAACAAAAAGGAAAATTATATATACCACATCTTCATGCGCTACATCACAAGAACATATATCCACTGCTGGTAGAAGACCTTGCTCGATGATGGGTCTACAACTTTCAGGTCAACGGAACGTATTCTTTGCCATGCCTGTAGAGTTAACTGTGATACTAGGTCACCGGAACGTATCTCTGTTGTGCATGAAGAAGAGTCGTAATATAAGAAGAAATCCATCATGGAGTAGTAGTCGAGTAGTAGAAGTATGCCCTGACGAAGAAGTCGATGCTCGGTGAAGACATATGATCAGTAGCATCTGGAGTATCGGTTGTCAGTCGTGGACGTGCAGAAGTCCTGAAGATTATGTTCATCTATGACTCCCTCTTTCTCCCATACTTGATAGAATAAGAGCATGTATCAAGTTGGAGGAAAAACAAAACTTTTTTTGTGTTTTTTTTGCACCATTCTTTTTCTTTTTTAACGTACATCTCCTTTTTTGTATGTAGCCTCTTTTTACAAGCCGTTCCTTTTTTTTCTCGTCTTTCATCTCTCTTCTTCTTGTTTTTATACGATCCACTTGGGCTCAAACATACAACTCCTCTCTGTCCATCTTTTTTTAAATACAGGCATCACAAGCCTTAGGGTTCCCACTTGGGAACCCTCTCAAATCAAATCACCCCTATTGGAGCTCTTTCGAACTTGCCGCCATGGAGCTCGCCATCACCGCTTGAGGGTCTCAGAGAACGCCTGGAGTAGATCGAGCAGAAGATGCTGGAGCCTTGGGTGTTGATGGAGTTTGATTTCATGTGAAATCGATCTGCTTCACCAAATCTTAAAGATACTGCTGTTGATGTGCACCGACCCCAAATCTGGGGTTTCGATGAGCAAACCCTAGCCGTCTTGCCGACTGGACATAATTTAGGGTTCCACCAAGAACCCTAGACCATTTTTTTGAATTTGAATAAATTATAAACAGATCTTGACGATGAAAAGAATATAATCTAGAATCAAGCCTTAAAATCAAACTCAATAAATAGTCCCAAGATCGACTTGCTCTAATACCATGTTGAAATCTAGAAGCGGAAGCGAATCGATGAACATAGAAAGAAATCACGAAAGAATAAACATGAGCGCTTGATGTTTTACGTGGATCCCTACTTTCCGAAGGAGCGAGATAAAACCACGGGAGACGAACTCAAAGGGCCGGACATTCTATTGAACTTTCTCACTGATTACAAGGGTGTGAGGCTCCTTATATAGCCCCACAGACAGACCAGAGGCCCATCGCTCATCCATGTGGGACAAAACATAAGTGGGTGGTAATTGGATCCTCGAAAAATCTAATGCCACTCTATTACATACTTCAACAAGGTGGTTTGACCATTTGCAAAGGAGGTTGGCTGATGCACCAGTTAGGAGATGAGAGTTTTGGATGCTGTGCTTGTTAAGAGAGAGCGAGGAAGGTCTAAGAAGTATTGGAATGGGACTATACAAAGGGATCTTAGTTTTTTGGATATAAGTCCGAGATTGACCCAAGATAGATCTGAGTGGAGGCAAAGAATCCTTGTAGCCGACCCTACTTAATGTGGGAAAATGCTTTGTTGTTGTTGCTTTATGACCTCTACATCAGTGATTCCTAATAATGTTACAGAAGTAATTGCTGATCTGCAGTAGATTTGTGCTATGGAAGAAGTATTGTGTGCGCTTAGGAAAACTGGTACATGGGACATTGTGGACATCCTTAAAGGAGTGCATCTGGTTGACTCAAAGTGGGTGTACAACATAAAGCACAAGCTAGATGGTCAAGTGAAGAGATACAAAGCTGGATTTGTAGCGAAGGGGTTTAGTAAAAAAAATATGGTGTTGATTACCTGGAAACTTTTGCCCCTACAGAAAAAATGAATAAGGTGCGTATTGTTCTTTCTCTTGCTGTTGTTAAGGATTGAAAACTTCATTAGATGGACGTAAATAATGCCTGAATGGAGATTTCAAAAAGAAATTTACTTGCATAGAGCACATGGTTTAGAAAAGATAGGAAAGTGCTGCAAGCTAAAGAAGACTTTATATAGTCTGAAACAATCACCCAGAGCTTAGTTTGAGAAGCTTAGAGTCTTAATATTCCGATTGGGCTATTATCGAGGAAATGGGGATCACACTCTGTTTTTCAAGAGGGGAACACATAAAGTTGCTCTTCTTCTCGTCTACTTTGATGGCATGATCATTACTGGGGATGATGAAGACGAGATTGTATGGTTGAAATGTGAACTTGCCATGGCATTTGACTTGAAAGATCTCGGTGAATTGAAGTACTTCTTAGGTGTTGAGATGATAAAATCAAAGAATGAACTTGTTTTGTGTCTAGAGAAAATACAACCCGGATCTCTTAAAGGAAACCAGAAAGTTGGGATGTAAACCACCACTCCCGTTGAGGAAAATCTCAAGTTGGGAATCGAGGATGGAATGCAACTGATTTGAGGATGGGGAAGAGAAGGTTTAGAAATCTAGAGGCTATTCGAGGTGTAATGAAACCTCTCGATCATGTCTGCAGTATCATCTCGAATGGTCTTTGCCAGGGACACCTGCTAGACGTGGTATTGCTCGTCGAGAAGCTCTCGCCCACTACCTCTGGATTTCAATACATGAATCAATGGCCTGGAGGTTCTACTGGAGGTGCTCAAGATGTGTTAGGTGCCGTTGATGGTGATAGAAGATGCTGCTGATCGTCGGCCCGCTCCATCAGCAACGGAGTCAACCATGGTTGCTTCGATTGCGGAAGGATAACGGTTGCACGACGGGGAAGCAGAACCATCGTTGCCTTTCACGCCCGTGATGGAAAAGATTTCCAGACCAGAGGGTGGTTCAAGCGTTGATAAAAGGGGCCCAAGTTATGCTGCCATGCTCTCCAAGTCCATACTCACAGGCGAATCCCCTTTTGATTCGGATTCAGGTTGCCAGGACCTTTTAATGGATGATGCGTTGTGGGCCTCCATAGATCCGATTCCTTTGTGGCCCATTAGCGGAACTCCCATGGAAAACTGCCCGGATTCTCGGACCCCTCTGCGTGCAAGACAAATAGGAGATCTGCCAATATGATACCTACAAGAAACCATAGTGGAAACATTCTCGTTGGGGGGCCGAACAAAAATCTGCTGGATCAGAATGATAAAGCTGATCGGGATCCTGCATTGATATTGCGTGCTCCCCTTGACGGGGCTTCGCCTTTTGAGAAATCTGATCTGGGACTGGGTGGAAATAGCCTTACTTTTGTAGAAGTGCCCTTGCCACACCTTGAGATTGTGATTGAGATCGCCCTGTTTCCCATGAGCCATGACCTCCCACAACCAGAGGTGAAGAGAAGATGGCCCCACTTCGTCAAGAATGCAACAACTACATTGGTGATACTCGAGCTGAAGGAGTCTACGTAACCCACTTCGGATAGAAGATATGCTAAAAAATGTCCACAAAAACCTCATGGGCAAGATGAGGAAGCGGCACATGGCAATCTATCGCTTTCTCGAAGGAGTGGGGCAGACGTCGAGAAATGATGGGTCTTACGCGCGGATTGAAGCTGGAGACATGCACCTCCCATGTGAAAAAATGGAGGCAGGGATGCTGGAAAAATCTGAGCCTTTGAACACGTCATAGCTGGACGAGATCAAAAAAGGTCTGATGGTCAGTTTGGGGGTGGTGCCCCCATGCAGGTGTAAATCTAAATTACAATGAATATCATGACATGGAATGTGAGGGGCTTGGGGAGATCGGAAAAGAGGACTACGATCAGAGATCTTATGACGGACGTGAGAGTGGATATTGTGTTGCTATAGGAAACGAAGATAGCTCGAGATGTTGAAATGATTTGGCCGGGCATTGACGACAACTACTTGGACACTTACAGATCTATTGAATATGAAAGGGCATCTGGAAGAAGCATTACAGGATGGAATGGTGACAAATTGGTCTTGGAAGAAGAACTAAAGGGGACTAGGGGAGACACATGATTTCCATGTTACTGCGACGAAAGGCAGACACAACGAAAGTTGTGATCACCAATGTTTATGGTCCTTGCAATGGAGTGAATATCGCAGAAATGGTTGATGATCTTCACATGGCTCGTGCAAAATTTCCTTCAGCAGCTTGGATATTTGGCGGTGATTTCAACATGACTCTTCGTCAAGAGGACATGCCGAGACTTCACGGGGGAGCAAATGCAGGATCAGAGGAGCTATCCCTTGTGCTCAATGATTATGGGCTTCAGATTGTGGATGTCTCTGGATGTGTATACATCTGGAGAAATTCGAGATCTAGGTTATGTATTGATCAATTCTTGATGTCCTTCAAGGCGATGGAACTCTTCCCACTGGTTAGGGTGTATGCCCTCCTGTGTGCTCACTCCGACCATACACCCTTTGGGACTCCTTGGAGGACAATAGACAATGCTCGTTCTTTCGTTTTGAGCAAGCACAACTTCTGGAATATGACTTTCGTGAGATGGTTGCGAATTTCTGGGCGGGGTGCCGTTCGATTGGATCAACTACGACATGTTGGGTTACTAAGTTGGCAGCATTGTGAAGACGCCTCATGGAGTTCAAGAAGAATATTCGAGAACAATGACATAAGAAAAGGACACCGACACAGGAGGTGCACATACTGGATAGAATTGAAGACGGAAGGGAACTATCACCATAGGAGGAGGAAATGGCGAAACAACTCCAGGAGATTCACATGGTGGACATGAAGCTGGAGGCCATGTGGAGACAGAGATCCATGTAGCGATGGTTGACGGAGGGGATGCGAACATGAGGTTCTTTCATTCGATGGCCAGCTGGCAATGTTGTTGCAACTACATTCACTCTATCATGGTTGATGGTGTTTGCGTGCAGGGTGATCAATAGGTAGGAGCAGTGTTGAGATCACATTTTTACACCTTTAGCAAGAGGCTTAGTCGCGTTGGTTGGGATTGGCGAGGTAGAGGGGCCCGGGGATTTTCATGTCTCAAGCAACCTCGTTAGTGGCAGAATTTACAAAGGTAGAGCTGAAGGAAGCTATGCTACATCCGAGCATTGATGGGGCGCCAAGGTTGGATGGTGTTTTAGTGTGTTTCTATAAGTTCTGTGAAGCAATCGAGATTGATGTTATGGCTGTGCTTGAAGAGTTCAAGAGGTGGAATAGGGGTTTTGAATGGGTGAATAATCCCTACTATTTCTTCTGCCAAAGCGGGAGGTTCGAAAAATAGTGGATGACACAGACCGATTGCACTCTAATGTAATCTATCTTATCATTGCCAAGGTTCTTGCTAATCGTCTTCGCACGGTTCTTGTTGGAGTATTTGGTCGTGCGCCACTTGAGTTGTAGATGGGTAAATGGATCACTCCAGGATCCATTTACCCCATCCAGAGTTTAGTCCCACATCTACCGTCTGTGGGATGTGGAGACTCAGTGGGGGCTATATTAGATCCCCATACCCATTGTATTCAGATGAGAAAAGCAATAAACTATCAGCCCTTTGAGGCGTTCTCCCGTGGTTTCATCCCACTCCTTAGGGAGTAGGGTTCCACGTAAAAATCTTGGTGTTCATGTTTATCTTTATGTTCTTTATGCTCTGTTTATCATTCTGCATCTGCATTCCTATTTTCTAACATGATATCAGAGCGGGTCCGATTCTCGAGATTTTCATGTTCTTTATTTCTTCAAGATTCGAATGTAATGGTTATGTTCTTAACTATTATTTTAAAGAGTTCTTGTCCAAGTTCATGTTCAATTGCAAGTTCTGGAGATCAATCAATTTTTGAAAAATCTTTGGTTTCTTTCCTGAAAACGTAATCTCCATAGTCCATATTCGTGATTCACGCCTCCAGTCGCAGGTTCAAGACTCCAACATGGTGATCAACATCATGCTCGGGTTTCTCTGTTGAAACCCTAACTCATGGCAGCATCTCTCCGGTGCCCCATCTTCTCTTGCGCGATGACTTCAAGAGGTATGACTGCCCTCATGATCTCGAAGGGCCGCGCTCCAAATCTCATCAAGGATGTGGAGACCTTCCGGGCGTGATGCAGCTCTGCCCTCATCCAGCCGAAGGAGGCGACGCCTCGAACAACAACCTAGGCGCATCTCGCATCCCTCGTGCATCTCCAGGTCCCCTTCACCGGCTGCGGTGAATTTCAAAGAGCCCCCAGGCGGAAACCTCAGGGGCCCCCATTTTTTTCCTCCAACAGGCGGTGACACTTGAGACCCAGCAACACCAGGCGGTGCTCTTCCTCCAGCCGCACTCGAGGCAGCGGCTTCCCCCTCATCTCCTGCAAATCCAGGCGTACCCTACAACTGACGCGAACACGTGAGGGAGACCTCCAGCATCAGGCGGTGCCCCGATACCATCTCTAGCGACGTGAACATGCGGAGGTCCTCACAAGCCTCCATCTCGGCAGAGGCCCTCCAGGCGATGGTGGTGCCTCGAACACTCCCGCCCTTGCCGCAGCATCGCGCTCAGTGGAGATCCAGGTTGGGCTCAACGGTGGTACAAGCGGCGTCCTTCAGGGGTGACGACCTCCTTCAGATCCCCCAAGAGGAGCGCGGGCTCCTCTCCATGCCTTGGTGGCGACGGTGTTGATATTCAGCAGAGGGTTCCCAAGTCGGAACCCTAATTGACAGCCCAAATGGGCTGTGCATTGGACCGTGCCCGTATTATATAAAATTGCTTATTATGTAAGGCCCAAGTGGGCCGTATGCATGTTTAAAAGAATTATTATCTTTTGAAAAAAAGGCGCGTACAATAAAAAAGCCGTACGCAAAAGATTTGCAAGAAAAAAAATGAGAAGAAAAGACGAGAAAAAAATGATATGGTTTATTTAAAAAAATGCATGTTTTATGTGTTCCCCATATTATCTTGTCTTCTCCCAACTTGATCGATGTTGATTTTTCGACCAGTATGGGAGAAAGGGGGAGTATGTGTAGAGTTACAGGTCCGAGCTCCAGATTCTCCAGACTCCAGATTCTAAGCCAGTCAGATTGTTCAGACTCTACACTTATTAGATATTCAGACTCGACGGTTGGTTCCGAGTCCTGAGTTCAGACACGTACATGTATGCAGTCTTTTCAGATGTGCACATGTATGCCATCATTTGTCGTGTTCCCCATTAATCTTGTTTTTGACAAGAGTTTTCATGTGAGTCATAGGGACTCCAGAGTAGAGGACCATTCCCTATGCCATGTTGGCTAGGGTTTTCATGTTATTCATAGGGACTCCAGATTAGAGTACCATTCTCTGAGCCAGATGGGAGAGATCCAATTCTTCGACGAGGAGGCTTTTCAGATTCCATTCTCCAGCGATCGTAAACTCCAGTACGAGATCCTTTCGTGGTTCCTATGCTAGAGAACCCACTTTGAGGTCCCTATGGGAGAGACCCATCTTCAGTGATCTGCGTATGGATAATTAGCGACGTCCTTTATTCAGCTCTTTCAGAGATGGAGTAATTGTCCACATGTTGTGGCGGGCTAGAGTTTTCCGTGTGGAGAGTCATTTCAGTTGCAGTGACTCTGACAGACGCAGTGCAGAGCAAATGTTCTCTGACGAGGAGATTCAGTTTGACTCACACTCCAGCCCGTTCGTCCTCTTCACCTGCACGACATGAGAAGCAACGTCCTCGACAACAGTCGACAATTGTGCACGTTGAGTTGATATTGTTTGTAGTGTCTTGTAGCGTAAGTTGAGTTTTCTTTTTGTTTGTCGAAGCTGAGCATTGCATGCTCCAGCTTGAGGGGGAGTGTTGGAGTATTTGGTTGTGTACCGCTTGAGTTGTAGATGGTTACCCCATCCAGAGTTTAGTCCCACATCTACTGTCTGTGGGATGTGGAGACTCAGTGGGGGCTATATATAGAACCCCACACTCATTGTATTCAGATGAGAAAAACAATAGACTATCAACCCTTTGAGGCATTCTCCCATGGTTTCATCTCGCTCCTTAGGGAGTAGGGTTCCACGTAAAAATCTTGGTATTCATGTTTATCTTTCTGTTCTTTATGTTCTGTTTATCATTCCGCTTCCGCATTCCTATTTTCTAATAGTTCTCAAGGATATCATTTCACTAGAGCAATCGACTTTTGTGCCTGAGCGATTAATGTTTAGGGGTTTGGTGATGGCATCCGAGATGACCTTGGACTGGAAGAGGAGAAAGGAGAAGGGCCTGCTTTGGAAAGTTGATTTTCCAAAGCTTATGATTGTATTGAGTGGCGTTTCATCTGGTTATCATTGCAGGAGAGGGGATTCTCGGATGTCTGGATCTCATTGGTCAAGAGATGTACCACGACTACGTTGTATACAATACTAGTGAACATGAGACCGGAGGATGGTTTTTTTTCAGCCACAACAAGGCATGCAGCATGGGCGTCCATTAGCCCCCTTACTATTTGTGATTGTGGCAAATGCACTCATAGTCATGATGAGATTGACAACAGATGCATACTTGTGTGGAAGATACAGAAATGGAGACATTTTGATACCTGTTTTGCAGTATGCGGATGATACGATGATCTTCATGGGAGGAGAGATAGAATAGAGAAGATGGGTGGCACAAATCATGGATATTTTTGGTGACATTTCTTGCATGCAGATTAACAGAGAAAAATCAGTTGTAGTGCCTTTTGAGCTTCTCCCAATAGGAGACACAACAAGCCAGTGTTGCTTTGCGATATTCGGTGGGTGAATTACCTATTTGGGTCTCCCCCTGATGGTTGTGGATAGGCTGGAGGAGAAGTTGGCGAGTTGGAAATCGACAACAATATAGGGGGAGGGGTGGGTAGGGGAGTTATACTACTTAAGCATGTTTGTATGATATTCCCATCTTCTACTCCACAAGATTACTGCATGTGGGGGTCTATGATAGGCTCGAGACCTTAATGCGGAGGTTCTTCTGATCGGATGGAAAACAACAGAAGAGGGGGTTCCTGCTGGCGAAATGGATAGTTCGGATTTGGGGTAAATTGGAGTACATTGTGTGTAAACTGGTGATGAGAATTTATGGGGTTATTGGAGGCCTGCAGACTGTACCCATTCGTGCACCCTCCTTCCTATGGTAGGGAATTATGAAGATCCTGCTGGAGATGAGATAAAAGATGAGACCGATGATGGGAAATGGAGAGCTATTTAGATTTTGGCATGATGACTGGACATGTAATGGATCTCTCTGTGATCGATACCCTAGATTATTTGCGCTGGCAGAGAATAGGGAATTCTCGTACAGATGGTGTGGACGAATGGTGTTGGGACACTCTTTTTTATGGCAGAGTTATCGAAGTAAAGATTTGAGGAGTTTCTGTCACTGCACAATGAGCTAGTGGAGATGCATGGTCCTTTATACGGAAGGGACCACACTATTTGCGAGGATGGCGGTTTCTCCGTAAAAAAGGCATCATTTTTTCGTGGATGTTCAGCTTACACTAGACGAGGAGATCCGTCTTGATACTATAATCATATGGAAAAGCAAAATCCCGCAACGAATTAAGCTTTTTTTGGCTATTTAGATTTAGAGGGATGCTTACAAAGGAGCGGCGACGCATGATTCTACATACTGGGGACGTGTAGTGTGACAGATATAGCTTGCAAACGGAGGATTTTGATCATCAATTCTTCACTTGCCCTTTCTCCATGCAAACCTGGAGACTGGCAGGAATTGCCTGGATCAACGTGGATTGTAGTGTGCACTTCTGGAACTCCATCAGATCGGTCTGTGGCAATTCACATGAGTACATCACATATCCTTTTCTGCTTCTGTGGGCAATTCTGTGTTGTAGAGATGATACCATCTTTCACCGTCAGTCCTTTTACTTGGAGATTGTTCTGGAACATTACAGGGCCTTACGTTCAGCCTGGACACATAATATGTTATATATCGTGTAATGTAAGTGTCTTCCTTCAATAAATTCTGAGTTGGGTTCCAACTCGGGTTATCACCTCTTTTTCTTTTAAAAAAGGATGGGAAGCACCTTAATGAAGATTCAAAGAATTAGTACTAAAGACTTGTGGGGAAGCTCATTTGTCTCACTCTTACCAGACTGGACATCACATATGCTGTAAATGCGACGAGCCAATTTATGCATGCACCAATTGATCTGTACATGAAGGCAGTGGATCGTATTCTCTGCTATATAAAAAGAATCATGTAAAAAGACTTGAACGCTATACTGATTCTGATTGGTTCAGTGTGTCGATATGAGATAGACTACTGGATATTGTGTATATTTGGGCAACAATCTTGTATCTGGAGAAGTAAATGACAATCTGTTTGTGCGAGATCAAGTGCTGAAGCTGAGTACAGAGCTGTAGCAATGGGTGTCACGAAATGCTATGGCTTAAGAACATCTTGATAGACATTGGGGTTGATCTTGTTATGAAATTATTTTCAGATAACAAGTTTACCATAAATCTTTCCAACAATCTTGTGTTGCATGACAGGATAAAGCATGCTGAAATTAATCACCACTTCATCCAAAAAAAAATTGATTCAAAAGATTTGGCTCTGCCATATATAGCGAAGAACAAGTTGCTGATGTCTTCACCAATGGGTTATCGATTGCCAAGTTTGAGAAGAATGTTGGCAAGTTGGACATGTTTGATCTCTACGCCCAACTTGAGGGGAAGTGTTGATTGCCTTGTAATCTGGTAAGCGGATCCTGGGAATGGATCCGTCTTATCTTGAGACATATGTATCTCTCCCTCTCGCATTTCGAATATAGAAAAAATAGACAAAGCCCTTTGTTGTTGTGAGCAACAAAGGCCCCTTCTTCCCCATGGTTTTTCCCTTCCATTGCAGAGGGTTTCCACGTAAATCATCTTGTTTGTGTGTTTGTTTTGATCCACAGATATGCTCGCTAAACATATATGGCAAAGAACTTGGGTTAAAGGTCCTCGGGGGTTAATTTAAAAGTATTTCATTGCTTCTTCACAGTGATATTCTGCGGATATTTGTAATTTACTACTCGTGGTAATGTTTAATTAGAATTTTGAGGTAATCTTGCAGTGTAGTTCATATTTGAATTCTGGTCGGAATGCCATCTTCGTGAGTAAACTTGTTTAGTTGTACGGTTGTACCCTTTTCCTGACCTGTACCTTGCAAGTAGAATGCTTTAACTAACTTTGGAAACTATCCATGATGGTTTTCGATGAAAGGGAACTGTCCATGTGACCAACTTGATTTTTTGTTGAAAGTAGTGAACTCAATTATTTATGAAGACCTTCACAAAATCGAAATTCAAGCCTTTTCCTTGTTAGGCGGATCACCTAGATGGATATATTGCCTCTAAACAGATAAATCCATGATTCCATGGTCATACTTGGGATTTAGGTTCGAACAACCTATGTCCTGAGTACGTGCAGCAATAAAATGCACCTGTTTTTACCTTATATTTTGTTTTTTTTGGAGCATTGTATTTTCTGCCCAATTTAAAATTATGTTGCACACGTCCTCACTTGACAGGGCTACCTGGAAAGCAATGAAGGAGATCCCGAATTACTGGTTTTCATACCGTAAGTTATGCCATTATATATTCTTGCTTCAATTAAAATTTAAGGATTGGGTGGGCATCTTCATGGCATCTCACCTTTTTACCTTTAACAAAAACTAAAATTTGAGGAGTATCTGTTTGAGGTGATCCTGCAGTCTGGTAACAATCAGTTGAATTTGATTACGTGGCAAGGATTGTAGTTGAGCATGGTTTAGAATATTCACTGGCAGTGATTTCTGTTTCTCCTTTGGTGGTGGTCTTTTGGTAGTAACAAGACTTCTTGTTATATACTATGCTATCTAGTGCAACGAAATCTCCTGTTCTTTTTAGGCTACCATTTGTCAGGGGCTATGCAAATCTTTATGTTATAGGGCAAATTTGGCCCTCTTATACATACGCTGCGGTATTTTCTGTTGTTGAAAGCCATTTAGCTTCACCTTCATTTGTTCTTACTTAAATTATAAAACCCTTTTCATACGCTTTTAGCTCAATTTTGCATTCGATGTATAAAAGATAGTTTCTTGTTGGATTTACATAGTACATCTTCCCTTATTTCAAAAACAAATAACAAGTGTTCACATTAGAGAGAGAGAGAGAACATGGTTCACATTCGTTCGGAGAGAGGGAGGAGGGTGGGAGGAGGTCAAGGGGAGGAGAAACCTTGGTGGTTTTCCTCGGGTGAAGGTGATGGCTGGGGCCACTTAAATAGAGCGGGCATGGGCTGCATCTAAGGTGCTGGGGCCAGTGCAGTGCATTCGCCATGGAGGCCTTAAGCATTTTGCAAGATCTTTCTGATATATGCGTGTATATTTTCGTTATGGGAAGGTTGGTTAGTGGTTACCAATGGAGTAGATGTTTGGAGCTCAGTGTTTAGAAAAAAGGAGATGACGAGCTTGTTGAGATATGAATTATCTTTTATTCTTTCATGTATTCTCTATCCTTTCTGTCATTTTTATGTAATTTGCCCAATAGGTCTCTCCCTTATATAAGAAAACCTTAGGGCCTCATGAATAAGCAACTGTCGCCCCCAAATGTATGGTATCAGAGCGACAGTCCTAGACCGAAGTTCTCGTACCCCAAATCCTCACCCCCACCTGTCGCCCTCTCCGCACTCCGCCGCCGTCGGAGATTTGCTTGTGCATCACCACCACTGCAGGAGGTTTGCGCGCAAGGCCAAGCCCCAGCCAGGCCTCTTGCGGGGCTCTCCAGGTCGCCGTAGGACCCTTGCGGGGCTCCCTAGGCTGCTGCCTAGACCACAACAAGCCCCCAGGTTACTGCGGGACCCTCCAAGGTCACCACACAAGCCGTTGCGGGCCACCGTGGGCTGCTGCTGGCACCACAGCCCACCACCCAGACCTCTGCAGGCCGTCATAGGCCTCCCCAGGCCTCCGTCAGGCCCTAGCAGGGCCACCTAGGGCATCATCTGGCACCGCCATACCTGGGTGCGTCATCCAGACCTCCTATTTTGGTCTGATTTTGACCGGAAAAGGTGATTTCAGACCTAGAAATGACCTTTTTCGACCCTAATGCGGATCAGGGATTGACGAGGATGGCTGTATGAGTTTACGATACAACTAATCCTTTATATGATCGTGTAGGCTCGTTCGGATTGGTCTATTTTCCTAGTCGAATTCCGTTTCGGCCATCTTTTTCATCAAGTTAGAGAACAAGTGTGATGTTTTCTCTTCATTCGGTGCATTCAAGGGTCATGCTCCCATCGTGAAGATGGATGGTACCAACTATGCGTTGTGGTCCATGCAGTTTATGACCCTTATGCAATGCAATAACAAGGAGCACATTCTGACGAAGCTCGAGCCGACGGATTAGACTGGGAACAATGCTTCATGGAAGCAAGATGATGCATACACGTATGTTTGCCTCTTTAGGACACTCACCACAAGATCACCAACGACATTACAAACCATCCCACCGCCAAGGAGACGCGAAATATTCTGGTAGCCACGTATGCCCAAATGAAGAACGATGCCAAGATTCTTCATCTATAATTTGGTCTACACATGACCAGGCAGAACGTCTGCTCTCTGCATACATTCTACTCTTCGCTTTGCTTCGAGGAATGTTTGAGAAGCTTCACAGCTTCATGTCCATTACGACTTCTATGGAGCAACAAATGACGTACATAAATTTCACGATGGTTGGACTTTTTTGGCAGCCCTGGACCAAAGAGTATGAGGTCGCACGTGCACAGCTTCTTACAGACGTGACCATACCTCCCATGGAGGAGGCCTACAGTCGCCTCAACAAGCTTCTTATCCCACTTACTGCCACCACATTGACCTCATCAACGATGGTTGCATCTCACGACAGGGGAGGTTTTACACAGTTCAGAGGGCTTGATCCTCGTGGTAGAGGAAGTGGACGTTAGCGCGGGTTTTGCACCTATTGCCGTCGTCCATGCCACTTGGAGGATACATACTATCAGAAGCGTGGATACCCTGTATCTGCTCGTGTGACTGAACAGATTAAGCCTTCAGACGGTTCGACTTCTCAGATCGGTCTTGCCTTAATGATATTGTCTCCTATCTGAAGGAGATTAGGACTCATTCTGCCGACACCATTACATGTTCTCTAGATGTTGCAGCCGCTACTAGAGCCCCCTCGAGCTCCTCAGGTATAGCCTATGCTTTTACTAGTTGTAGCAGGGCAGATATGACAGAGTGGATCATGGACTCTGGTGCTTCTCACCTTCTATGTGAAGACAGAGTACAGTTCAGTTCTTACAAATCTATGCCCCATGGTGGATGGGTCATCATTGCTAACGGGGTTTACTTACCCATCACAGGACATGGGGAGGTGCATTTGACGCCATCCATGTGCATGCCGAGCAAGGTTCAGAAAGTCTATATGCGGTATTCGTTCGGTCATCCGGTCTGAAGCGAGTAAGCGGATATGCGGAAGTATATGCGGATTATGCGATTTGTATTATTTTAATTTAAAAATTATTAAAATACTAAATTGAATTTAAATATTAGAGATTTATGTTTCGAAAAAATAACAATAGATGAAATATATGCACAATCTTTTTAGTACGACATGATTTCAGAGAAAGCTTTTAAAAAAATGACCATTTTAGATAAAAGAGCGAATCATAAAAAATGAAAGTGTTGTTGGCACACTTACTATAGGAATGAAATATAAGAAAAAAATTATTTTGAGATATAACAATAATAAATCATAGAAACATTTGTTATGTTTATATAGAAATTAACTAAATGAAAATTGGATCGCGAATCAATATATTTCAATTGATTAAATAACCAGATTCCCTTTTATCTAGCATTAATGAGATGACAGCTAGTTAGGCGAATTTAACGCAATTTTCTATTGCAGAAATCTGAACAACTGAGAAAAGTATTGAATGAAGAAAGCAAACGACTCATAGATATATTTTTCACAAAAGATGTATTTGATTCTAAAATAAAAGTATATTGAATATAAATTAAACAAATGCAGAGATACATGAAACGACATTCATAGAAATTAAATAAAAATCTTCTATTTAAATAAAAATGAAAATTTATTTTTTACAAACAACAACATAAAAATCTTTTCTAATAAACAATTAGTAAAATTTATTTTAAATAAAAAATGAAAATTTATTTGGATAATTACACCCATAACCCTGAGTAGTTTTGCAATCTCAATCATAACCCTGTATAATCGCGAATTACACTCATGACCCTCAATAAGTGTGCCGTCTTACACCTATAACCTTCCGTTACGTTACTTCGTTAACTCAACCAGATATTGAGTTAATCTAACTACTCAACAATCTAACGGCTGAGATTACCTTAAATAAAAAAATATATATTACATTTTCTTTTGAGCTAGCACCTGCAACTTATCGGCCTTCACGTGGACGGTGTGGATGTGACTGCCGTGAGGGGGGTCGGCGGGGTCCGAGGGGGGTAGAGGTGCGGCGCGGGGGCGGGGGGTTGCAGAGGTGCGGCACCGGGCGGGTTGGAGGGTGGCGTTGCAGAGTTGCGGTGCCGGGGGAGGAGGTCGTGGCGTGCAGAGGTGCGGCGCGGGGGAAGGGGGGGAGTTGCAGCAGCGTTGCGGGCATGCGGGGGGAGGGGGGTGCAGAGGTGCGGCGCGGGGGCAGGGGGTTGCAGAGATGCGGCACCGGGCAGGTTGGGGGCGGCTATGGGTTTCACTGTAGACGACAACCATGTGGTTCTTCAGCAATATCGTAGTTTAGTTTCCGAAATTAGTCGAATTGGATGGATATTCATGAAAACGTAGCTCGGATGAATTTGAATGCTTAGACGAGCAGAGCAAATAGGGGGCACGAATACTTAGAAGCAACTAGAACTTTGTTCATCATATAAATCGAAATGATTCATGGGTAATTGACAGGAGTGTTCCCTGTAATCAGAGGTAAAGCAACACTTCTGGGAGAGATTCCATGTCGTAATTCCATGTCGTTCTCTTGGAGAGATTTCCAAAAGCAACACTTCTGGCAAAGCAACACTTCTCGGATTCCATGTCGTTCTCTTAGAGAGATTCCCAAAAGTCCTGATCTAGAACACATTTGGGTGATCTCCAATTCGGTTTTGTATATTGGTCCGATTGTACGGTGGAAACGAACAGATGGCGGAGGAGCTCGTCGGTGGTCCACCTCCGACGTGGATCCCTCTCGAAGCACTTCCCCATGAAGTCCTCTGCTTCTGCGGAGACCCACTTCGGTATCTCCGGCGTTTCGCCAGAGAATCCGATCCGGTGAATGGCTGAGATGTCCCCTGCTCTTCACCCCTCGCAGCCTCCGGCGACATGAACAGCGGCGTGCCAACGATGGGTTGACCGGCATCGTGGACGAACCTCGCGCAGCCGAGGTCGGCGAGCTTGGCGGAGCCGTCGGCGGCGATGAGGACGTTGTGGCCCTTGACGTCGCAGTGGGCGATCCCATGGGAGTGGAGGTGGGAGAGAGCCATGAGGATGCTTCTCGTGTAGGACCGGATCTGGGACTCCTTCAAAGTGGTATGATTGTGGGTGAAGAGGAGGTCGGAAAGAGAGCCACCGGGTGCGTACTCCATGAAGAGGTTGAAGAGGGTGCGACCGTTCTCGACGCTGAGGTCGAAACCGAAATAGGAGATGAGGTGAGGGGAACAGAGGGAGGAGAGGAACCTCTGCTCCCTCTGTAGGAGGGCGGATTGGGAGAGGTCAGCCGACTTGACGGCGAAGGTGGTGGTGGAGGCAGAAGTGGCGAGGGAGACGGTGGCGATGGAGCCTCTGCCGAGGAAAGGCCCTCGAACCCATCTGGCAGAAGAACCCATAGCAGCGTTTGATGATTCTTGGGCAGAGCACTGTTCTTGGTCCGCTTCTAGAAACGGTGTTGATGAAGAGGAACTTGTGGGGCGGATGGAGTGATATTAGGGGTAATTTTGTAATTTTTTAATGGAAACCGTCAAAATTAACGGGCAACTCAAACGGATCTTGACACAAGGTCATGTCATGTAAGAGTTAAGCATTACTCGGGGTTTCTCGTGTAATTCGCGATTATGCAGGGTTATGATTGAGATTGAGGAATTACTCAGGGTTATGGGTGTAATTATCCCAATTTATTTTTTACAAACAACAACATAAAAATCTTTTCTAATAAACAATCAATAACATTTATTTTTTACTGCAGTAGCAGTAGCTACCAGTTCCAACAACTAAAAGATGAAGCATGTACGAAGGGGCTCTATCCAATAGGCGGCCGAGTATGTGGACGCATATGCGGTTTACTCGGCCGCATACTCGCCTAAACCGCATATGTACCGAATACTGGATATGCGGGTCGGTCCAGTACCCGACTACGCATATGCAACCGCCTGGGCCGCCTTTCTGAACGCTGATGCCGAGTGTTTTATATGCTCCGAATTTTTTCAGATGAAATTGCTTTCTATTACTCATATCACAAAGGATCTGCATTGTCGTGCAATTTTTGACCCATCTACTCTTGTGTTTCAGGTCATACTCACAGGCTAGGTGATTGGATGTGGTTATGAGCAGCGGGGGCTCTACAGACTGGTCCAGCCTCCTCATGCTGGTGCCTTTACTATTCCCACTTGACCAATCTCGTCATACTTGTGGCATCTTCGGTTTGATCACCTTCACTTAGCAGAAGCTTTGTCATATCATCTTACAGATTTCCCTGCGATCTTCCTTCTAGTACGAGGCTTACCAACTTAGGAAGCATCACCGCTCTTCTTTTTCTGGTCATCAGAGTTGTAGCAGTACTCCCTTATTTGAGCTTAATTCACTTAGATATTTGAGGTCCTAATCGTGTTCTTGATCACCAGGGACACCGTTTTTATCTTTTTGCTGTGGATGACTACTCTATACTCTCTTAGGTCTTTTCTATTAAAAAACTAATTTGAGACTAATTTGAGACTGGGTCTGTTATTAGATCATTTATTAATGAAATAAATAACAGTTTCTCTGCTACTATCAAGTTTTTACGCTCTGACAATGCCTTAGAGTTCTGCACATTACAACTATCCAAGTTCCTCAAATCTCTATGCATTGTACGCCAAACCTCGTGTGCCTACACATCCCAGTAGAACGGTATCGTCGGACGGAAACACCGCCATTTACTTGATGTAACTCAGACTCTTTTAATCAGAGTCGTGTTCCTCACTCGTTCTGGGGTGAAGCGGTCCTCATTGCTTGATACTCGGTGAACCACTTGCCATCATCTGTTTTTGGAGAAAATGCTCCTTTCTCGATCGCGTTTCCCGAGAAGGATCTGTTCTCCCTTACACCCTGAGTGTTTGGCTGTGTTATCTTTGTTCACAATCTGACGTCTGGTCGTGACAAGCTCTCTCCTCGAGCTGTCAAGAGTGTCATTGCATGCTACTCTCGTAACCAGAAGGTGTACCGTTGTTTTGATCCGCTTCGACAGAAATACTTTGTCAGTGCTGATGTCACCTTCTTTGAGTCAGTTATGTATTTCTTTCCTACATGTGACAGGTTGACTCCTGCTGACTCAGGTGAGGAGGTATATATGTCATCTCCTATGCTTGCCATACCTCCCTTCCTCACCTCCACCACCTCTAGTACATACACTTGCTCTTGTGGCTACCCCTGTACACCGCCCATTACCTTGGCTCAGTTTTTGTCACGTGTCTTTGTTCGTATGCTTTACATAGTTCCCCCTGCTTATGGGCCTTCTCCATTATCCAGCATGCCCCATGTATGTTATGAGCACATTATTTCTATTGATGGCACTACTGATTTCTCTATGCAGCATGATTCTTTACATGATGCGCTGGTGCCCTCTCAGGAGGGTAGTTTCCAGGTTCAGGAGGAGGTAGATGATCTAGATGTGCCTATTGCTCTGCGAAAGCAGAGATGTACTTATGCTACATATCCTCTTGCAACCCATGTTTCCGTAGGCCGACTCTCAAAGAACTTCAGGAGATTTGTTGTGGGCCTTGAGATGCCATGGACATATCAGGAGACCATACATGATAGCCAGTGGCATCTTGCCATGGAGGAGGAGATGGCCACGTTATAGTTGCGTGGCACGTGGAGCATTGTTATAGCTCCTATATGAGCATCTGTTGTTGGATACTAATGGGTGTTTATGGTGAAGCATCGAGTAGATGGTAGCGTGGATTGCTGCAAGGCGAGACTTGTGGCTCGGGGGTTCACCCAAACATATAGGGTGGACTATAATGATACTTTCTCTCCAGTAGCTCGGCATTCGACACTGTGCATTCTTCTTTCTGTTGCAGTGATGCGAGACTGACCCTTTATATCAGCTTGATGTAAGAATGCATTACTCTATGCTGACCTATAGGAGGAGGTCTATATGCAACAACCACCTGGATTTGCTGCCGAGGGAGAGTGCCAGAAGGTTTGCATGCTTCACAAGGTGATCTATGGCCTTAAGTATAGTTCAAGAGCATAGTTCCATACAAGGTTTTAAAAATCGAATCGGACATCAAACCAGGCATGTATTGGTTTTTGGTTTTTATGGTTGGACCAATGGGACCGACCGGTCGAACCGATGATGACGTCATCAGTTCAAAGATACCGAAAAAGACCGAACCGTTATATTGTTGGTTTGGTTCGTATGGTTCAACCGGGTCAAACCGAGTTTGACCGGTATATCATACAAATAAATACGAAAAATGCCACATCTTATCTTTCGAGGATTTATTTACTCTTGTCCTTCCAAGTTTTTCCAATAACACTTATACCCCTATTTTTAATACAATAGCATGTGCCCCCCTATATTTTTACAAAATCAATAGTAGTGGCCTTTATTAGTACACTTGTGCTCCCATTTTATACGAACATAAGGTTGATATTGTGATTTTTTAAAGAAAATATAAGAGTATAAGTGAAATTGCTTAAAAGTTAGGGGTATAGATGTTCTTAAAAAAACTCAAAAGTGCATAATAATCATATTTCGTAATATATATAATACATATATGTGAATGTGATGTAAAAAATTAATAATTTTAAAATTATTTAAACTCTAATTGATGACAAGTGTTGTTAATTTATTGCTTCTCATAGTATGACTATGACAACGTCTTCTTCGTTTGTTATTGTTATAAGTGGACAACCTCATGCACAATGTGGGAAGAGAGAGGCAATGCTCATATAGCACGAAGGGACACGCAATAATGAGTCATTGGCATATGTGAAGGAGAAGAGATAAAAGGGTACTATACTATGGGTTAGAATGAGACTAGATTATGAATATTTCTGAAAAAATTTGTACTTTGTTAATTTATTGGAATTTTTTTTAATAAAAAAATGGATGTTTTTTTTGAACCCAGAATTAGGGGGAGACACTCAGTGGTGTTCGCCCCATTTATTAATTAAAGAAAAAGTAAACAGAGCGTTTACAAAGGTAACGAGAAAAACGAAACAAGCAAAGCAACTACAAAGTCCAATCATCCACCAATTGCGCACAATGCACCTCCACGTTTTCCTTGTAGAAGTGTTGCCCTGAGAAAAGAGCTGCATTTCTGCCCTGCCATATTGCCCACAAAATTACCACGGGCCTAAGGATCCCTCGCCTATCTCTGTCTCTGTTTGCCACCATCGAACCACAAAAGGAAGCCAAATCGGAAGTGCATAACCATGCCATTCTTGTGTCTTCCGAGATCACAGTCACTTTAGGGCATCTGAAAAAAAGGTGCTCAAGGGATTCTACCGCCGTGTCGCACAAAACACACCTATCAGAGACGGAGCCCAGTAGTCTAGTACATCGATCTCTCGTCATCAATCTTTGCCTACGAAATAGGCAGAGGAAAAAGCCAATCTGTTCAGGGAGCCTGAGACCCCAGAAGAAACCACAGTCACGAATCAAATTCTCCGAGCGCGAGGGTGGGGGCCTACAAATCACCCCATAGGCCTTCCTCGTCGAGAAAGGGCCCATACGCCACGCCCAGTGATCCCTCCCCTCAGTAGGACACCCCGCACCCTTAATAGAGTCCAGCAAGGCAAGAAAATCCTCGAGTCTTAGATCCGAGAAATTAGCAGCGAAAGCCGGGAACCAGTTACTGTCCGACCAACAAGATGCGACCCGAGCACTCCTATCAGCCGCCAGAGCGAACAAACGAGGGAACCGCGAGCACAGGGCCCCCCGTCCAATCATCAGTCCAGAATTTGAAGGAATCACACCATTTCCAATCACCGGCCTAAACAAGGATAAAAACCTGTAAAAGTCCTCCAACACCCCCTTCCAAAACGGCGTGGGGGACCTCACCAGGTCAGCAGTGACCGGCGTCGCCCCGTTGATGCTGTAAATATCCCGCAAAACCTTGCTACAAAAATCCTCCCCTGGGCCCCAAACTCTGCTGGCCCACTTAAGAAGCAATGCGTCATTAACATGCTCCAAACTCCGCACCCCCAATCCCCCCTTGTTCTTGTGCTGCGTGATTTCTCCCCATTCTACCAGGTGCAACCCCCCCGACTCCTCCCCATGTTTGCCCCATAAAAATCTCCGCATAAGCTTCTCAAGGCGCTTGCGTATCCCCTTCGACAACCGACGATTAGATAAGAAGTAGACTGGGATGGAGGAGAGAACCACCTTTAAGAGGACAAGCCCCCCCCTAGAGAGAATGACCGACTTCCAACCAGCCAACCTTGCCTCCACCTTCTCCACGACCCTGAGCCAATCCCTCAGCCTTGTTCTTCCCACCGCCAATTGCATCCCCAAGTTGTCAATCAGGAGAGAGCCGCAATCAGACCCCAGAACCTGCCCACACGCATCCGCCTCCTCCATCGAGAGGCCGAAAGAGACCACCTTCGACTTGTCCACATTCTTGAAAAGACCAGACATCTCACTGAAAAGATCCATGGCCATAGACATGCTCGAGGTTTCCGCGAGGTCTCCCTCAATGAAAAAGATAGTATCATCAGCATATTGCAGCAACGAGATCACCAGACCACCCTTAGAGAATCCGGCCGATAATCCACAGTCAACAACCTGGCAAGTAATGTGAGCAAGGACATTCGCAACGATGACAAACAGCAAGGGGGCAACCCTGACGCATGCCCCTATGCGGCTGGAAGAAACCTCCCTCCGGGCGGCCATTAACCATGACCGAAAAAGAGGCAGTCATTATACAGCGCTGCATCCAAGAAATCCAAACCTCTGGGAAACCTCTCCTACGCAAAACCGACCAAAGGAACTTCCAATCAAGGCAATCATATGCTTTTGCAAAATCCACCTTCCAGAGAACACCGCGCTGATCCCCCCGCCTCCACTCCGCAACGATTTTCGAAGCAAGAGTAAGGCAATCCGAAATTTGTCTTCCCTGTATAAAAGCAGATTGGAGCGGGGAGATGATGGATTCAAGAACCCGGCCGAGCCGCAATGCAAAGACCTTCGCCACAATAAGGTAGAGGGCATTAGAAATTACAATGGGGGCGGTACTCCTCAATCCGCTCGGCCGAAGCGGATTTAGGAAGAACAATCAGGGACTTATTGATTCGTTCGAAGCCAGCATTTCCAATACATAACTCAGAGATGATCTCCAAAACCTCATTGCCCACCAAGTCCCAAAAGTCCCTGTAGAAGGCCACCGGGAAGCCATCCGGGCCCGGAGCCCCATCCGCGTTTAAGTCCCACACCGCAGCCTTAACCTCCTCCAAGGATACCCCCCTGCGTCAGCCCATCGCACGACGAAGGCGAGAGTGAAGTAGCCCCGACCCCCGTCCACCTCCATAACCTTGGAATGTTCCTCGCCGAGAACTTAAAGTGAGTGACTATTGCTCCCCCCATCTCCCTGTCACCATCCACACGAAGGCCATTGATTGTGATCGAACGTAAGGTATTCGAGCGACGCCTTCCGCTTGCTATACGATGAAAGAACGCCGTATTAGCGTCCCCCTCCTTCAGCTATGTGCTCCTCGACCTTTGACGCCATTCAGTGACACTTTTGAGATCCTCAATCGTGATTTGCTTGTGGGCAAGCGAACGAGCAGCCAGCTCATCCATCGACAACTCCCTAGTATCCTCCAACGCATCAAGTCTTGTGACCACGCCCTCAGCCTCCTGCCTAGCAGCAAGCCTTGCCGCCCTGGACTCCCTCTTGATAGAGCTCAATCTCGTGCGTAAAGATCCCCGCTTGTGGACAAATTTAGAAACCGCCGAACCATCAACCTGCAAGTTGGACCAATGGGAAGTCACCAACTCCCTGAAGTTATCTCCAGTAACCAGCTTCTCTCATACCTAAAGAAATTCCTCACCGCGGGTTGATCACCGGAATCCCACACAATTGGTGTGTGGTCGGACATGCTCCGCGGCCGAACAAGCTCAGAAGAAAGCGGAAAACAATCAAGAAGTTCCGTAGATGCCAAAAATCTATCAATACGGGAACGAGAGTTTGAATTCCTCCATGTGTAGGCGATATCCCCGGCACCCAACACTTCCAGAGCCAATGAATCCACTGCGTCAGCAAAGTCCGCAGACCCCGGGTCCTGACCACCCCTGAACGTGGTCTATCTGAGGTTCTAAGGGTAACATTGAAATCCCCCCTATGAGCCACGGGATTCCCGCGAAGGCCCTGCTCGCCTCCTGCAGATCCTCCCACAATTCCTTCCTTTGAATATGACAGCAAGGCCCGTATACACATGAAAATGCAACATGCATAGAAGAGCCGACACATACCAATAGAATCGAGATGACATGCCTCCCCCGTAGTACCGAGTCAAAAGCCATAGTCGAAGACCTCCATGCAACCAGCAAGCCACCAGCCGCACCCACCGCATCCAGAGCCCTGACCTCATCTATACCTCCCGCACCGAACGATCTCCAAATAACATTGTCGACGCCTTGAAGCTTTGTCTCTTGCAACATGACCACATCGCAACCCCATTCAATGAATCGCGATCCCATGGTCTTTCTCTTGCCCAACTCCCCAAGCCCCCGCACGTTCCAGGAGAGAACCTTCATAGATAATCATCACAATGCCCCTGAATTCGGACCACCCCAGAGGCCTCCGCAACGGACCTCTTAAGCGCCGAGCAGGACTGAGGCTCGGAGATCGCCGATCGAGCTCTCCTTCGTCTGTACCTCTTCCCGGATCTCCTATCAGAAGTTCCTTCAGCATCACTAGCACCCTCCACCTCAAGGAGGGTTAGAGTTGGTAACGAAGAAGGGATATCGCCGGAGGCCACGGAAGGGAGGGCCTCAACAGGGGACGGAGACGAGACGCCCGAAGAACACCCCCCAGACCCCATGGAGGTGCAAGAGTACCGCGACACCATGGTAGGGGCTAAAGCAGATGAGTTGAAAAAGTCAACTACGGGGAATGCCCCGCCCACCTCAGACGAGCGAGCCAGGCGAGACAACGACTCCGAGATACCCGACGAAATTGAGGAGAGTTGCAAAGGAAGAACGTCCGATAGGCTCTTCCCGCCCGAAAAGAAAGCAGCACAAAAGTTGGTGTCACCTTGGGTCCGACCCGCGAGAGGATCCGAGAGCGGAACCCGGAAGTCGGGATCCGAGGCTCGAGACCAAGAGCGAGGCGATGCAGAAACACGAGGCGCCGTCCTCGCCACCTCAGCAGACAAATCAAACTTTTGGGATACCATGCACAGGACCCGAGAGGAGAACCCCAAAGGTCGCATCAGATCAATCTCGCGGGACGAACCACGCAACGCATCCTTAGGGAAGCCCAGCTGCAGCTCAGAAGGTGAGGCGACACAGACCATCCTCGGAATCTCCGGCGGAGGAGGGGGTTCGACGATCGACATTTCCACCCTGCACCAGAGCCGACCAACCTCCAAAGACTCGCAGAAGACCCGACCACTCGCGCCATCGATCAAACCTTTGTTGCACTCCAACAACACACGAGTGACATCAGGAGTCGAACCGGGTGTTAACCCATCATCGATCACCGCGAGCACCAAACCCCATCGTCGGAGAACCCTCCCCAAGTAGTGAACCGTCCTGGAGAGGAAAGGAACCCCACGGACCTTCGCCACGCAAACTTCGACATCCATAATCGCCCCGTTCGCAAAGCGAAGATGTCGCCAAATAACATCGTCCATTCCTCCACTTTGTATCAAGCGTTCTCTCTGCAGCCTGGAGAGACCACGAGCACAACAACGTCGAGAACCAAGATATACGACGCCCCTCGAGAACTGCAAACCAAGGAAAGTATGCAGGTGGCCCTTCACAGCCTCCACGGAAATGCTCCTCCGTAAGGCAAAACCAATCACAGCATGGGTGTCGTCATCAGACACACCAACCTTCCCACCTGCCAGACAGTCTGAAGCCGTACCTTCAACCACATCAATCGCCGCCTTCGAGGCTCCCGCAGCCATCGGAGCACCCTTCACTTTGGCATCACTTGCACCCTTCGGAGCACCCACAACCACAACTGCGAATGTACGTTGCCCCTGTCGATTATCGATCCCATAGGACACCCCTCTTCCGACTTGGCCAACAACACCATGCACATTATCACCATCGGAATGACGAACGACACCAAACCAGCAGGAGGCCTTACGGTGGCCCAACCTCCCGCAAGCGAAACATCTCGGAGGAACACTACAGAGCGATGCAACATGTCCCCGAACCCCACACCGGAAGCACCTCTTCTCCGGTTTCTTGTGGCCCTATGGGAGACATGCACCCACTTCCCGCCAACCCCATCGTCATGCACCTCGGTACCACCCCCATGCACCGCGGTACCAACTTCTACCTGGCACCCTTCGCCTTCCCTGCAAGCCACCCCCTCGCCTTCGCGCCTTCCTCATCACCAAAGCGTCCGTCTCCAACCCCCGCCGAGACCCCTCCGCCGACGACAACCCCACGTCCCACCTCCCCATGCAGAGCCACACCCCCATGCGCATCGCCTTCCCCTTCCCGGAGCGACGGGAGCCCCCACAGAGAAGGACCTTCCAACTTCGACGAGCACGCTTGCGCTTCCGAACTCCGCACTTCCGCACCTGGCACTCTCCACCAGCGCTCCATCACCTGGTCCATCTCAAAAATGGATAATTGAACTGATGGTTTGGTTCAATTGGTTCAACGGGTTTAAGCGGTCCAACCGGGTTTTGACTGGTTTTTATTTTCTGAATAAAAACTGGGCGGTTGGACCGTTTTCCTCCGGTTCTTGGTTTAACTGGCCCAACTGACCGGTTCGGTTCGATTTTTAAAACTTTGGTTCCTGAAGCTCTCGGATTTGATATGACAATAAGGGTTCACGAGAACAAATTCCGATCATTCCCTGTTTGTTCAGAGGACTCAGAGAGGTACAATTGCCGTACTTGTTTATGTCGATGATATTATTGCTACAAGGAATGATGGGCATGACATCTAGGCTGCTAAGGATTTCTTAGATCAACAGTTAGTGACCAAGGAACTTGGCAGTTTACGCTACTTCGTTGGACTGGAGTTTGCCAGGAACCAACAAGGTCTTGTGATGACATAGAGGAAGTACATTACAGATCTTATCTCTGCGATAGGTATGTCAGATTGCAGGTTTGTCACTACTCTCATGGATCCGAGCATGAAGTTATGATGATGTCATTGAGGAAGTAGATAAGAGTAGGCACATGGAGCTCATTGGGAAGCTCCTATACATGACCATCAACATGCCGTGCATATACTTTGCAATAAGCCAAGTGAGTCAGTTTATGGAGCAATCTAGACAGGCAAATATGAGTGCAATCCATATGAATCTGTGGTATCTGATGGCTTCACCTGGTACTAGTCTTCTATTTAGCAGAAGTACATCCATTATTATTACAGCTTGTGCAGATGCAGATTATGCGGGGTATCCCATGGTCATGAAGTCTACCTCTGGCTTTGCAGTGTTCATAGGGAGTTCCTTGGTGTCATGGAAGAGTAAGAAGCATATAGTGGTTGTCAGATCCAGTGCAGAATCAAAGTATAGGGCAATGACACATGCTAGTACAGAGATGATGTGGGTCAAATATGTTCTTTCTAACTTAACAGTTGATGTACCTCTTCCCATGCACGTCCATTGCGACAATCATGATGCTCTCTTCATTGCCAACAATCCATCCTTCCATGAGAGGACCAAGCATATCGAGGTAGACTGTCACTACACTCGAGACATGATTCAGAAGGACTTCATCTCTACTACTCATGTTAGCTTAGGAGATCCGACAATAGACATGCTTACGACGACCCTTGCTAGAGGGCCTTACCAAAGATGTTGTTCCAAGCTAAGCATGATTGATATCTGCGCTCCATCTAAAGTGGGAGTGTTGAGATATTAGTTATCTCTTATTCTTTTATGTATTCTCTATTCTTTCTGTCACTTTATGTAATTTGCCCATCATGTCTCTCTCCTATATGAGAACCCTAGGGCCTCATGAATAAGCAACTCAATATTCTCTCTTCATAGAGTTGATACTTGTGGCTGTAATGTGGTGGTGTAACCGAGTCCATCGTGAAGCTATCTAGGGTTGTCTGTATGGAAAATAAAAATGCGGAAGTGTAATAAGAGATAAACATATAAAGAACCATGAAGAACACACGGGTTTCCGTGGAACCCTACTCTAACAGGAGCGGGATGAAACCACAAAAGAATGCCTCAAAGGTTGATGTGTCTATTATATTTCTCTTTCAATGAATACATGTGGTATGTGGCTCTATATAACCACATGCGGACCAAAGTCTGGAAGATCATTACCAAGGACCATCGTGGGCAACTGTTGGGTGTGGAGGATGTTATTTGTGATAGATGCGGTGAGGAGAGAGAGGATATTGATCATATGTTCTTTGCCTGCACGTCATCAGTGGAGACATGGGATATGGCCAACATCATGTGGTTGGGGCATGGTGATAGCACCACTTTTTGGCGTGATATTCGATTGGTTTGCGACGTCAGCCATGAGGATTGCACGCTCCTGTTTGCGGTGATATAGACAATATGGTGCACTAGGAACATGGTCATTTTTGAGGGGGAGGTCTTTAATGTTGAGAATGTCGGGAGGCATTGTAGGCCTCTATATAGGGCATGCCAAAGATGTGACGTAATACTTTCTGTACTTTTTTCATATATATACACTCGTATAATGCGGTGGATCATACCTTGGGATTCCACCCTTTTTTCTTTCAAAAAAATAGATGACATTGGACTAAACATGAGAGTAGGGTATTGGGATCTTAGAGAGATCCGATTACCCATCTATTACATATTCTAACACTCCCCCTCAAGCTGGAGTTGAGAAAGATGCATCTTGCAATACAAGAAAATATATGTAATGCATCTTCACTCGATACATCCTAAGAGAGACGAGAGAAGACCCGCTTGTAGTAGTCATTGCCGGGAGAAGGCGTATGAGGATGGGCTTGCAACGACCAGGACATGCCTAAAGTAGAGTCACTGTGACGATGAGGATGCGCCTGGAGTGAAGTCGGTATAGGAGAAGACCAACATGGGGAGTAATCGCACTAGGAGGAGATCTGTGCTGAGTAGTGGACTCTTGGGAAGATGGCTGATATGCAATAGTAGTACGGAGTGTTGATCTTCATGCTGATGATGCATAATAGAAGTCTGAAGCGATCACATGTAGAGAAGTCCATCTGCAGTAGTTGATGTCGATATCGAACACCAGAAGTAGAGTGGTTTATCTCTCGCATGCATATTTTGAGAGTTGAGCCTCTCCTATATGTGAACTCTGAGAATTACCTCTCCCATATCTTACAAGGACTTGGAGTCAGTATGCTTATATAAGGACCATGGAGATGATATCGCTTTCTGAGGAGCCACGAGTTGAAGATGATGGACACGACAGAAATCATATAGATACATCTCAACTAGAAGAATATGCCCTGCTCTCACACCCCCTTTCTCCCATACTTGTCAGAATAAGAACATAGATCTTCAAGTTGGGAGAAACAATGTAAACATGCATCCTATTCTTTTTTTGGCTTTTTTCCTTTTTTATAAGCCATCTCCTTTTTTTAAATCGTACCGTTTTTTCTCAGCTTTTCTTACCTTTTTAGTTCAATCGGCATCTTTTCTTTTCATTTTCTTTACATAGTTGCCCTTCTTTTTTTGGATACTGCCTAGAATAAATGGGACTTATTCTCTGAGACTATTTTCTTTTATCTCCTTTTTTGAACTTCCAAAACTAGGCTTAATACAAATAATACATTTATTTCTTTATAACATGGTCCCAATGTGATTGACCCCCAATAGAGAGGGAAGGGGTATCGATGCTTTACTGTGTGATGATGCTTGGAGAAGGGGAGTCGATCGCACTGTTAGGCGATCAACAGAGAATTCGTGCGCACTGCTGGAGGCTGATGGCTGAAGTGCTTGCCACCCACGAGGAGACCTTGGAAGCGAGGCGACTCCAGCTTGGAAAGGGCTCGTGTACTTTGTGAATGTACTATCACACTTGGGATGCATGAGGAGATCGCTGGGCATAGTTGCGAAGATTCTTCATATGTTTCGGAGGAGAGGTGCGCCTGGAGGTTACAATGCCTTCATGTTACACGCTTGTCCACAAGGGGTGATGCCGCTGTCTGATGCACCTGTATTACCTGAAGCTTGAGTCACATGCTTGGATTTCGTGCTTGGTATGAGCCCAAAATCGAACTAGCCGCTTCATGTTTTCACACAACTTCTGAAGATAGCACGCATCACGCTCTTGAGAGAAAAGCAGTGCCTGGAGGTTCACATGTCAATTGGAGATGCATGCACTAGATTGGAGCTACGTATGCAGGACTGCTAGAGATCTGCATGATGTTGGGCTGGAGAAAATCCTTGCGCAGTACCTTCGTGCTTGGAGAAGTCTAGTTGTGCGTCGTGCCTGGACTAGAGATGGAGGGCGCTTCCTGCCTTGTAGAAATAAGGTTCCAAGAGGAACCCTAGATTTTCTCGAATTCGGATGTGACATGAACATAAAAAATGGCACATATGGCGTCAAATATTCCTTGGGTTGAAAAATTTTCGGAATGTGATACAAAAATGATATTCACAACTTGAACATAAATAATAAGCGAACTTGAGAAAATAGAATCATATCTCCCAAAACCAACTTGCTTTAATACCATGTAGAAACGATAATGCGAAAGTGTAATCTAGATAAATAGATAAAGAACTATGAAGAAAACACATGTTTACGTGGAACCCTGCTACATAAGGAGTAGGATGAAACCATGGGAGAATGCCTCAGTGAGTGATGTATCTATTATGTTTCTCTCTTAATGAATACATGTGGTATGGAACTTCTTATATAGTCCCATAGATAGACTGGAATCATACTTATTGATGATGCGGGACAAACATGAGAGCATGTTAATTGGGTCTTGGAGAAATCCAGTTGCCCTTCTATTACATACTCTAATAATCTAATAGGAGAGACATATGAGGAATGAGGGAGCCTCTGGGAGGTGATGTCTGATTAGGGTACACCTTGGATATTCATTTGGGAAATATATGGTCCATCTAATGGTTCTTGGGTCTGCGTCCATGTGCATTAAGAGATGGAAGTTTTGGAGCTACTTGCTAGAGGCAACAAGATAGTTTAAATCGAGAAGTAGTTTGGCGGCAACCAAGGTTAAAAAAATGAAGGGAGGAATGAGGCAGTTTCTCTAAAATCAAGGTGAGATGTAATCTTGAGACGGTTGAGGCATACACCTCAGTTTTCCTAAAAAATGTAATTTAGCAAAAAAATTTGGGTTATATTAAGAAAATTATATCATACATAAATCTTCATACATTGGGGGTAATTAAATGATTTTCAATGTAATTCTTCATTGTCGAAGATGAATAAAGGATTTGATACATTATTCTTGGGAGCTTTTTATGACTCTTAAACTCTGTAATGTGAAAATAACCACTGCTTTTCTCGACTTCTTTAAAATATACTTGTATGATCAATGGCGTGGCTGAATGGGGTACCTAGAGTCTATTTTTTTAATAACTAGCTCTTCCATTATCATTTTTATATCATATTGATACTTTTAAGAGGCTAATAACTTGATGTTCAAATCCGTTTTTTACAAATGACATTCATTTATTAGTTCAATCAGAAATTCTTGTAAAATTTTTACACAAAAAGCCACTTTCATGGATCCTCATTGTAGGTTTATCTTAGTTATATAGCTACACGAGCTCGATGGAGTGGCGTGTGAAGGAGCGGGGCGCCAGTTCGAAGGGCAGGTGTGGCGGTGAAGCTGCGAGGGGTGGGAAGGAGGCCGGCTGGCGTGGTAGGGGTGGTGGGCCTCGTGGAGGGGTGGTCTTTGCGTCGAAGCTGTTTCGTAGAATGGAGCGTGGGGCATCGCATGCTGTCGTTGTGGGAAGGGCTGGAGGGGAGGCGCCGGTGGGTTCCGATGCTGCGGTGTCGCCTGGGGGGGATGGTGCCTGGGAGGTGGTGTCCCACAAGAAGCGGGGCAAGAAGTATTTTCGGTGTGGCGGTCTGGGTCATATTGCCTCCGCTTGCCTTCTCCCGCCGCGATGCTTTGCATGCGGTGGAGTTGGCCATCAGAGTGTCTCGTGCAGAGCTTCCTCTTCTTCCGTTCTCCGTGCCTCGCGACAGCCATCGTCGGTAGTCTTGCCTCCTGTGCATGGTGGTTCCTTCTTCGTCGGAGGCGGTTCGCGATCCTTTGCGCAAGTGGTGGGTGCAGGTGGTGCAGCGATGGAGGCCCCGGAGGTTCCTGAGCGGGGTGGCTCCCAGAAGTCGAAAGAAACTGTGGCCGAGAGCTCTTCGTCTCTGAAGGGGAGGGCAAGTGATCCTGCTGGCGTGGAGTCTGTTCTTGGGAAGCATCCGGTGGGGGTGGCGGAGCATGTCAAGGCGATGGAGGGGTCGTTCGTTCGTGCGGCGGGGAACTCTGGAGCTGTTGATGGGTTTGCGGTGGTAGGGGTCCTGCAGCGTCTGGGGTTGTCATGGGATTTGGTGCATCACAGCGTCCTGGCTTTCCTGGGTCCTCCCTTCTGTGGGGATTTCGTTGTTCTGGATTCTTCTCGCTGCTGTCTTCGTGGTCTATCCCGGGCTCAACGGGATAGTCTCCTCTCTCTCAACGGTGGTGGCGACGTGCGGTGGAGATGTCTTCGGGTGGCTGATGGCGCGACGGTGGCTCGCGAAGTTTGCGTTGTTGAAGTTCGTGGCGTTCCTTTCCTTTCTCGGAAGGTGGCGGTGCTCTCTCGGGCCATTGGCGCTTGGGGAGAGGTCTTGGCCATCCTCGACGATGGCCTCTCCCCGTGGGCTGATTGGTCGTGTACCAAGCTCCTCATGGAGTGTTCTTCTTCATTCCTTGCTAAGGCGGTGTACACTATCCTCTTTGAGAATATGAAGATTGGCAAATGGTCCTTCAAGGTGGAGTTCATTATTCAATCTCCTTCTCCGGCGCCGGCGGCCGCGCCGGTGACTTCGACTCTCGCGGTGGCTTCCAGCCCGTCAGGAGTCGACTTGATCGTTTCGTATTCCGGAGGGCACGTGGCATCTTCGGGTGGCGGTAATGAGGAGACGCCTCCTTTTTCTCTTCCCTCTGGCCCTTCGTTCTGTCGGTCTTCTCGTAGGGCGCGCTCGGATCCTATCAGGCGAGATGTTGTTTGCTTTGATATTGCCGAGGTCGATTCGACTTCCATGCAACCGCCCCACTTGACATCTACTGGCTTCCTTTTTGGGGCTCCGGGTCACGTGCGCAATCATGCACGTTTTTCTTTAAATGGATCAGCGCGTTTCGGATCCGCGCCTCTCGGATCCTGGCATCGGGTGCGGGCTCCGGTCGAGCCTCTGTTTTCGGAGCCTCTGGCAGTTTCTTCTGTTGGGCTTTGCACTTCTTCTCTTGGACTTGGCGATTCGGCTGTGCTGGCTCCGCGGCTTCTCCTCCAAGACTTCGATGCGTCCCCGGTCCTTGCTCAGGCTCCTCTCCCCCCTCCTGTGTGGACTCCTTCCGCTATCTCGCTGATCCGAGATCATCTCCCCCCGTCGTCGGAGGATCCCTATGAGGCGGATGTTGATGTCGCCCCTGGGGTTACCGGACCCCCCTTTGTGCTTGCGAGCGACACCTCCTCAAGGTTCGACAGATATTACAGCAGGAGATCTCGTCTTCCCCGCCATCCCCCTTCGGTTTCTTCCTGCCAGACGTTTCGTGCGGCAGTGGCTCAGGCGGCGGGCCTTGCTCCTATCGGGGATAACTCTCTCGGTTGTTAATGAAGATCCTGTCCTGGAATGTTCGTGGGCTCGGGGATCCCGATAAAAGGCGGGCTCTGGGTATGAGAATGAATGATTGGGCTTGCGATGTTGTATTTGTTCAAGAATCTAAGCTATCGGGCATCGACGGTTCTCTTTGGCGTTCTTTCGGCGCTCTGGCAATTGATGAGTTCCGTTCCATTGACGCTATCGGTGCGTCGGGCGGTATTATCCTCGCTTGGCGATCTGGGACTTTCAATTTTGTTTCCACGCGCGTTGGGAGATACTCTTTGTCTGTGATTTTATCTCGTGTGGACTCCGATGTCACCATTGCTTTCACGGCTATCTACGTTCCTTGTTGTCATCTGCTGCGCCGTGAATTATGGGAGGATTTGCGTGAATTGGCCTCTGATTTTGCGGAGTTTCCTTGGCTGCTGGGTGGAGACTTCAATGTTACTGCTTCTCCTTCGGATCGGCCGCGTGGGCGAGGGGGCCGGGACCCGGGCTCTGACGACTTCAACCTCCTTATTTCTGATTTGGCCCTGGAGGGTCTCGTGCCAAATGACATCTCTTATACTTGGCGAAACCGGTCCTCTCGTTCGCGAATTGACCGCTTTCTCGCTAACGGGAAGTTGATGGATTTATTTCCTATATGTTTTGTGGAATCCCGCCCGCGTTCATTCTCCGATCACAATCCAATCCTCTGGGACTCGGGGGACGCTGTGGCGCCTAGGGGTATCTTTCGCTATGAACGGTGTTGGCTTTTGGAGCCGGGGTTCAATGACCTCGTTTGGAATCACTGGCGTCGGACTTCTTTTGTGGGGGGTGCTGCTGCTCGCTTGGATCAGAAATTATCTTCGTTGCGCAAGGTGTTGGCGGCTTTCAAGAAGTCGTCGCGTCTCGCGCGTACGGAGGCAAGGTCTGCGGCTGAGGCTTCAATTGTGTCTTTGGACCGTGTTGAAAACTTGCGGGATTTAACTGACGAGGAACTCCTCCATCGTGCGGCGTGCCTTGATATTGTTAAGGATGAGGACCGGAAGCGCTCTGTGGAATGGCGGCAGCGTTCGCGGTTGAGGTGGCTCAAGGAGGGGGTCGCTAACTCCGCCTACTTCCATCGGGTGGCGAGTGGGAGGCGGCATCGGAACTTCATTCGTTCGATCCTGGTGGATGGCTCTCTTTATTCCGGGGAGCGTGATATGGGCCGTGCCATTGTTGACCATTTCAAGAATTCTTTTGTCACTGCGGCGCCTCGTCGCTGGCGCTGGCTCGGTGGGGGGGCCCCCACTGTTTCCGAGTCCCAAGCTTCGGCCCTTATGCGGCCTTTTTCTTTGGATGAGCTTAAGTCTGCGCTGTGGGACCTTAACGCCGATTCTGCCCCGGGCCCGGATGGCTTTCCCGTCGCCTTCTTTCGCGACTTTTGGGATCTTGTGGCGACGGATGTTCTGGAGGTGGCCCAGGAATTCTACCTCGGTAACAATGGCTTTGATCGGATTAATAAGGCGCTAATTGTTTTGCTTCCTAAGTCTAACCCTGCTTGCCGCATCGAGGACTTCAGGCCCATTTCCATCTCTAACGGGATCTACCTTATCATCGCCAAACTTTTGGCCAGGCGCCTTGCTCCTTTGCTGCCCTCCCTCGTCTCGCCCACGCAGGCGGCCTTCATCCGTGGGCGTCACATTTCCGACTGCTTCGCGGTGGCTTCGGAGCTCGTTGCGGCGTGGCGCAGGTCCAAGGTGAAGGGGATTTTATGGAAGATCGACTTTGTTAAGGCATACGATTGCCTTGATTGGCGTTTTTTGTGGGCCGTTTTGAGGCGTCGGGGCTTCCCTCCGTTGTGGATTACTTGGATGCGTAGGTGCCCTTTCCACCGCATCTCTTTCCGTATTGTTGAACGGAGGTCTTACTGGGGGCTTTTTCCAGCCGCGTTGGGGCATTCGACAGGGCTGCCCTTTGGCGCCATTACTTTTTATCTTGGCGGCTGACGTTCTTCCTCGCATGATCGATGGCGTGGCCTCCGTTGGTCTGACTCGGGGCAGCCGTGTCGGGGACCTTTCCATTCATTCCATTCAGTTCGCGGACGACACCTTTTTTTTTTCGAGGGGGGCCCAGATGCGGTGGCTGGTATGGCTACTACCCTTCAGTTGTTTAGCGAGACCTCGGGCCTTATGATAAATGCGGCGATATCTAAAATGGTGCCTTTTGCCATGACTATCGACGAGACGTTGGCTTGCTCGATTCTTATCGGTTCTGATCCCATTGTTCTCCCGTTTGATTATTTGGGGTTGCCGCTTTCTATTGGTCGTTCACGTTTGCGTGATTGGAAGGGCGTTGTGGAGAAGATGGAGGGCCGCCTCGCGGGGTGGCGTGCCGTGATGCTGTCCAAGGGTGGGCGCTTGGTGCTTATTAAAGCGGTGCTCTCCTCTATCCCAATCTACTCTTTCGCGGTTCGTGGTATGCCGAAGGGTATTCGTCTCCGTTTGGAGCGCTGTATGCACGGCTTTCTCTGGGGCACCAACGGGGCTGGTAGGCGTGGTGTTCCTCTCGTGGGCTGGAATGTGGCGGCTTGGCCCAAGCATATGGGGGGACTGGGCATCAGGGTCCCTCAGTTCGTCAATGAGGCCCTTCTCCTAAAGTGGGTTGCTAGGGTATGGGGCAAGGAGGACAATTTCATGCTTAATGTCCTGCGCAATCTGCTGGGTGCTCATCTGGTTGAAGGCTTTGCGGGGACCTCTACTTGTCTCCTCTCTCCCTTTTGGCGTGGCGTCACGGAGGCTTTCCGTCTTTACCGTTCTTTCTTCTTGCCGATGCTGGGCGATGGCTGCTCCTTTCGATTTTGGACTGACAACTGGTCTGGGAGGGGCGCTCTCGCGGATAGTTTTCCGAGGCTTTTTGCCTTGGTCATTAATAAAGAGGGGACGGTGGCTTCTTGCTGGGATTCTGGTGCCTGGAATCCCCCGATCTCTGCCTCCTTATCTGATCAGAGGACGCTGGATTTCCTTTCCCTTATGGTTTTTCTTGGTGATTCTCCGCGGCCTTCTGCTGGGCGCGATCATTGGATCTGGAAGGACGGACCCTTCTCTACTCGCAAGGCTTACAACGCTATCGCTCTCTATGTCCCTGACGAGGATGCTATCTTGGTTCGTGACTGTCGTTTCCTTTGGAGCCTTCGGCTCCCTGAGCGCATCGGGTTCTTTCTTTGGATGCTGCGGCGGGGGCGGCTTTTGACGCGCGATCGATGTTCTCGGCTCTTCCCGAATGTCGGGCCTTTGTGTGGGCTTTGTCAGGAGGAATCGGAAACTATTACTCACCTTTTCTTCGAGTGCTGCTCTGTTCGCTCGATCTGGGCTGATATCCAGTGGATCGATCCTGTTTCCTTTCCAGCGGTGTGCGACAGTTTGATCTCCTCTAGGGGCAGGGCGAGGAGGCTTCTTCTTGATCCAATTGCTCGGTTGTGGAGTATCTGGTTGGGGAGGAATGAGGCTATCTTCTCCGCTCAGCGTTTCTACAAGGAAAACATCTTAATTCGCGCTCAACGTCTTATCTTAGATTGGGACCACGGTTAGTTTGGCGGCTGGACCGTGGTGGGGACCTCCTTTTGTGGCCACTTCTCTCGCTGGCCTGTCCTCGTACTGTGTTCTTTCTTTTTCTTTCTCCTTTTTTTTTGTTTTACCCGCTGTAATTATATCCCATTTTCAATATATTGGGGCGATCACCTACGAGTGACTCCCCCTTTTTTTGAGGCTTCAAAAAAAAGCCACTTTCATGCATCGTAAATAAAGTTGTCATTTGTTGCATTGCAATTTCGTTATCCTCTCTAATTCCCATCAAAATACCATTAAAGATATCCTTTCCGACCATCGCTCAACAAAATTGTTTTAAGATAATGTTATTAATGTATTTATTCTTACCAATTACTAAGCACATGAAATGAAAACTTCGCAAATAAAAAAAGTTATTCGTGTATTTATATCTTCAATCTGAGCCCGTCAAGCAACATCCTCATTAAATTCAACAATATCTTCAATTGGTATTGTGGAGATTACTAAAAGACTTGTTTATTCAGGAAATCGTAAGGCTCTCTTATTTAGAGAGGAGAAATCGTAGAGACAATAACCAAATCGCAAGATACGATAGAAAGAAATAAGAAATATATAAATGCTACTTGCTCTCAACACCCCCTCAAGATGCAGAATAGATGCCAATCATGCTCAGCTTGGAAAACACTTCTGAAAGGGCCCCCTTGCTAGGGCATTGGTGAAAATGTCTGCCTTTTCCGAGCTGACATAGGAAGTAAAGATGATGCCCTTATGTATCATGTCTCATGTGTAATGGTAATGTACCTCGATGTATTTGGTCCTCTCATGGAAAGCTAGATGGTGATAATGAAGAATGCGACTTGATTGTCACATAGCAGCTGCATGGGAAGATGTGTTTCAATAGCTAGGTCAGTCAGAACATATCTGTCCCATATAATCTCCGTGCTCCCCTACGCTATAGCTTTGTATTCGGATTCAACACTTGATTTGGCAACCATAGTTTGCTTCTTGATTTTTTATGAGGTCATTGAACTCCATATGAACACTACAAAACTAGAGGTAGGTTTTTGTCTATAGGGCATCGTGCATAGTCAGCATTTGCGCAGGCTGTGATTGCAAGAGATGTCCCTCTACCAAGGTTGCAGAAGTCGGTAGTGGATAGGTGGAGTCACTAAGGATTAATCGACAGTCGGTCAATTAATCGGATTTAGTTGACCTTTAGTTGGTTTTGATTTTTTTAATTATTTTAAATATATAAACCATTTTTTGTACATATATTCTTATGCATTTACATTGATGTGTACATTTTCTATACTATCATAATGAAATAAAAGAAGCATTTGAATTTAAATAAGACATTAAGCATATTAGAATAAATATATTTTAAAAAAAGGAAAAACAAAAAAATAAAGAGGTTCCATGCAAAAATCTGTCGACTATTTTGCCCAGTCGGTCGACTAGTCGGGCCGAGTAATCGGCTAATCGATTGGTCAATAGTCGGTCGGCCACCCTACCGACTCGACTGTCAAATCGGCTAGTCGACCGACTTTTACAACAGTGAGGGTGAATAGCAACCCTATACCTAAGGATGTCAATATGGGTCTAACCATTGGATACTCGACCCGAACCCATCCCATTTAAGGACCCAAACCCATCCCATTTACTTTTGGACGTGTTTGGATTTTGATCTATTTCCCACGCAGGTATGGGAATAAGTTTGGGATTGCCCTGTGGATACCTTAACCCACCCACCCCAAACCTGAAAAATAAATATAAATATAGATGTATATTGCTTTTTAGTCAAACTAGTGAAATCCTTTTCATATTAATAAGTACCGATCTACATATATAAAAATATAGTCCAGTTTTCTCATTTCCATTCATTTAATCATATTCAACTACTTTGTATTTTCAATAGATAAAAATTATCAACCCAAAAGAGTTAAACACCTATTGCATATATAAACCTTTAATAGTCACTGCACATTGCACATTTTTATATGCCATCGTATTACATGAATTCCCTCTGTTTGATCGATGTGTGAAAATCTTGCGCACATTTAAGAATAACTTAAGATTTTACTGTGACAAATATGTGCGTACCCATTGGGTGCGCGTGCATCCGCCGGGTACATGGGTACCCACTAGAAATTACCCGTTTAATAATTGGGGCAGGTATGAGTAATGATTTTATAAATGGATACAAGTTTGGAAACATTGATACCCACTCCTTGCTTGACTCGTTGACATCCCTGCCTATACCTGGAGAAAACTTCAACTACCTTAGGATCATGTAGAGTACATCCATGTGAGTTTGACATGGTTGCTCCATAAACTGACTGGTTTTGCTCACTACAAAGGAGATATCTCCCCTGGTAATAGTCACATAGAGAAGCTTCCCACCAAGCTCCTTGTATCTTTTCTTGTCCATCTCATCTGTATCATCATCATAAAGATTCATGCTGGGATTTATAGGAGTAGTGGGAGGTCTACAATCTACCATCCCTGTCTCTAGAAGGAGATCTTTAACGTACTTCTTCTGAGTCATCAGAAGACCACTTTGATTCATGACAAACTCAAGCAGAAGAAAGAATCATAGTTTGCCAAGATCCTTGGTGACTGTTATCCAAGGAACTCCTTAGCCTCACTGATCCCCAGTAAGCCATCTCCTATGACAATGACTTCGTCAACATAAACTGGAATGACAACAATACCTCTTCATCTCCTTTCTACAAAGAGTGATGATCTATAGTCGTCTTTTGAAGTCATGCCACTCTATCTAGTCTGAGAGCTTTTGGAACCATATTTCATGAATTTTCTTAAGGCCACAAATAGCCTTATTAAATCTGCATATATTTTGACACTCCCCTTTAATAGCAAACCTAGGTGTATGCTGCATATAGACCTCCTCCTAAAAGTCACCATACAAGAAAGCATTCTTGACATCAAGTTGGGAAATGACCAGTCATGTACTACAACAACAGAGAGAAGCAATCAAAGAGTAGGATGAGGAGCTACATGGGAGAAAGTATCCTGCCAGTCCACCATATATGTTTGAATAATCCCACGTACCACAAATCTAGCTTTGTAATGATCAACAATGCCATATGCTATCTGATTCACAGTAAAGATCTATTTGCAACAACCACAAAAGCTCTTGCTCTAACCAAACTCCATGTGCCGCGTGACTGGAGTGCAACCATATCCTCAATAGTAAGACACCACTGTCTGTCTTGCATAGCTTCCTGATATGTGCATGGGATCGCAACAGTTGATAGTCCTGCCACAAACTTCCTCAAATCCTCTGATAAATGTCGTAGAGAAGCATGAGCTACGAGAGGATACATGTCACATGTACGAATCCACTTCTGAAGTGCAATAGATTGGTCAAGATCCTCTTAATGATCTGTCTCATGTACCACACTCTGCGGAGGTGATGCAATCTCGTCTTGTAAAGCTCCTCCTATACAGAATATCAACAATATCATCAGTAGAAAATAAGTATTTAGAATTTACATGGGGCGTGATGGATGATGGGGAAGGTATATGTATCGGGGGTCTAATATCAACTTGTGAAATTGAATGTAGCAACAACGCAAAGTCGGAGCCACGTGCGATGTGGTAGGAGGTGGAGGAAAAGGATGAGGTGGAATGTAAACCTCCTCAACAGACTTAGACAGAGTCATCTTATCACCTGTGGGATAATAATACATAATAATATCAAAGAATGTGACATTAATACTGATATAGTACTTTTATCTGACATGATCAAAGCACCAGTACCATGTTTAGGTATGGGAGTAGCCAACAAAGACACACTTGACAACTTTGGGGGAGAGCTTGTCATGGACAAGAGTCAGGTGATGAACAAAAGCCACAGACTCAAAGACACGAGGTGTTAGATAGAAGATATCCTTGTTGGGAAACATGATCGATAACCTTTTCTCCTAACATAATATGGTGTACGGTGGAAATGAAATAGGCAGTGAGAACAACATCTCCCCAACAAGAGGGGGAGTATGACTCTGTATAAGGAGAGCCTAGGTAACATCAAAAAGATGACGGTGTTTGCGCTCTGCAACACCGTCCTTCTAAGACGTGTAGGCACACAAGGTCTGAAGGAGGATGTCGAGAGACGTGGACAACTAAAAGAGCAGAACAATACAAACTCCAAGGCATTGTCATATCGAACATACTTAACTACAGTAGAAAAACTTTCTTTATTTTAATAATGAAAGTTTGCATAATAAAACCAGCCTCAAACTTGTTTTTCAAAAGAAAAACCCAAGAAAGTTTAGAAAAATCATCAACTGCAACAAGATAGAATAACTTATGTAAATGGTGATAAGGAACACGACTAGGATCCCGAATATCAAATTGCAACAACTCGAATAAATAACTACTACGACTCTGATGGCTATGAAAGTTGGTACAATGATGCTTCCCAAGCTGGCAAGCCTCATACTAAAATGTGGATTGAGAAGGAATTTATGGGAGGACTCTGCATAGCTTATGCAGAGGAAGATAACTGAATCGAAGGTGCCATATGTATGAAGAGATTGATCTAGTGGGAATAGAAGATCTCCAGCATAAGGATACTTGACCAATATGAGAGACCCCTTGCTTACAACTACATCCAATCACCATGCTCGTGAGTATGCCCTGAAACACACGAGAGTATGGGTCAAAAATAGCACGCCAATACACAACAATTCAGATCCTTGGTAATCTGACTAATAAATAATAAGTCATAGAAAAATCAGGTGCATGTTGCACATTCTGCAGACACATGGGTAGTGTCAACTGAATCTCTCCATATCCTGTAATAGGATAATGTCTTCCATTTGCAATGACTACAAATCTGCTAGGGTGATCTGAACTGTAGGATATTAAATGCATTCTGCCGCCACGGAGATGGTAAGATGTTCTATAGTCCATGATCAACTCTGAAATGTCTATCTTATGACAAATAATAAATGTGTGAGATGTACTTGAGATACTGGTAGAGGGTGCAATGTCAGACGGGTTCGAAGAAGCACTAGTAGATTCGATGGAGGGAGCCATAATATCCCTCAGATGGAAGAAAAGATCACCTTACTTCATATCAACAGAAGTGGCAATAGACTCAATCTGATCGCAATACGGGCAGGCGCAGGACAACCATGCTTTTGATAACGAGTATCCTCAGAGTGCTCTAAACTGTTGCAATATGTGCACAGATTTCTAGAGCATCCACCTCCTTTGCCATGGATACTACATCCTCTAAATTGTGCTGAACCTCCCCTATTGCGAGATGTGGCCTTCGTAAAAGGGGTCTGAGCAGTAACTGTTAGAAGAAAGGAGTCTTCGATATGATTCATAGGAAAACCTTAGGCTCTCTTATATAGGGAGAGGCCTTAAGGGTAAATTACAGAGACGTCTACATAAAAGAGGAAAATAGCAAAAAGATACATAAACCATTATTAATTCTAGAAACTATCTCTACACTCCCCCTCAAGGTGGAGCATAGATGTCGATCATGCTCAGCTTGGATGAACATCTCTGAAAGGGTCCTCTGAGCAGTGGCTTGGTGAAAACATCGGCAGTTTGATCTCCTGAGCTAACATGTACAGTGGATATCAATCCTCTCTGGATCAAGTCCCTGGTATAATGGCAGTCAACCTCAATATGCTTAGTCCTCTCATGAAAAGCTGGATTGTTGGCAATGAACAATGCAGCCTGATTGTCACACTGAAGCTTCATAGGTAGAGGTACAGCTACATGTAGATCTTCTAATACGGAGCGAACCCACATCATTTCCGTACTGGCTTGAGCCATTGCCCTGTATTCGGATTCCGCACTGGACCTTGCCACCACAGTTTGTTTCTTGCTTTTCCAAGAAACCAGAGAGCCTCCAACAAAAACTGCAAACCCTGAGGTTGATTTTCTATCCTTAGGGCATCCTGCATAATCTGCATCTGCACACGCTGAGATGGATAAGTCTGTGCCCTTTCTGAATAGCAGCCCTAACCCTGGAGAAGACTTCAGATATCTCAGTATCATGTGTATAGCATCCATGTGGATCTGTCTTGGCTGCTCCATAAACTGACTCACCCGGCTCACTGCAAATGCAATGTCTGGACGGGTTATGGTAATGTAGAGGAGTTTTCCCACCATCTCTCTATATCTCCTCTTATCTACTTCATCAGTATCACCATCATACAACTTCATGCTGGGGTCCATGGAGATGCTTGATGGTTTGCACCCATCCATACCAGTCTCAACCAGGAAGTCTGTAATGTACTTCCGTTGTGTCATCACCAAACCATGTGTATTCCTTGCAAATTCTAACCCCATAAAATATCTTAGGGTTCCAAGGTCCTTTGTAACAAACTGACGACCTAGGAATGCCTTCGCCCTCGCTATGCCCTGAACGTCGTCTCCTGTAACAAGAATGTCATCCACATAGACCATTATGACAACCGTACCTGCCGAGGACTTCTGGACAAACAACGAATGATCAGCATTGGACCTCTTAAATCCCTGATGCTCAAATAGATTAGACAGCTTCTGGAACCATGCTCGTGGACTCTGTTTGAGGCCATATATCGCCTTGTGAAGTCTACAGACCATATGCTTCTCCCCCTCAGCAGTAAACCCGGGTGGCTGCTGCATGTAGACTTCCTCCTGTAAATCCCCGTACAGAAAGGCGTTCTTGACGTCGAGCTGAGAAATGCTCCAATCACGAGCCACTGCAACAGATAGTAGAATACGGAGAGTCGAGTGTCTCGCCACTGGAGAGAATGTATCCATGTAATCCACGCCATATGTTTGTGTAAATCCACGGGCGACCAAACGTGCTTTGTACCTGTCCAACGTGCCATCTGCATGATATTTGACTGTGTAGACCCGTTTGCAGCTCACAACGGATGCATCAGGAGGTGCAGGGACCAAAGACCATGTACCACGGGACTGCAAGGCCCTCATTTCTTCTTCCATAGCTAATCTCCAGCACTCACTCTTCAAGGCTTCCTGGTATGTCCGTGGTATGACCACGGAAGACAATGCTGTGGCAAACTTCTGAAAATCACCTGTGAGTCGGTGGAAGGAAACCTGTGAAGCAAATGGATAGGATGCACACTGTCGTCTCTGTTTCCGAATAGCAATCGGAACATCAAGATCATCATCTGGGTCCACCTGTAATGAGTCATCCTGCATATGTACCGAACCTGACCCATCAGTAGTAACATCATCTGAACATACCTGAGGCGTAGTGATTGGCTGATCTGTTGTCTGAGCAGGACCTGACCGACGCGTATAGTGGTTAGGAAACAGTGATATGATTCGCTGTGGAATGGGTGGAGGTGGAGGTGGTGGTGGCGGTGGTGCTGGCATATGAACTGACACAGGAGACGACTCAGGTGAAATTCAAGCAAGTGGTGGTGGAACATAAATGTCATCAGTGTTGGTGGATGGTACCATTCTGTCCCCAGCTGGCGAGAAATACATAACCGACTCGAAGAAAGTGACATCCGCACTAACAAAGTACCTGTTGGTTGTAGGATCATAACACCGGTATCCCTTCTGGGTTCTGGAATAACCAACAAAGACGCACTTGACTGCTCTTGGAGAGAGCTTGTCAAGTCCAGGAGATAGACGATGGACAAACGCCACAGCGCCAAAGACACGTGGTGGTAGTGAGAATAGCTCCTTGTCTGGAAAAATAAGAGAGATGGGTATCTTCTCTCCAAGGACAGAGGACGGCATTCTATTGACCAGATAGCATGCAGTAAGGACAGCATCCCCCCAGAAAGAGATAGGAGCACAACTTTGAATCAACAGGGTACGAGTAATATCCAAGAGATGGCGATGCTTTCTTTCCGTCACACCATTTTGTTGGGATGTATATGCGCAGGTGGTTTGATGAATAATACCCTTTAATGATAGAAATTGAGAAAGAGAGCGTGTACAAAATTCCAGGGCATTATCAGTCCGAACATATTTGACTGAGGAAGAGAAAATATTCTGCACTTCATTAATCAAATTTTTGATAACATCTCCTGCTTCAGATTTATTCTTCAAAAGAAATACCCAAGAGACACGAGAAAAGTCATCTACTACCACAAGATAAAATCTGTCCCTGGTGATCGGGAACACGACTCGGACCCCATATATCTATATGTAACAACTCAAAAGGGGAGCTACTGCTCCGACTCTGACGACCTGGAAAGCTCGACCTATGATGCTTTCCCAACTGACATGTTTCACAGCGAAACGACGAACTTGGAGAGATCTGGGGCAGAAGATGGCGCATTTTCTGGAGCGGAAGGTGACCAAAACGAAGATGCCAAATGTAAGGTGAGACTGGTCCAGTGGAGTGAGAGGAGACGCCAGCATAGGATTCCCGAACCAGCCGATATAAACCGTTCTGCTCAGAGCCACATCCAATCACCTTGCCCGTGAGTATGTCCTGAAAAATGAGAGAGGACGGGTCAAATATAGCACGACAATTCAAATCCTTTGTAATCTGACTAATAGACAACAAATTCAGTGAGAACTCAGGGGCATGTAAAACATTCTGCAACTGCATAGTGGAGGATAAGAAAACCTCCCCCTGGCCAACAAGGGGTGAGTGAGATCCATCTGCTATCTGTACTGAGCGACCGGGAGGAATATCCCTGTAGGCCTGTAATCTTCCTCTATCTCGACAAAGATGATGTGTGGCTCCGGAATCGATAACCCAGTTAGATATATCATGAGAAGGTATGAGTGCTGATGATCTACCTGAGGAACTGGCTGCGGCGGATGAACTGGCAGAGGCTGTGGCTGCAATATCTGAAGAGCCACCCGATGAATCACCAGAAGAATGTGGCATAATATCGCGGAGACGGGCCACAAGTTCGTCAAATCTATGATCTGCAGTAGACGGTAATGGAGACTGTGAATGCTCTGCAACCCGTGCCGATGCTGGGAACCCATGCTTTGAGTAGCATGTCTCCTCCGAGTGTCCAGTTCTGTGACAATACGAGCATATCTGACTGAAGCGACCTCCTCTACCTTGAGGTCCACGGCCACGTCCACGACCACGCCCTGAAGGCGGTCCACCTCTCCCACGCGAAGCTGCCATCGCAGATGGGAGTGGAGTAGAAGAGCTGGAGGAAACTGGAATGCGACTGAGCCTTCTGTAGACATCCTCCACTGGAGGAATTACTGCATCTGCTAGAATCTGTGACCGTGCAGCATCATACTCAGGATCGAGAGCCGCAAGTAGAACGCCCACCATGGTGGCGTTCCGAAACGTCTTCTGCTGCTCCGGAGTAACAGTCAGAGGAATGGTACTGTATAGCTTCTCGAACATCCCTCTCAGGGAGATGTATAGAGAATGGAGAGGTCTGCCGGCCTGCTTCATCGTAAAGATGTCATGTTAAAGCTGCAACATCTTTGTCTCATTTCGCACCTGCGAGTACGTAGCAGCAAGAATGTCCCACATTGCCTTAGCAGTGGGCTGATGGAGGACATCGTTAGCTATCTCCATCGTCAACGTACCAGACAACCAGACTTTTGCGTAAGCGTCATCGGCCTCCCATGAGGCATAGATCCCTGTCTTCTCCGCAGGCTCATCCTCGGTAAGAATGTGTTTCTTACCATTTGATTTCATGAGGCTCATGAACTGCATAGCCCATAGCTCATAGTTAGACCCGTCCATCTTCACTATTGGCGCAGGACCCTTGAATGCGCCGGTGGAGGGCAAATCGACTTTCGATTCTGACATATTGCTGCTCGGAGAAAACGAGGGGTGAAAAGACACGGCGATGATCGTCTACACCAACTGCATCGGATTTGAGTACGTGTGTAGACTTTTACGCACTCAAATCCATAAATCGGAGGAAGAGAGGTCTAGGGCACGCCTCCAAGGAAGCTTACAGCCCTTGAATCGCCTCGAGAACGATGTCTATGGACTGCTGGAGGCCACTGGAAGGCCTACGGCAGCAGATGGGGGTGCCGCTGGGGCTGGCGGGGGCCGCTGGGGCGGCTGGAGGCAGCAGGCGGATGCCGCTAGGGCTGGTGGTGGCCGCTAGAGCGGTTGGGCGCCACTGAGAGGGGCTGCGGGACCACTGGGGAGGGCGGCTGGGCGCCGCTTGCGGCTGGCTACCGCTGGGGAGGGCGCTGGGGGCCTCTGGGAAGGGCGCTGGGCGGCTGGGGGCCGCTGGGCTGGGCGCTGGGGGCCGCTGGGCTGGGCGCTGGGGGCCGATGGAAGCCGCTGGTAGCGGCTAGAAGGGAGGGGCGGCGGGTGGGGAAGGGAGGAGAGCCCTAAGGCGGCTCTGATACCATGTTAGAAGAAAGGAGTCTTCAATATGATTCATAGGAAAACCCTAGGCTCTCTTATATAGGGAGATGCCTTAAGGGTAAATTACAGAGACGTCTACATAAAAGAGGAAAATAGCAAAAAGATACATAAACCATTATTAATTCTAGAAACTATCTCTACAGTAACTGCATGGGGCACCGTGATCCTACCCAATTGACTGTAAGCCTTCTTTATAGGAAGTAGAGATGTGCCCAGAGAAGTTGGCTGCAGGCGGTATCATATTGTGGATCAAGTATCACAAGAAAAATGCCCACTATCATGGTGTTCTTGTATGCCATATGCTGTTCAGTGGTAGCATTCAAAGGCATGATGCCATGAAGCTTCTCAAACATGCCCATGAGACAGGAATAGATTGCGTGGAGAGGTCGACTATCCTGCTTAATTGTTAAGATGTCGTACTGAAGCCATATAATCTTCATTTCATTCATCGCATGGGAATATATGGTGGCAAGGATTAGGGTTGAGCATTGAGTAGGGTCGACCCGACCCAACCCGATGCCCGACCCGATAAAACCTGATCCATGCCCAAACTTGATCTTCTAATGGGTAGGCCTGGGACAAAAATACAACCCATTTCATATGTCGGACTGGGCTCAGGCTTTACTCATCTCGGCCCTAGCTAAGCATGGATCCCGGCCTAGTATAATGCTGCCCACAGGCATAGGCCTGGTTATGGCCCTGCCTAGACCCATTAGAACTAGGGTCGTGTTAGGGTTGGCTTGGACCCATTAGATAAACAACTCTAAGCCCCGGACCCCATTATCCTATTCCTTAATTGCTAACCTGAGTCCCGATTCCTGGCCAAGGTTTGAAAAAAACGAAAGGCAGAACGGGACGTTTCCCGTGGAAGCAAGGCGAGGCGTAGCCTCGAGGCGGTCGAGGAGTAAGTCTCAATTTGTATAGAAAAATAATTATAAAATATATAATAAATATATTTATTGGTGAAATAATCTAATCTGACAAACATATAATATATAACTATGTAATATATGATGATATTATGAAGATAAGAGCATGAAAAAAGGATATGTCAATGCTATAAACATTTCTACTAAATTTTTACCCAGTCAAAAGGAAATAATTTGCTATAACTATCACTAAAATATTTATCAAAAAGGGATTTGGTATAGTTGTCATTATAGATATCCAAGTTGTTGATATGAGCAATATGATTTGAATCCTAACCGTATGTTCTACTGAACCCATATGAAGAACGGTCTGATTTCCCCCTGTGCCACCATACCCTACCGGTTTGGGGGTCTTCGAATTCACACACAGTTTCTTATATGTTTAAGGGTGTAATAGTAAGAGTTTACTGAAATAATTGGACATGCTAATGGTAAATATGAATATGAAAGAAGGCAAATTTAAGCATTCATCCTACATAGATATATACCAAGCAACTGGGCCTTTATAAACATTTGAAAATACCAATAGGACTAATTATTTTCTTTGAAAAATGCTTGAAAAAATCCCTAGCGCCTCACCTTGCACCTCGCTGCTCCTCGACCGTCGTGCCTCGCCTCGACCGCCTCATGCATCTGAGGCATACGCCGCTAGGGGGTCTGAGGCGGTCACCTCGAGGCATTTTCCCTCCGCCCCATTTCGCCTTGAGCGCCTTTGTGCCTCGAGGCGCGTTTTTTCAAACCATGCTCCCGACCACCAAACCATCTTGATCAACTCGCGGTGGCTCTCCCTCTCCAATCTCTAGCAGCTACGAGCTTGCGACCCCCCTTCCCCCACTCCATCCCCTCAGCTATCTCCAGCAGCTTGTAGCACCATCGTAGCACCAATTGCGACCACAACCATCGCTCTCGAGTCTCGACAACGCAACCCACATCTTGCGGTCCTGCCGCCTTGCCTCTGTTCCCGACAATGGCCTTTGAGTCGTCTGCTCTGCCACGGGTGCGCCACCATATTTTTTTTATTGTTGCTTGATTGTTGCTTGTAGATATAGAAAAGGGATTTTAGTTGTAGAAAATGTAAATGGGGAGGACATGCGCCTCTCGGAGAAAATGTGAAAAAAAAGAAGAGAACCAATGCTACTTGCCTTGTTGATTTTTCCTTCGTTTTCCCGTCACAGTTTGTGGTTTCAATAGTTAAGATTTCATGTACCAATGCCATTTCTTCAAAAAACAAAAAAAGGATAAATTCCAGAAATATATTGAACGATGAAACATAGTGGTGTCGTGGTGGTTTATATATTAGGCATGGTGAATCATGTTACTTGTTGCCTATCACTAATCTCATCACCAATTACGTAAGTAATATCAAAATCTTTCATTCTAAATGCCTTTCTTAGTTTCTTTCTCCTATCCCGTCCTTTAATATTAAGTTTATGATTAATCCTAGATGCGATTTAAGTAATGTTTGAATTATGGAATATTTACACCCATAACCCTGAGTAGTTTCGTAATTACCCCAGGAACCCTCGATAATTACGAATTACACTCAGGACCTTGAATAAGTGATCCGTTTTACACTCATAACCCTCCGTTAGTTTTGATCATTAACTCAACCCGAGTAATGAGTTAATCTAACCAATCCTAGATCTAACGGCTGAAGTTAATCAAAATAAAAAAACACACCCCTACCTTCCTCGTCCTGCCCATCTCCTCTGCCCTCGACTCCTCCCTCCCCAAGCTCCTCGACCCACCCCTCCACCCTCCACCTGCAGCCACGCCCCTCCTCCGCCCCTTCGCCCGCAACCACCCCCTCCGCCCGCATCCTCGCCCCTTCTCCTCCCCTCCAGCCCGCCACCCCCTTCCAGGCCAGTCGCCCCCTCCCTCCAGGCTAGTTGCCTCCCCTCCAAGCCCGCCTCCTGCTCCAGGCCGCCACCCCCTCCAGCCCATCGCCCCCTCCCTCTAGGATAGCCGCCTCCCCTCCAGGCCCGTCTCCCGCTCCAGGCCGCCACCCCCCCTCCAGCCCGTCGCCCCCTCCTTCTAGGCTATCCGCCTCCCCTCCAGGCCCGCCTCCCGCTCCAGGCCGTCACCCCCCTCCAGCTCGTCAACCCCTTCCAGGCTCGCCTCCTGCTCCAGGCCCGTCGCCCACTGCCCCCTCCCTCCAGGCTAGCCGCCTACCCTGCCAACCACCTCCGAAGAAGCTGCTTGTCTTCTCCAGCAACGACTACCTGGGGCTTAGCTCCGATCCCGCTGTGAGGAAAGCCATGGCCAAGGCCTCTCTCTCCTACGGCATGGGCATCAGATCCTCGTCCATGATTAGCGGGCACTCCAACTACCACAGGCAGCTCGAAGCCACCCTCGCCAAATTGGCCAAGAAGGAGGAATGTGTTGTAACACTGGGTTTGCCGCCAACAACGCCTTCTTTCTTTTGACCATTATTAATTTATACGCCAAACCCATAGCCAGGAAATAATGCTGTTTGTTTACATACACTATCTGGCATCTGATGTTTTTTTATATATACAGTCTATTTAGTATGGAAGGGGATTTTGCCCTAATGTTGGAGCTTGTCCAACTCAGAAAGAAATACGGATTTCTGCTGGTTATCGATGTTGCAAGTTGCTTATAAGTTCGGAAGTTCAGAACGACGGCGATGACCTACCGATTTCTTTGGCGGCGACGGCCTGATCATTGTGGGAATGAGGGAGAGAACAAGAGGGCACGATTTGTAAATAAGATTGTGCATTAGGACATTTTTGTCTTTTTCTTAACGGAAACCGTCAAGTATAACGATCATCCAAACGGAACATAACACAAGGTTATGCCATGTAAGAGTTAAGCATTATTCAGGGTTATGGGTGTAATTACGAATTATCAAGGGTTCCTGGGGTAATTATGAAACTACTCAGGGTTATAGGTGTAAATATACCTTGAATTATTTAAACCCAGACTGATTTCTCATAATGACATTTGAGCTACTGCGTGTCTCAACTTAGGTTTTAGTCTATCTTATTCTTTAACATCTCTTATTCTTCTCCTTTTTATGTAGAGTAAATTACAAAATGTCCCTGAACTATACCTGAACTTTAAAAAGTAACAATGTGGTACCTGAACTTTAAGATTTGTCTCAATGTGGTCCTCGACTATTGAAATTTAGTTGATCATTTCATTTTTCTAATCTTAAATTTCAATATTCGAGGACCACATTGAGACAAATCTTAAAGTTCGGGTACCACATTGTTACCTTTCAAAGTTTATGTATGGCATTGAAATTAGGCGTAGTTCAGTAATTTACTCTTTGTTTAATTTGGAGATATTTAGATGTTTCTTCAGTTGCATTGCCCATGTAAAAGACAACGTCAGACTTGCTTTAGTTTTGTGATTTGAATTATGTTAGTGGGTACACTGAATCTTTTCTACTCAGCCAGCTAGGAATTCTTTGAGTCCAAGGAATTATGGTGCAAATCTCTTTTGTTACTTTCTTCTAAGCTTCTCTGCTTTGTAACTGCAAGTTAACTGCTTCTGTCCCTGCTGTTGCTTTACACTAATATTCTGAATTTGTGTCGGAGGTTATCATACGAAATCAAAAATCTTTTTTTGAAAAGGTTAATAAGATACATTAGTCGTGATTCTTCTATTATAATAGTGCATTTGCGTATAAGATGGGGATTGTGCTTGCGAGAAAAGAAACTCAATTTCATTCTTTCGTCAATAGCAAGTTCTGGACCATATTCTCCATTCACAATTTCACATGTTACATAATACTTTTTTTGGGAAATGCGGCTGTGACGTATTTAATATGAATACATAGACACAAGCTTATGCTCCTGAGTAACAAATGAATGCAACTGGTAAAATGGTTATATCCTTGTGCATTATGCAGATAATAAAACGAAATCTAAATGATTAAAATTATCGTTGGAATTTTTAAGCAAACCTTTTCAAAAATTTTGAAGCAAACTTCTGTTTTATGTGCTAATTCACTGATTGTTCTCGGGCCGGCCCAACCCCAGCCCGACCATTCACCTGCGGGCCAAGCACAGGCTTGGGCTGCAATGCATAAAAAACCCAGGGCCCAAGCCCGATCTGTAGAGCCTATGATAATTACTGGGTTCGAGCTTCCCGACCCGACCTGATGCTCATCCTTTGCAAGGATGTCCCACATTGCCTTAGCAGTAGGCTGATGGAGAATGTCGTTGAATATATCTGTACTAAGGGTAGCTGAGAGTTAAACACACACCCACACGTTATATTGCTTGCACGAAGCGCTCGTCTCAGTCTTGTTGGCTGGCTCATGTTGCATTAGGATATATTCCTTGTTGTTGCTCTCCATAATACTCATGAACTGCATAACCTATAGTTCATAGTTAGACCCATCCATCTTGATGATGGGTGTCGACTGGGTCTTTGAAGGTCCCAGAGGAGGATTCATTAACCTTGTTCTCTGCTATGATGAATGACAGAGCCTAGGAAGGACACAACTGAGGGTGTAGAGCAATCTTATTTTGTCTATATGATCATGTAGGGAATCAATTGTTTGTGTAGACTCAGAGCACAATCTTTCCCATCAACTCTAAGGGCGCTCTAGGGCTGATGGGGTGAGTTTATAGGTCTAAAATCACCCCGACCACACCAAAAACAAACCACGCAAAGACCTATGGTGCGAGAGAAGTGCCGAGGAACGACACAAGGAGGTGCTGCGACAGTCGAGAAGGTCGCATGACGGTGCATCGCTGCTGGGCAGTGACACATGGGTTGTTGAGGATGTGTGGCAGTGATGCTGAGGCTGTTGGGGACACCTTGCCAGTCATGTGGAGACCGGGGGTGCCGCGCAATGGGTTGGCGGCGTGAGATGGTGCGCCGCACGGTGGGTCAAAGGTGATCGGAGAGAGAGGCGATGACGTACGGTGATTGGCGGTGCGAGATGGGGTAGGGGCGGCAATGATGTACGATTCTTGGGTCTCAGAGCTTCGGTCTAGGACCAACGCTCCGATACCTTGTGAAGATAAGTGAATGACTTGTTTATTCAGGAGGCCATAGGGCTCTCTTATATAGAGAGGAGAAACTCTATAGGGCAAATAATCAAAAAGCAAATTACAATAGAAAGAAATGAGGAATACATAATTGCTAACTACTCTCAACCGGTATATCATACAATCTTATTTTAAAAGAAAAAATCTGTAAGGGAAAAAAATGCAATTGCAAGGTTGTGAGTGGAAGAGAAAAAAATCAATTGGCTACTTTTATTACTCCAACGGTTAAAAATTCGAAGCCTGGATTTTGAAGTTTCTAAAGATTCAATATAAGTTGGTTAATTTTATTTTCTAGTCAACTACTTTATTTTAGTTAAATTTTATTATCAGCTGATTAATTTGTTTGTTTTGCTCTATTCCTTTTTAGCCGTTGTCATTTTCTACCTAATCATCCTTATCTACCTCGAACACCCTATTATTGCTTTGGGAACCTATGAATAGGACCCCATACGACACTTCTTTATACACTGAGTGAAGAATTCACTATCTTCTCTCGAAACTTCATTCCCATATATTAGGAGAATTTTGGAGCTACATTCTTCCAAGTTCTTCATGCCTATAGCTTTGGTGGTTTAGCACTTTTCTTCTTACGAGCATTCTCCTCACTCTCTAAGATTGTTCATCACTCTATATAATTGAGTTGTCCGCGTAAGCAATCTAGTTTAGTGGAAAGATCAAGGGATTGATCATGTTGATGCCTGAGTTGGGGAGACTAGGCCGTAAATTTTTATCCGGGAGGGTTTCCACGTTGATCCTTGTCTTGTGGTTGTGATTTTTACTTCTATTCTTTTTCATTGAAAAGTGAGAAGAAACACTTTGTTTAAGAGTGTGATTGCAGCAATCTAATTACAATCTGACCCATTCCAGAATCCACAATAATTATTGATAAGGATCATTCTACAAACTCAGTTAATTTGGCCGCATCTTCCTTTGTGTAGGATGACCATCATGATTCTCTTGAACGACGTAAATTAGTGTTTTGATATTGGTTGGTGGCATTGATTATTATCTCTAATTCAGATTTAGCAGGATCAACATAACCTCTGGCGTGGTCAGCATTTTAATAAAGACTTCATTTTTCTCTCTCCTTTGTTTTTCATGATTCTTTTGGTGTAATTCATAAGGAAAATGTTCACTTTAGGCTGTGTATTATCTGTTTCAAAGTCCAACAAATTGAAGTGAAAGTTTATAAGAGTTCCGCTTCCATGCTATTAAGTCTCTGAACCATGGTTCCAGAAGTGTAGCAATGTCAAACCTAAAACTAGTGGCAAACACCATGGCTTTATTTGCTTTCATGGTAGCGGATTGTTGTCTGACTAACACCGGAAGCAGATCGTAGATTCCCACACCTTGAACTTATATTAATCAATATGCAAAAGAAATCCTCTGGGCTTCTCCGACACGAGCTCAATAGCATCCTGTTCAGGAGGATACTTTTCGATCTCCTCAGCAGCTCTGAGATAATGTGGGCTGAGCATTGGGTAGATGGGTCTTTCACCTAGTCCATGTGTATACATGTTCAAGTTTAGCATTAGATGTTTCAGTATTTTGGGTGCACAGCCTGCCTTTTTTCATAAAAAAACATTGACATTCTAGTGCCAATCTCATTTTAAATTGAACTTCTCTCTACTGTTTCTAGTAAGAAAATTAGGAACAAATACATGTAGAGGGTTTCTAATATCTCCTCCGGTAAAGTACATCATAACCATATACCGTATATATCTAATTATTACCTCACAATCTCTCTCCATAGTCGTTATCATTGCGTTTACTTATTATCTTGCTATATTTCTTCATAATTACCCGCTGAGGCATCTTTTATAATTGAATGCAGGTTCACCTCAGATGTTAAGATAAAGAGCATTTCAGTTGTTGGTGGACCTAGAGGAACTAGCCCATCAAAAATGAGAGTGTATGATTTCCCAGCTTTATCTTATTTTCTAATTTTTTTGTAGGCAGTGCGTACTATAAAGAGATACTCGCAATTTGCCAACACGTCAAAGAATACCTTCATCATCTTTCTCTCCATAAAATTCATGTTATTTAGAATCATATTTAAAGTATCATTCTTTAAGACAAAACCTCCATTCATCTTTATACAGGGAGTCCTACAAAGGAGATCACAAAGAAATAGCGAATATACAAAAGAGAAATAAGATAAAATGCCTCAATTTTCCACTCTAACAATATCATTTTATAGAAAGATATACAATTCCAATAATTATTCTATTGATGTAATAATAATAGTTTCATTTGGGCATCCAACAAGCCATAGAAATGCCTCATGCCTAAAACCCAATCTTGATATCATTTGAACTAGGGATCGTGATCGAAAAGAGGCTGATGCACATATTTTTGTCACCGCTTTTTTTTTTGCTTCATTCCTGAAATATGTTGAGATAGCAAATGCTGGCATAATTCTTATGGCTCGATCTGTTTTCTGGAGCACCTAGATCCCCATTAGTAAACCATTCAATGAGACCAGCCCTTACCATTACTTACTGGTATTAATGAGGAAATTTTGTAAGACAAGAGGATTCATTAACATTTTTTAAAGATTGCAAGCATAAAGAGGTGAATTTTTTAAGGAAAAAAGAGGACAGTACATCGAGAAGATGCCAACTATTGCGTTTATTCCGCCACAGCCTCCACCCACGTATGCAACATGGGTTTCCAAGTGTACACTGAGGGAAGTGAGGTGCATTTTTCCTTGTCTAGTTTCAGGAAATTGAATTCTGGTAACTCTTTTTCAATGCGATCATAAAAGGCCCAATAGAGGTCTTGCCTTCTGGCCTCCTCTGTTGATGCCGTCGGTGGAAAACCAGATGCATAGGTTTAGATTGTAAGCTCACAAGTTTGCCTTGTCATGCTAGCATATTCCTATGTGCATGCAGATCTTATTTTCTCCGTTGCATTTAAATTGGATAATGATCTTGAAGATACATCATCACCTTGTGTTCCTTTCTTCAACAGTTAAACCAAAGTATGACTACTGGTCAGATTTTTTTTTTAAACGGAGCAAGGGGGACAGCACTCACCCAGAGAGCCTGCCTAAATAGGTCTCAAAAGTGCGGCAACTTAGAAGCACAGTGTTTCATTAAAGATCCACTTATCATAAATGCCGATTGTCTGATTGTTATTCCTTCCTGTATGATTTTGTCTTGAGTCTATTACTAGGGTCTTTTCCACTACAAGATATTTAGAGTTAGTCATGTTGGCCATGTGTCGTGTTTGAAGGCCCTGTTGGCCATGTAGTATTGAGAAACTTCAAAACCACCACCTCATGAATTCTCAATACAATTATTCCCTTCAAAATATTGTGATTACTTGCATACAAGTGAAAATTCTTTTGCGTTGCCATTCCCTTCATGCAATGAAGTCTACTTTTATTGTTAAGGTTGGTTAGTCTCTCTTTTTAGATCTTTGACATTAATAACTTCTTTTTCTTGTCTTCAAACTTAGGCTCCCACAAGATTGAACACGCATACATCCTCAACTCTTTCTACCCTATCAAGATTTCTCATCGTCACTAAACTCTAGATAAAATTTCCACTAGAATTACAAGAGAGAAAGACATACAAAGCAAATCAAAGGAATACAGAGAGAAATCTTAGAGCCTCAAAAGTTGAAGGGGATCTTCTGGAGATCCGTAGATGTAGAAGTCTTAATTCCTTGTAATAGCTTATAAATGTTTTTTATTAAGGAAAGGAATGCTACACTATTGCTTGGATTCATATCCTAATCAATCTTGGCTTTCATCTATAATTGCATCATGTGGCATTTGTTTAATCGCTTCTTTAACTGAATCAGACAATGGTTGTAATAGATAGTTTTTAGATCTTGAAATTATCAATGAATTTTAAATCATTTGATTTGGATTCCTAGAGATGAAGGTATAATCTTCTTACTCCAGAGGTGTCCATTTCTATGAAATTTGTAGAAAATCTTTATGCTTTCCCAAGTTAACTTCGATAAAAGGATTTTTAAATCCCGTCTCCTATATTCGCCTAAAACTTTGGGAAACAAAATAGGTAACATAATTCCAAAATGTAATTTTGTGCAAGATAGATCCTGTAAACATATTTTATATTTCGACCGTTAATTTTTCCCTATAAAATGATACCTAAAACTTCCAAAATTTATATCTATAACATACAATTAACTATAAAAATTGAAATGCATGTCAATAAAGATTTAAGTAAAGTGTTTTGAAGTTGAAATTGAATTCTAAATTTCATGCATAGATGTGAAATAATATAAATCCCCTTGAAGTTGTAAAAAAATATATTTTGTTCAGACGTTAACTAAAAGATATAAATTTGAATTATCAACATTATTATTGTGATAATGTCAATATAATTTTATATTTTCATTTGATCAAATTTATGAAGTACTCTTAAATTTTAAGGTTTTCAACATGAATTTAAGCAAGAATCCATGTAGCTGACTGTACTTATAGGATTATACATAAGTATAATTTAAGAGTTACATGGATTCTTGCTCAGGTCAGGGTTTCAGATATCGTGATATATCACCGATATATCAATATCACCAAAGGACCGATATGGCAATATGGGTATCTTTTTCGGTTCTTCCTTCACAGATAAGCGTCGACATGGGCGATATTTAGGTGATATATCTTGATATATCATCGAAATATCATATCAACATGAGATCGATATAGATGTCGATATCGATATTTAAGCCCTTGGCTTAAGTGGGGGGGGCTAGAAATGGGCTATGATTGGTGATTAGCCATGAGATTGGATGATGGATAAGGTGCTATTATGGGAGACGAATCTGGGGAATGATTACAAGTTGTGGAAATTCATTGTGGTACGAGGGTATTGGAGTTCTGGGTAGTTGACTTGGTTCAAAGCTCTATGAGAGGATTTCATAGGGTATACCAACGATCTTTTTTTTGAAGGATGAGGTGATTGGATGCATGTTACTATATGTGGTGCGTAGGAAGAATACTGATAATTTGCTTTTGACGCTTACTAATATTCATGGTCCAACTAAGGCTCCAAGGAAGGGAGAGGTTTGAAAGGAATCACGATCAGCTTATTCGACGTCCTCACTCATCAATTGGGTTGAGATGTGGACTTCAATGCTTGCTTATTATTGCGGGATCAACCACACTTTCAGGGTGGTCGAAGACCTATGATTGGAGTTGTCATCGAGATTTATTTGGAATTTACATATGCCTTCGATTGCAAAATTGTGGTGGAACTTGTCATCACGGTTTCTCGTTGATTATTTCATCACATCACCTGAGTTATTGCAGCTCTTTCCACTGGCGTCAGTGAAGCTTATTGAGGTCTTGGTCGGATCACACCCCCTTTGTTTGGGATTTGGGGGAGAATTGTCGGTAAGAGTTTGTGTTTGCTAGAAGAGAGGTTCGGGAATATGACGGCATATATTTGGGGTAGCTCTGAGGTAAGGTTTTGGCGATTGTGAATATGGTTGAAGTTAGTAACTCGTATAGGAAAGTTGACTACATACGTGAAGGACATGTATATGGCAAAGTTAGAAACAATTGTTTACATGGGAGGAGATCGTTTGGTTGGATCAATTTTAAAATCTTAAACAATGATGAACTAAATTAACGAGGGTTACACCATAAGATTGTGATGGAGGAGAACAAGACTTGGGAGGTTGAATGCAAGCAACGATCGATGCAAACTTGATTAGGTATGTGGTGAGGTGTGATGCGAACACAAGGTTCTTCAGTGCCATGACAAGTGGGAGATGATGGAGGGACCTCATCCAACCATTGCAGATAGGTGAATAGGTCCATACTGAGGAAAGTGGCTCTGCACATCTTGATCAATATCCTCTCCAGACGGTGGATCCATAGGAACATCTTTATCTTTATGGGGATGCTCAAAGCCTAAATCAACTTGCAATCATGCTCCTTATCCCAGGTTGGGATCCAAGTTGGAAGCGATGACACATTAAACCTTCTTGAGAGAGAAGTGACCGTCCTGCCAATCCTAGTGGTCTCGACCCACAGAGAAATCCACATATCCATAAATCATATCCGTAAGCCTGTAAAAAAATCATCTATTCATTGTTTAGAGAAACCGGATGAATAAGGTCATCATCCACTGATCATTACTCTAATCATAATGCAATGACATCCCGATCTGCATCCACGATGAATAATCGAGGGACTTGGCACTCATGGGTCCCTTACCCATCCAATCATATGTCCATAATCTAAAAGAAACCCATCACCCACCACCAAACGCATATGCGTAGGCGGTTCGTGAAGCATAAAATAGATTCCCTTCCAAAAGGCAACCGACGAATGGTGACTGCGTTACTTGTTCAAACATCTTTGCAATTTTTCCTATTAAGGAATTTTGGGTTGTTGTGGAGAAAGATGCCATGGTCTTGTTGAGGAATTTATAAGTGAGAATTTTTGTTTCGAAAGGTTTAATAGGACCTTTGTTTTTCTAGTTTCCTTAGGAGGAGGTTGCTTTGTGAGTTGATGATTTAGGTCCATTATGCATTCAGTTGCAGTTTACCTCATTGTGGTCTAGCTGTTGTGGTATCAACTTCATACGGTTCTTGGTGATATCATTACACTAACGCAACTAACAACATTCATGCTTGGCATGCTTACGATGGAAAGTTTGGTGCTGTATACGTAAATGGTGGCTGAGACAAAATTGGTTGGAGAGAAAGCAAGTGAGATCGAGTAAACGGGCTTTAAATTATGGTATTTAGGTAAAGAGAGGGGTAGAAATGGTGTTGGAGTGGTTATTCATAAGGATTTGAAGAATAGTGTGGTTGAGGTGTAAATATTTGTGGATCTGATTATTTTGCTAAAATTAGTGCTGGAAGAAGTTATGAATATAATCTTAGTTTATGCGTTCCAAGTTGGTTTAATAAAAAGGATTAAACAATCTTTTTGGGAGGATTTGGATAGGATTATGCAACGAATCCCATAAAGAGAGATGATCTGCCTAGGTGAAGATCTAAATGGACATGTGGGAAAGGATGCTTCAAGGTATGCTAGTGTTCACGGAGACCATGGCTTCAGGGATAGAAATGAAAAGGGAAAAGTCATTATGGATTTTGTAACGAGTTAAGAGATTTTCATAGCTAATACTCTCTTCAAGAAGAGGGATGAGCATTTAATTACTTATAAGAATGGCCCAACTCAAACACCAGTAGATTACTTTACGATGAGGAGAAGAAATCAGTTGTGTTGTAGAGACCACGAAGTAATCCCTGGAGAGAGATTGACATCTCAACATCGCTTGCTAGTCATGGATATGCAAATAAAAGGTTTGGCAAAGAAGAGGATGGTTCCAAAATCATTATAACTAAATAGTGGAGTTTTCAATTGAAGCAATCGAGCTTCAAGGAGAAGGTTTTAGAAGACTTATCATGGTATTGTAACAGAAGTGTAAATGAGATGTGGGAGGTGGTAGCATCTTGTATCTGAAGGGTGGCCACAGAGATGGTAGACGAGTCTCAGGGAGGAGATGCATGTCAAAAGGAGACTTGGTGGTGGAGTAAAGGGGTGCAAGAGAAGCTTAAAATTAAAAGAGCTTTCTTTAAAGCTATACATATGGATAGAACAAAGAAACCGCCACAAACTACAAAGTAGCGAAGAAGGAAGCAAAGAATGCTGTAAGTGAGTCCAAGTCGAAAGTTTATGAAGTTTTGTACAAAAAGCTTGTCTTGAAGCAGGGCCAGAATAATGTATTCAGATTGGACAAAAGCAAGAGAAATTAAGACAAATGATCTTTCTTAAGTGAGATGCATCAAGGATGCTGAAGGGCATGCGTTTGTTACTCAAAAGGTTATAGAGACTAGATGGAAGCGGTATTTCCATAATCTTTTCATAGGGGAAGGGAGTAAAGAGATTACTTTGGGAGATTTTGCTGGTAGTGAGTGTTACGTGAATCGTGCAAGCTATAGACTGATACAAAGGTAGGAACTAGAGGAGTCTGGTTATGAAACCTGGAATAGGGGTAGGACCTGATGACATTCCTATAGAAGTTTGCAGAGTTCTAGGTGAATTTGGTTTAACTTGGCTAACTAATTTATTCAATGTTATTTGACGAAGCAAAAAAATGTCTGAAGAATGGAGGAAAATCATTGTGGTGTCTCTTTATACAAATAAATGAGATATTTGAAACTATCTGTATTATAGAGGTATCAAACTGATAAGTCATACTAAGAAAATTTGAGAACGTGTGATCGAAAGAAGGTTGAGGCAAGTTTCCAAAGTAACTGAAGACCATATCGAATTCATGCCGGGTCGCTCAACTATTAAAGCTATCCACCTGTTGAGGAGAACAATGGAGATTTATAGAACTGAAAAGAAGAACCTACATATGATTTTTATTTATTTGGAGAAGGCTTATGATTCAGTCCAAGGGAGATTTTCTGGAGAGTTTTAGATAAGAGACAAGTACCTATCCTATACATTAACTTTATAAAGGATATGTATGATGAGGCTTCATCTTGTGTAAGGATCTAGTCTGGGAAGACTGACTGTTTTAACATCAACATCGGCCTGCATCAAGGTTCAGTTTTGAGTCCATTCCTTTTTACTTTGATTATGGACGAGTTGACTAGTCACATTTACGATGATATACCTTGGTGTATGTTACTCGCCTATGATATTGTGTTGATTGATAAGATAAGAGATGGGGGTAATGAGAAGCTGGTGGTTTTGCGACATGCCTTAGAGACTAAAGGACTTCATATAAGTAAGTCTAAGATTGATTATATGGAATGCACATTTGATGGAAACAACGGTGAAGGACTCGAGGCACATATTGGAGACGATAACATTCATACGAAAGATTTTTATATATACTTGGGATCTATTTTGCAACATGATGGGAAATTGATGGAGATGTTACTCATAGAATAAATGCTGGTTGGCTAAAGTGGAGAGGAGCTTCTATAATTCTTTATGATAAGAAAATCCCTTTGAAAGTCAAAGGAACTACAATGCAACCGTGAGATCTGCTATGCTCTATGCATCATAATGTTGGCCTGTGAAACATTGACGTGCAAAAAATGACAGTGGCAGAAATGAAAATGCTATGGTGGATGTGTGGTCGTACATGAAAAGATTAAATTCGGAATGATGTGATCAGAAGGAAAGTTGGTGTAGCTCCGATAGAGGATCAGATGAGAGAATACCGCTTAAGATGATTTGGCCATTTGTAAAGGAGGTCGGTTGATGCACTAGTTAGAAGATGCAATATTTGGGATGTTGAGCTGGTTAAGAGAGGGCAATGAAGGACAAGAAGTGTTGGAAAGAGACTATCCGAAGGGATCTTAGTTATTTGGATTTAAACCCAGAATGCCCCAAAATAGATTTGAATGGAGGCAAAAAATGCATGTAGCCGCCCCTACTTAATGGTGGGAAAAGGCTTTGTTGTTGTGTGATACAATGATGGTGACCAGATGTAAGAAGCTACATATTCAAAATATGCCGTGGAAGGTTGATTTCTCCAAGGAATACATATTGTTGATTGAGATTTCTTTAGTCATCTCTTCTTCGAGAGGTGTCTTAGAGGTCTGGATTGCTTGGACGAAGAAATGCATCATGACTACTTCCTATTTAGGTTTGGTGAACATGTGTCCAGAGGATGTTTTATTTCATCTGCAAATGGGGATTAAACAGGGTTGCCTGTTTGCACCTTTCCCTTTTATCTTTGTTACAGATGTGATGATAATTACCGTGGCTATGGTTGTGCGGGGTGGGATTTATTGGAGATATATACGTAAGTATCTTTTGACTGTATTCTAATGATAGATTTTTAAGTGTATGCATTTTAGTCGTTCCTTCTTTTTTCTTTCAAAAAATACCAACCATCCATTTTTCTTCATTGAAGGGGGGATGGGGGTGAGGCTATGGAAATCTCTTTGGTTTGATATTTTTGGGGAGCTTTGTGGCCTTAAAGGTCAATTGGGAGAAGTTGGATTTTATTCCTTTCAGCTTGTGTTATGAGGAAGTTGTTGAGTACGTGCACATTTTGTGTAATATACATATGAGCTGGTCGCTTATATACTATGGATTAACTTGGGCTTGCAGTAAAATGCGGAGGGAATATTGAAGAAGTTGGATTTTGTTACTTTCAGCTTATGTTACGAGGAGGTTTTGGAATACATGCACATTTTGTGTACTATGCGTACGAGCTTTTCGCTTATATACTCTGGATTACCTTGGGCTTGCGGTTAGGGCTGCTAATTGAATTGAATCATTCGAATCCGATTAGGATTCGTTCGATAAAAATTCGAAAAAAGTTCGATTCGAAATCAAATGAACTGAATTTGAATTTAACTTTTGGATTCGATTCCCAAATGAATCGAATCTGAATTCACTTCGATTCGTTCGATAATAATTCGATTCGATTCGATACATACACATATATGATATGGTATGAAGCATTATATATATGTAAATAAATGTAGTATATATTTTGTAAAATCCCCACACATTATATATAACTTAATATAGTAAATAAAATTTTTCATCGTCTTATTCTAAACATCTCAATTTTGGGTTGTCAATTGCATACACCATACCCCCTCTTTACTCCCCCAAATTCTCTCCCCTCGCCACTCATGAGGAAAAAATCATAACATTTACTTCTGCTCTCCAACGTCGTCAGCTCCAACCTCTCGCTCCTGCTCGCTCTCTCCAACATTGATGGATCTAGCCTCCCGCTCTTGCTCGCTCTCTCTAACGCCACCGGCTCCAGCCTCCCGCTCCTGCTCGCTCTCTCCAACACCGTCGGCTCTAGTCTTAATATCCTTAAGATTACAAGGGGACTAGATTATCAAGAAGGAAATATCATCATAATCTTTAATAAGCCCAACTATGCCCCCATAAGAGTGTATTGAAATGAGGTAAGCATGACCTGTTCATTCTTGATGTAGAAAAAATGTTACATATTAGAAAATTGAAGATCAGAGCATACCAACTGAGTTCTCAGTCCAGTCTATCGGTTTTTATACACCTCTGATGTTAGATTCAGCTCCATAAGTCAGTTCACATCGACCTTTAATGGTTCTGATGGAATTTAGTGATTCTTTTTTTTAGATATCATGGAGATAGGTCAAAATGGGAGGGAAGATAAGGAGGATTCTTCAGGGAAACCTGGAATACAATCTTCTGGTTATTATTTTGGACATGTATATCTATTACTCTATATCTTGTTTTTCATAATGGTATGGAATTTAAAATATAGTTTTAAGTATGTGTTTTCATTTTAATTTTAGAAGTCTAATTCAAACATACCATCTTCTCAAGATAGTGTCCATGAGAGGGTCATTGGACATGATGATGATATTAATGAAAAAGTGGAAGAAGAGGGTGAAGAAATAGAAAAATTGATTCTTTAAATAATTAATATGATTGATAGAAAGAAAAGATCAATGGTTTATGAATCATTTACCAAAGAGAATGAGAAAGTTGGTGGAGTGCCAGTTGAAAGGTGCAGATGCATTGATTGAATTTTCATCATAGGTACAAAAAGAAAAGATCAATGCTTATCAAGATGTCAATAATTATTTTTTCTTTATATATCCAATTCACCTTAGGTACAAAAAGAGCAAATGAGGATTGTTAGAGACATACACGAACAACAAAAGTTAAGTACTTTAATGCCATTTACAGTATCTTTTGAATTTTACCATTTATGTTAAAAGTTTTTTATTTATCTCAATTATTTTTTCACAAATTAGTATCACAAAGTCTATTCAATTCTTTAAGACTTAAAATATTATTAATATAAAATTTATAGTATTAGTTAAATTATTAAATAAAATTCTAATTCGATATAAAATGAATCGAATTTGAATATTCGAAACTCCAAACGAATTGAATTTGAATTTAGATTAAAAATTCGTTTAATATTCGATTCGAATTCGGATTCGAAAATTTTATAATGAATTGTATCTGAATCTAAGTGGATTCGAATGTATTCGATTCGATTTGCACCCCTACTTGCGGTAAAATGCAGAGGGAAGATTGAAGGCTACTTATCCGTTGAGGGGAGGTTGTTGTGTGCTTCACAAGATGGTCTGATCTATCATTCCTATGCCTTTTCTCTCTAGATATATGATGTCGGCATGATGATTGTGCCTTAAAAGGCCTTGCTGAGACATTTCCTTTGGTCCAGTTTGAAGAGGGGCACTCATGTTATTTCTTTTGTTGATTAGGAGTCGGTGACATGCCCTTTTGAGGATAGTGGCTTGAGGGTACCAAGGTTTATAAGATGAATAAGGCTTTTTTGACACACTAAGGAATGAGCATACTAGGAGAGAGTAACAACATGCTATGCCATTTGATATAAACAATTTATGTTGTGTGTCTGCTTTAAATGTTGCGGTGGGCTCGATTAGATCATCATCTATTTATGTAAAGAGATCTACTCGATCTTATCGGATGTTCCATCATTTATGAAACCGGTGATTGGTGATGGTAACTCTGTTAAATTTGAGATGAATGATTGGGCTGAGGAGGGTGCTTCATTCCATTGGTTCTCCATTGGCACCTAAGGGTCTTTGCTTTAATAAGCAATCATGATTTGCGCATGTGATGGTGATAGATTGCCAAGTGTGGCATGTCCTATAATAGGCTGCTGAGCACGTGCTCTCTTGCCTTCGCTCATCACAATATGATAATGCAAATTAGGAACACGTTATGCATTCCCTTAAAGTCACCAATGTCAGAAGTATCATCAATATTAAAATGTGCATCACCACCTATAACAAGAAGTGTCTCAGAGACTATCGCGGGTGTTAAATCAGAAAAAGGATACCTGCATATTGTGGTAGGCTGCTGAGCACATGCTCTCTTGCCTTCGCTCATCACAATATGATAATGCAAATTAGGAACACGTTATGCATTCCCTTAAAGTCACCAATGTCAGAAGTATCATCAATATTAAAATGTGCATCACCACCTATAACAAGAAGTGTCTCAGAGACTATCGCGAGTGTTAAATCAGAAAAAGGATACCTGCATATTGTGGTATAGAATTGACCATATTTGTGAGAGGAAGTTTCTTTTGAAATATAATATAGGTAAATGCCTTCATCAAACTCTGAGTCCCTATAAATGAAAACTATAGAACAAACTCAGCGAAAGGTATTGTATATTGACACAATGTAGTGAAAACGAGAAGGATCAACACATCTTAAACCCTTTTATGTCATAGAGGAACCCATAAAAATATACTTAGCGATTTTTGTTGAGATATTAGTTATCTTTCATATCTTTTATATATGAGTTTAATGGGGCTGCCCCCTTGGGGCAGCCAACATGGCTGCCCCGCGCTGTTTTCGGCTTTTTTTTTGAGAAAAAAGTTTCCTTGTATATTCATCCCTATATCCCTTCTATACGCCATTCGAATTTCGTCAGAAACAGAGACTCCTACGGCCTCCATCGAGACAGTCATTTTTAACGGTAACAGGATTTTTTAAATCGACACCATCTCGATGGAGGCCGTAGGAGTCTTTGTTTCTGACGAAATTCGAATGGCATATAGGAGGGATATAGGGATGAATATACATGGCGATATTTTTCAAAAAGAAATAAAAAAATGCCGTAAATGGCGCGGGGGCAGCCATTGTTGGCTGCTCGCAAGGGGCAGCCCCATTAAACTATTTATATATTATTTTTTTCCTTTTTTTTCATCATGTAATTTTCCTAACATATTACTCTCCTATTTAAGAGAACCCTTGGGCTTCATGAATAAACAATTTCGTTCTTTTCTCTCCACATGGTATCAGAGCGACGATCCTAGACTGGAGTTCGAATACCCATTCGTGCCCTAGCTCTCACCCTCCAGCCTCCACTCGCGCGTGACTTCTCCAATGCCGTTGCAGGGCCGCCACCGCCGCCAGAATCCCGTACAAGGCCACAATAGCATTGCAAGGCCACAATAGCATCGTCAGGACTCCCCAACGCCCTCGTAGCAAGCTGCTGGGACTTCCAACACTACCTCAGGGCCACTGCAACAACCTTTTGCGACTTCTCTCGCCCCCCTTGGGCCCCTCTCGGTCCCTCTAGTTTTGTGCGGTCCTAAGTGGCCTTTCGCAACCCATCCTGATTCCGCGTAGCCAATTTGTTTCCTGTTGGACGCCGACCTGTAGTCTGAATCGGTCTGATTTTGTATGGAAAACATTATTTCAGACATCTATATCATATTTTTCGGCCCTAGCGTGGATCGGGGACTGTAGAGGACCGTGGACAATGCTTCGTGGAAGTAAGATGATGCGTATATGCGTATTTGGCTCTCGGTGACCCTCACTACAGAGAGCCAATGATATTGTGAACCGGCCCACTGCTAAGGCGATGTGAGATATTCTGGCATCCCCTTGTATGAAAAGACTAGCCTCGAGGCAGAACGAGGCAGAGCTTTTTAGCCTTGAGGTGGATGCTTCAGTTGATATTGATGAGGCGTGCGCCTCAGAAGGTCGAGGTGGTCCGAGGCAGTGAGGCAGTCGAGTCGGAACGAAACGTTCTATGACGCGTTTTCTGAATTTTGAAGTTTTTTCTAAAGATTTAAATTGTCTTATTGGTAGTTTAGATGCCTATAAATGTATAGTTGTCTAGGATATATATTTACAAGATGAATGCGTGGAATTTTAAGTTTGTTCATATTCATATTAAGCATTAAACTTATCTAATTTTTCAAGAAATTCTTAATATTACACTTTTAAATACGCAATCCATAAAGCTTAAAGAAAAACTAGTATTAAGAGAGATAACATAATGTGCGATGTAATATACCAACTAGAAAAAATAAGATTAGATTTAAGACATGTCGATGTTGTCATATTTTATATATTAGTCATATAACAAGTACATTTAATCATAATTTTTTATGTACCACAATATTTTTAGCATAAAATATGTTATCTTTGGTATTTTAATGACAATTATAACCAACGATTATATCTTTGATTGGGTAGAAATTTAGTAGATAGGTTTATGAAATTTAGATATCCTTTCTTTCACATTCAATTTCATGATATATTACAATGGTATATATTATATGTATGTCAATTTAGATAATTTCATCAGTAAATATATGCATGGATACCCCGCATCTGTTCATGTGGAGGAGGCATGTTTCTACTGATGGCACTACTGAGTTGTTTATAAATCAGGATTCCTTACAGGATGAGTAGGTACCTTCTCAAAAGGGAAACTTACAAGTTCAGGAGATGGCAGATGATCTCGATGTGCCTATTGCTCTCCGAAAGCAGAGACGTACTTGTGCTTTATATACTCTTACAACCCAAGTTTCTTTGAGCAAACTTTTAGAGGATTTTAGGAGATTTACCGTGGCACTATCAGCTGTGGAGATACCACGAACGTATCAGGAGGCCATCCATGACAGTCAATGGCGTCTTGCCATGGAGGAGGAGATGACCGCCCTATAGTCGCATGGTATTTGGAGCCTTATTTCCGCTCCAATTGACGCATCCATTGTTGGGTGCAAGTGTGTGTTTACGGTGAAGCATCGACCAGATGGTAGTGTAGATCGCTACAAGGCGAGACTTGAAGCATGTAGGTTCACATAGGCATAGGGGTGGATTATTGGGATATATTTTCTCCAGTGGCCATGCCTTTTACTCTGCGTATACTTTTATTAGTTGCAATGACACATAATTGGCCCCTCTATCAGCTTGATGTGAAGAATGCATTTCTCCATGGTGACCTACAGGAGGAGGTTCACATGCAGCAATTACCTGGGTACACTGCCGACGAGGAGTGTCAGAAGGTTTGCAAGTCTTACAAGGCCATCTATGGTCTTAAGCAGAGTCCAAGATCATGGTTCCAGAAGCTTGTAGATTTGATAGAGCAACATGGGTTTGTAAGATCGACTATCAGTCATTCACTATTTGTTCAGAGGACTAAGGGAAGTATAGTTGTCGTACTTGTTAATGTTGATGATATCATTGTTTCATGGGATGGCGAGCAGGGTATCCAGGCTGCTAAGGATTTTCTAGGTCAGCAGTTTGTGACCAATGACCATGGTAGCCTACGTTACTTCCTTGGACTGGAGCTTGCCAGGAACCAATGAGGTCTTGTGATGACCCAGAGGAAGTATGTTACGGATCTTCTCTTTGAGACATGCATGTCAGATTGCAGGCTTGCCACTACTCCTATAGACTCGAGCATGAAGCTCTATGATGATGATACTGAGGAGGTCGATAAGAGGGGGTACAAGGAGCTTGTTGGGAAGCTTCTTTATGTGACTATCGCGAGGCCATATATATCCTTTGCAGTGAGCAAAGTGAGCCAATTTATGGAGCATCCTAGACAGACACATATGGATGCAGTCCACATGATTTTGAGATATCTGAAGGCCTCACCTGACATTGGTCTTTTATTTAGCAGAGGTACATCCCTTGCAGTTATAGCATGTGCTGATGCAAATTATGCGGGGTGTCTCAAGGACAAGAAGTCTACTTCTGGCTTTACATTGTTCATAGGAAGTTCTTTGGTGTCATGAAAGAGTAGGAAGCAGATTGTGGCTGCCAGATCTAGTGCATAATCATAATACAAGGCCATGACGCAAGCTAGTACAAAGATGATGTGTGTTAGATTTGTTCTTACTGACCTGACTGTTGATCCTCTTGAGGTGCCTCTTCCCATGCACCTCCAATGTGACAACCATGCTGCTCTCTTTCGTTACAGACAACCCATCCTTCCATGAGAGGACGAAGCACAACGATCTGGACTGTCACTACACTCGTGACATGATACAGAAGGATCTCATCTCTACTACTCATGTCAGCTCTGGAGATCAGACAACAGATGCACTTACCAAAGATGTTCCAAGCTGAGCATGATGGATATCTGTGTTTCAACTTAAGGGGGAGCGTTGAGATATTAGTTATCTTTCATGTCTTGTATGTATTATTTATTGCCTTTATCTTCTTTATGTAATTTGCCTAACATATTACTCTCCTATATAAGAGAACTCTCGGTTCATTCTTTTCTCTCCACAGTTTCAGGTGCTAGCTTTTCTTAATTGGGGCCAAGGTTGAGTACAAAGTCAACATACCCAAAGACACATGGGGGAACTAAGAAAGATCCATCTTAGAAATAAAATGTACTACTTGGTTTACTTTTAGATGGCAAGGCATGCCGGTAATAAGGTAGCATGCAATCATAGCCACTGTTGTAAAAGTTGGCTGAGTAGTCGAGTCGGGGGGGGGGGGGGGGGGTAGCCGACTCGACTAGGCCTAGTTGGCCAGCTACTCAGCCGACTTTTACATAGAGTTTTTTATTTTTTTGCCTTTTTAAAAGCAAACTTATTCTAATATACTTAATGTTATATTTATATGTCAATTACTTATTTTGTTTCATTATGATAGTATAGAAAATGTACAAATCTATGCAAATATATAAGAATATATGTATAAAAAATGATTTATATATTTAAAATAATTAAAAAAATTCAAAATCGACTAATGACCGACTAAATCCGATTAGTCGTCCGACTGTCGATTAATCCTTAGTTAGTGACCCTGCCGATAGAGTATCGACTACCGATTTTTGCAACCTTGATCATAACTTCATCTTCCTAACCTGTCAAAGGAGTGTTGCTTTTTACAAAGATAACAAGAACACGTGTGTGTTTCTGTTCGATCACTCCCTTTTGCTGAGAGGTATAAGACAAGATGTTTTGTGGATAATGCCAAGGTTCTGAAAGAAGTTGCACACATATATAATACATAATTTAAAAGTACTATAAGAGCGATTGACTTCAGTGGAAGCGCAAAATTGATTTGTAATTTATTTGGCATATGTGTCCCTCGTCAGTCTTGGTTTTGCGCATAAAGACCCAAGAAAAGCCGTCAATAATTACTAAATAAAAACAATGTCCCTGGCGACCAGAAACACGATTAGGACTCAGAATATCTAAACGAGAAAGTTCAAAGGGATGACTCTAACTGAGAATAATACCTTTGGAATAAACTGCGATAATGTTTCCGAAGTTGACACGACTTACACTGAAATTGTAACGGTAGAGATAAGTTTAGAAGAGCCCACCTGAGTTTCTGAAGAGGGAGGTAGACGAAATTGAACGTGCCACGAGAAGCTTGATGCAATATTAGAATCAGTGGTAATGTACTCATCATAAGGGAACTGTATTAGGCGGTAGACACATTTCTCTTCACGACGCTATCCAATTACATATCTCGTCATTGTATCTTGGCATAAAACATATATATGGTTAACAATAATTCGGTAGTTCAAGTCCTTGGTAATTTAAATGATAAAAGTCAAATTAATGGGGAATTAAAGGTTAAAAGGACTTATTGAAGCCTGAGGTGGGGACGGAGTTGTAATCCCCTTACCAATCATAGGTTAATGTCGTTCCATCTCGGGTTTATTTGTCTGTCCCTTAGGAACGTACTGGAAACTTGTAAGCTGTTGTACATCCCCACAGAGTTGACATAATGCACAAGAATCAATTAACTAATTAGGTTAGTCATCAAAGGTAAACTGCTAGCTGTCCCTGTAGAGGCTAAAGTTGATACAAAGAAGCCTGAGTGGGTTGATCAAGTAAAGCAATCAACTTATCGTATTCTGTGCAAGAGAGAAGAATCTTGGATGGATTCCTCAATACTAGCATGTTGTGGATAGGTCGGATGGTCATACTTTCGCTGACAATTGTCCTCAACATAACTTGATATTCTGTAATATGTGCATTGTCTAGTAGACCTACTTAGATTGGTGATGGACCCTCATCAGTGCAGACCACATCTGTGGCCAGTCTGCAACCATAGGAGACTGCTATGGAAGAGGTAGTGTCTGGAGTTGGAAGAGTAGCTAAAGAGATATACATTCTGCTCATTTTGCTCCAGGCCTCCTCTATAGTAGGTATATTTGGAAGTGTAAACATTTGGCTCCACAAAATCTCATATACATGATCGAGGCCTGCAAAAAAATACCATTATGTATATCGTAAATGCAATCTGAAATGGACATATGCATATAAGAGCATATTTATGTATTCGCTCTAAGGTTCCTTTTGTGGTATAATACTCTGACGGTGGAGGCCCATTCATTCTTATGTGAGAAACATCAACCAGTTATGCAAGATCTTTCAATGTACTCCTAGAATCCTAGCAATGGAGTATGTAGTCCGCAGAGATCCCTGCATCCCTTTGGTTGTGGGATGGTGGAATACCTAAATGGTTTATAGGGATACAAGGATGGATCAGATGCATGACTTCACAAATAAATTATCACACTTCCAACAATTCCAAGACAAGTAATTTTTCTTCTTCTCCTAGGGCTCTGTCTTTTGGGAAATGCTCTTTGTTGTATGCATCCACAACATCGAGAATGCTCTATGCTTACATAACATAATTTGGTGATGCCATTAATGCGGGGTGGGGTGGGGGTGGATGAGGGCAATGATAGTGGCTACTTGACGAGGAAGACCATGGCGTGTGGGAGGAGGAACAAAGCCTTCTTCTCCCCTCTTTACTTACGAGATTTTGAGGCGTGGAAAAATCAACTTATTTAGGTAGAGTATTAGACCAACAGTGTAAGATCACTGCACTGATACCATGGTGGGGAAAAGAGAAAACCTGTTTTATTGTGAAGGACCTATCCCCTCTTATACAAGGGTGGGGGGTGAGCAAACTAGTACATAAACTGTATGAGAGTAAATGAAGAAGAAACCATGAGCCAACAAATAAACATTTTCAACTAATTTAAGGTGCGCAAGTCAAGGAGAGATACTTGTACAGCATAGTCAATATTCTCGGGGTATGCACTAAGCATAACTAATACCTTCCTTTTCTTGATATGTACGATTCTTCCGACCTAAGGAAATCCACAGAAGGATCCGACTGATACATGAAAGGGAACTGAGAGGAGTTAGATGACAACATATAATTCTATTAGGATGGCTCAAGGAGCACATCTTAACATGTATCGAAATCCCTCCCCCTAACATTCAATGGGAATTATAATACTCTTGGAAGTCATCCATATTTGGATAGTAGTATGCAGGACATATAGCTGAACTCTTTATATTATGTGAGTTCTTGGTTCCCTACAGTTACAGGGTACTTGCTTATAGGGTACCTAATTGGTCTCACTATAGCCATCCTTAAAATGTTCGCAGTCAGTGTTAGAACCTAGAAAAAATCCTCGTTGTCTCTTTTGTGTTTGCGAGACGGGATTATACTCCCTTTACACAATCCTCTTTTGTGGTGTGGACACATTCCAGAAATGCACGGTGTTGTGTAACCATTGTTGGAGTATTATATTGAAGCATGTATAGAAGTAAAGTTAACTTGATTTCCCTTAAGTATCATGGTATGTGACATCTTCCTTCATTATTACTTCAGTACATCCTCTCAGGAGGCCTTTTTCCATGTGGACGACCAATATTTTCCATCCGTGCATTACCTTGAGCTGCTGCACAGCATTGGGTTTGTGAAGATGATGCCAAAAGCAACTATAATCCTGTTAGCCAAAACTAGATTGTAATATTGAATGACCTGGAAATTAACAGGCCTGTCCCAACTGCACATAAGTTCAGGTTTATAAAATAAACACTAGAAAGGTAGGTTGATTCAGGTCTGTTTAGTCTGTGTGGGTAGATGGGGAATGAAATACTTCAAGCTCTATCATCATTTCCACTGTGTACGGAATTAATTTAGTCCAATTTGATAAAAGATATTCGATTCAATATTTGGTTCTCTATATTTATCATCTGATTAAGTTGAGTTGGATGCTCAATGTATTGCATGTAGGTGCCAAATTCCTCTTTCTTTTACATGAACAAGATTGAATTTTCAAGAGAAAGTGGAAACATCTGAACAGACACACGTCCCAACATTGGGCCTCATTTTGGGTAGGCGTTGCTGGATTTGGCATGCATTTAAAAAGCACACATCTCTTAGAAATAGCACTTTGATGCAGGTGGGAGGCTTATAGGATCCATACAACACTTCTGATAAAGACGAGCGGAAATAAAAGTAGATATTTATATTAACTTATAATTTTAAAATTTTAGATCTGTTTCAGGAGTATTGTATTTCTCCTTGAAAAATGACTTCTGATAATCCACTTGGTTTATTCTTTCATAGATTTTGAACTGCTATAGCATTTGGTTAGCGGTTAATTACTTATTATGCATGCGATTTGTCTATAGATTCACCAATCGAGAAGGTATTGATTTTTCTGATGCAGAAAGTATGCAGCCCGTTCAGGTATTTGTTTCCTTAGGCAATCTATTAATTTAGATATCTCTTCATACTTGGACAATTTTAAGCATTGCCAATTTTTGATCAAGCACACATTATTTTAATTTAATCTTATTTATTTTCCAAGGAATGGGATTTGGCTGAAAATTTGCAAGGAGTTCTGGAATATCAGACAAGGTAATTGTCTATTCAGAAACATGTTTTTTTTTATAAATTTCACCTTTTTTTTCTTGTGAGAGATACCATGTAAAATCGGATTCATATAATCATTTACTAGGTAGTGGTCATCCACCTTTTAGGAATAATCTAGGTCTAAATTCCATATGACATCGGAAAGGGTTTCTTGTCATGGTGAGGCATGTAATCTTTGACAGTTTGCAGGGATAAACTTATACCAATCTTTCAAAAATTAGAACAGGTTCCACAATAATATGTCAATGGGGATAACAAAGATGGCATATTGAATTAAATGACACCAACGGAGTGTCAATCTCAATCTGCTTCTGGGACACACACACACACACCATGCCCATGAAGCATTTCTGCAATAGCTCTACTAGTGTTCATTTGGCTGAAGTATACTAAATTTCATTAAACTAATTGCAATTGGATCTTTTCAAAGCCAAGATTGGTAGGTGGTGAAGGAAAGAGTTCAGATGGGTGGACACGCGACATTAGTAACGAGGTTTGATCTGAGGTGGAGGTGGAACTAGGGTGTCAGGAAAGCTCGGGCTTGGTAATTCGACTAGGAATCAACTCGATATGAACTCGTGAATCGGTCTCGGAAAGTTAATGAGATTAAGTTCGAGTTGAATGATGGACTCGTTATCTTATCGAGTTGAGTTCTAGTTTACTCATGCTGAACTCACTAACTTGACTCGATAACTTAGTTTGACTCATTATTTTTTAGCAAGAACCAAGAAGCCTGCACTACCCACAACCCATTGTCATTTTCCATAAATGGATGGATATGTAGAAATCACATCCTTGAATGCTCCCACAGTCTCACAATCCCATATAGACATATCCTCTCCCAAACTCTTGGACACACCACACCCTATGCCAAACCCTCCCACCTTACCCGCGTCTGCGCATCCTTTCATCTTCTTAGCTTCTCCTTCATCCCTTTGCCTGCATGCGATAACTCCTTGGCTCTTCTCGACTCCTGAACATGGCCTTCCGTCATGATATCATGAAGTCCGCCAGATTGTCCTCTCTTTATTAGGACTTTGTTCTTTTCCCCTTTCTCCTCTAATGTATGCCCTTGCAATACCGTCTACCTTGAGCTTCTCTCCCTAGCAGTTCACCATCTTTCCTTGAAGGTTTAAAGCAATCCTTTTTTGCTATTTTTTAACATATTAACTGCAAACCAAAAACTAATTGCGATTCAGGATGCTATATCATTGGAACCATGTTTAGGATATTATATAAACATCACAATCTTATTTATTCAATGATTATAGATTAATGAAGCCCTTCATTGATCCATTTTCAACAGGTTTTTTCTTCTATTATGAAAGCCAAGATTACACGGAACTCTGTTTTGAATGCTCCATGCGTGACATTCTCATACTTAAGAGACACTAAAATTAGGAATGCTTGATTAGAAATAGAAATGTGACTTTTATTCTTAAACATCATTACGGTGTTTAACTATGAAAGTGTTACATTGAAGTTCTCTAGATCCCAACTTAGAGATTGTTATGTTATATGTCTTGACGAGACGTCGAGACGATTGCAACTGATCTTGATTCATATCAATCGAATGATCTTATGAGTTTTTGAATTTAGGATAGTTGATGTTTGTTAATCCCAAAACTAATCCTTAATCTTTGTAATTAGGAAAAGTTTATCATAATTAAGAGCTCAACCATGGATAATGTAGGCTAACAAAATTAATATTAATAATCTTGATTAGTACTAATTAATTGTAAATAGTGCTAATTAAGTATCATTAGAAAAATTATGATTTAAATGAGCCAAAACTATGAGCAAAAACAATGAGCATGTAAACCATGGTATTAGGAAAAATCATGGTATTGACAAAACCATTGGCAGAAATCATGGGTTCTAAATAAGAATGAAAACAGTCGGATACATATACGAATATAAGTTTTACAACATCCTTATACTTTTTAAAATTTGGATACGAATACGGTTACGAATACCACACAAATGTGTAAAATGTAAAATAATATCCTCAAAATACGTATACGAATGAAAACGAATATTGATAATTTTGATACGGATATTTGACAAACGAATACTAATATTATATATGTCCAAATTTAGTTAAAAGCTATAAGCATTTTATGTTCATACAATTTCCATTATATAAAAAAACATATTAAATATTTTAATATTGAATATGCAAGGTTGCAAAAATCGGTAGTCGGTACTCGGTCGGTAGGGTCACTGACTAAGGATTAATCGGCAGTCGGGCGACTAATCGGATTTAGTCAGACTTTAATCGGCGTTGAATTTTATGATTATTTTAAATATATAACTCATTTTTATACATAGATTTACATAGATTTTGTACATTTTTATACTATCATAATAAAATAAAAGAAGTAATTGAATTTAAATAAAACATTAAGCATATTATAATAGGTTTGCTTATAAAAAAGCAAAACATAAAAAATATGGTATCTCCAAGCAAAAATTCGTCAACAAATGTGCCTAGTCAGAATTAGTCGGTACTCGGTCGGCTACCCCACTGACTAGACTAGTCGGACCTACTAGTCAGGTCACCTTTTACAACACTGTGAATATGTACATAAAAAACAACTAAATAATAAAAGGAAACGTAAATATATTACAAAATAATAAAGAAAAACTTACCAAACTTACTTCATTGTGTACCATGTAAGTATTGGTATCGTCCAAAATTTGAATATTCATATCCATATTCACATTCGTATTTGTATCCATATTCATATCATTCAAAAAACAAATATTTCTATTCATATCTGTAAAAAATTGAACATTCGTATTCGTCAAAATTAAGGATATTATGTTCGTATTCGTAATAGGTTTCGGCGGATGCTGAACATTTGTATTTGTATTTGTATTCTTATTTGTCATATATGTGAAAATGGCATCCATATCCTTTATTTGACGAATGCAGATATGAACGGATATGAATATATTAGTATTCGTTTTCATCCCTAGTTCTAAACCATGATTTTCTCCATTTGAAGGTCTATAAATAGCCCCCACCTCCTCATTTCCAACCCATCCATCTCATAACCAAGCCTCGCCAAACTTTGGTAGAGAGGTTAAGAGGTGAGAGTGGTTGGGAAGAACGTGCGGAGGCTTTGCTGGCAAGTAGAGGAAGGATCATAGTGCAAGCACAATATTACAAAATTCGGGAGAAAGGTTATTAGATTTAAGCCATCTTTCGTAGAATATAAGGGGAATCTATGCCGAATTTTCCTTAAGAAATGCGACCTTTTAAAAGGAACCTCTACTAAAATTTTCTTCAAAAACATCACCTTTTAAATGGAATCTCTGTCGAATTTCTCTTAGTAAGAAACATTACTTTTTAAGAAGAGAAGAGACCGTATCTTTAGATAAGCCAACACATACATGCATAAACATGGGCTAGCAGATTCCATACATTAACATGGAAATCAGATAAGAGGCATAAAAATCAAATTAAAGGTTAGTGCTCTCTCAAGTTGGATTTACCTCTTTCTACTACATATAGGGCAAATCCATTTTGGTTGTTGGATCGATATACACTTGTTAAGGGGCATAAATATCAAATTGAAGTTGAATGTTCTCTCAAACACTATTTTCAATATTCACCCATATTTTGATCACTAAGTTTAATGTTAAAGCTTCTAGATACCATTAGATTATACAATTATACATGTTTTAATTAAGTGGAAATTAGATAAGTTTTAGCCATGGTACATGAAGCGTAGTTTTCAGATCTTGTTTTTGCAATAATATGATGTTTCCAGTTCTATGTATGTGAGAAAAATATTAGATTTCATAGTTTAATATAGTTAATGTTACAATAAAACTTGATAATTTTTAGTATTACGTTATTTTGTAATAGTACAACAGAAGCTTCATAGGCAAGAAGTAAATTTTTTATATAGTGAGATGATCTAGATTTCATACATTTTTAGCTTATACTTATGTTTCAGAAAGAAAGATTGTATGAATGTTGAACACCACATTTGCTTTTGAACGAATCATAAACTAGCCATTAGATATGGTGATATCATTAAATATGACATTGAAACATGTCATTATATATGATGAAGCCATTAGATATGACAACCATAAGATATGGTTCAGAGAAGGGCCTGTCTATGTGCAAGGAAGGCTGTATCGATATCGATATCGTTTCGGTCCGCTTGGAAATCGATATGTCGGGATATATCGTCGATATATCGACGATATCGGTGGAAATGTTGGAAATGGCTCAAAACAACCATTTTTGTCAATTTTTTCAGAAATTAAGATCATCCAAGATATTAAAACGATAAATAACCTACAAATATACACTTATGCCACACATATCGGTCATTTATATCTCATATATCGCACATTGATCATATCGAACATATCATTATTAATGTTTATTCCCGACTTATAGATATTGGAAATGGATTCCATTCAAGTTCTTATAACATTAAATAACTTACAAATATACACTTAGATGACACATATAGATCATTTGTGAAGACTATGATCCTTATATTGCACATATCGATCATATCGAACATATCGCTCGTACTGTTAGTTGTTGACATATGTATATTGAAAATGGAGTTCATCCAAGTTCTTAGATCACTAAATAACTTACAAATATACTCTTAGATCACACATATCAATCATCTATGAAGCTTATATCGCATATATCGATCATTTTGAACATATCGATATTAATGTTTGATTCTTGACTTGTAGATATTTTTTTGAAGAATTGACTTATAGATATTGGAAATCGATTTCATTCAAGTTCTTACAACATGAAATAACTTGTAAATATACATCAAGTTGAAGAACCATTGTATGCACCCTCCTGCTACACCATACCCTTCCAGTACAGGGGTCTCGCTGCCCGATCAATGAGCCTGGCGGGGCTAGAGGTGGTCTATGTTGGCCCCCCCTGCAGGGGTGCGGGGACAGCGCCCCGACCCGAAACAAAATATGTATAAACCATTGTGTGTTTTAATACTAGGTGTAGCTAGATATATGTTTTAATACTGGGTGTAGCTAGATAAGTAGTGGAATCAATCTTACATGAATAATAGCATTGATATGTAGAGATATCGGCGAAACATCGACGATATCGATCAACATCTGGGATTTTTTGTATCGAATCCAATCATTTTTGACCGATATGAGCCGATATGACGGTATATCGGCGATATATCGCCGATATCCTTGTAAAAGGATATACTGGGTGATATCGAAACCCCTATCTTGTCAAAACTGATATATCGACGATATATCGCCGATACAACCTTCTATGTCTATGTGTATGACTCAGTTTGTTTCAATGTTCACGACTTAATGCATTTAGCTATAATGGTGTTAATGCAATGGTTATGACTAATAACTATAGAGTTGCAATACTTTTAACAGATAGAATTAGATTGTGTGTAGTTATTCCTCGTTGAAACTTGAATGTTTTTATAATAACAACATTTTGAAAAAATTTCAAGTTTTGTTTATTAAACTATTTTCTTTTTACTAAATGTTTCCATGTTTTATGCAAAGTTATGTAAGAAATAAACCTTATTTTTCTTACCAAAATGCTTGAAACCCATTCACTGGTCTAAGCTCATATTGAATTTAGACTCAACATTTTTTTGTTTATTATTATTACAGACATCCCAAAGCAAGAATCTTAGAAGGACCAAAGATGCTAAATAGTAGCTGGAGGTTATGCCATCTTATACTGTATTTTGGATCTTTTGGTTTTGGTACCTTTTTGTACTTTGAGATAGAGTTGTATAACTTAGAAGGAACATGGCTATGTAATGAGAAGATAAATTACTCTTGTAAGTTGTAGTTGTAAATGTAACATTCGTTGTATGTTTAGCAAGGTTTTTGATATGTGAGTGGTCATTTTGAATTTCTTTGTCATTAATGAAGAATGTATTTTGATGATGATTTTAAGGAATGTTTGATAAAGGAAGTTATGTTTACATTTTAAGCACACTTTGTTATGAGTTTGAAGAAAAGATTGGATTTTTGTTGCGTTCGTCTCGATTATCGGGACGGGTCGTGACAACTTGTAGTATCTGAGCAAAGGTTTTAGAGTTTCGATTTTGGTTGATATTTAGAGTTGATCTATAGAAGTATTGGAGTTTTGATATATTCATCGCATTATGATATAACATGAAAAAGGATAGGAGTGATGATCTTGATGAATTGATATTGAGTATTTATCTTAATTTATCATGACATTTGACTATTTGAGGATTTATGTTTTATGAGTATTTAGGAAGGATCTACTTGAGGTTTTTTAAAGGACACCATGGCATCTAAGCAACCTCATGTGACCACCCAAGGCTCTAGTTCAGACTCCAGAGCATGAAACAAACAACACAAACATGTTTGACACATTGATAATGATAGCTTGGATATTAGGAGGAATGACTGCACAGTCCGTCAAAAGACATGAATTTGAGCAGCAACTGCCGTTTGAACATGTATAAAAGTTGGGAGCGGAAGCATTTCTAGGAAACACTGATTTGAAGAAAGCAAGGGAATGGTTTAAGCATATGCAGAAAATATTTGCTTTGATGGATTGTACTGATGCATAAAAGTTGAAATATGCAATATTCTTGATGAAAGACATTGCTGATGATTGGTGGACATCAATTAGGATGAAATCTCAAACCCATATCAGATTACGTGACAGATATTCGAGAATGAAATTAATGAAAAATACCATCAAAGGGTCTATTAAGAGGGATCAACATAAGGAGTTTTTGTTCCTCACGGGGGGAGCATGACTATTGATGAATATGAGAAGCGTTTTACCGAACTATTGACATTTGCTACCTCTTTAGTGCCTTTTGAAGAAGAAAAGTGTAGATATTTTGAGGATAGACTCCATGTGGATATTAAATCAATGGTGTCATCCTATGGGTATTGTTGGAATATTTGGTTATGCGTTACTTATGCGGGAGATGGGTAAATGGATCACTCCAGGATCCATTTACCACATCCAAGTCTTTAGTCCCACATCTACAAGTTGTGAGATGTGGAGACTCATTGAGGGCTATATAAGAAGCCCCTCACCCGCTGTATCCAGTAAGAAAGTGCAATACATCAACCCTTTGAGGTGTTCTCCCGTGGTTTCATCCCGCTCCTTGGGGAGTAGGGTTCCACATAAAAATCTTGGTGTTCATGTTTATCTTTCTGTTCTTCATGATTTGCTTATCAAATCGCTTCCGAATTCCTATTTTTTAACATGGTATCAGAGCGAGTTGTTCTTGGTTGATTTCGAAATTTGTTCTTAAAGATTTTTATTGTTCATGATCATTCCAACTTCGAGTTTTATTGTTCAGTTTTGATTATTGTATCAAGATCATGGGGAGGGTCATGCAATTTTATTTCTAGGGTTTCTTTTGAAATCCTAACATGCCCTGTGTTGAGAATGTAACCGTAGTTATTTTTTGTATCCCCATTAAGGGCACTTCTGTACTTTTCTCTGTATGGCTCTCTAGGGTTTCTTGGGTTTTGTCCTATATAAGGACCCCTAGACCTATGGAATAAACAAGAACTTATAGCCTCTCCACATGGTATCAGAGCAGCGGTCCTAGACCGGTGTTCTGACCTAATCCCCGCAGCCACCGCCTGCCCTTTCCCCCTCTGCGCCCGCTCACCAACCCCTACATGCGGCCCTACGCCGCGGTCTCCCCACGCCCTGCGCTTCCCTGCGCCTCACACGACGCCCTAGCGTCGCCCCCTGCACCTCACACGGCCTCCCTGCGCCTCACGCGACGCTGCCCTAGCGCTGCCCTGAGGCCCGCCGCATCCCAGCCCCGCCAGCGGCCTCCTCCGCACCGCTCGTGGCCTCCACAGGCCCCGACGACCTCACTGCGCCGCACGTGATGCTGACCTAGCGCAGCCCCGAGGCCCCTCGTCTCCCTAGCGCCGCCAACGGTCTCCTCTGCGGGTCCTAGCGGCATCCCTCCGCCGCACGCGACGTCGCTCAACGGCCTGCTGTCTCCACAGCGCTGCAAGCGGCCTCCCCACGCCGCCCTGCCTACGGCCTAACAACGTCCTCTGGTCTCCACTGTCTATTCATGATGTACTACTAGGTTCCCATGCTACCTAAGGCTACAGACACTTTCTAGGTCACTTCTTCTTGACGTGTGCAGCCACCATGGCATCTGCATCTTCAAACACCAAGCCCCTGTACCCTACCTCTTCTATGATGGTACAAGGCACTTCTATCAAACTTAAGGGTTCGAAGAACTATGTTCTATGGTCCCATTCCTTCCGAGTTTTTATTGGTGGCCAGCGCAAGATCTATGTTCTCACTACTGATCCGCCCAAGGAGACGGAGACCAAGTACGACACCTGGTATGTCGACAACTGCCAAGTAATTACTTGGATGACTAACAGTGTTGATCCAAATATAGCCTCTAACTTGCTCTACAAATCCACTGCCAAGGAGATGTGGGACAGTCTTGAGCTCTCTGACTCCCAGAACACGACCAAGTCTAAGCTCTCTGATATCTATACTCGGATTTGGTCTGCAACTCAAGGAGATACATCCTTGATTGAATACCATCGCCTCCTCACAGGGCTGTTCGAGGAACTCCTTATATTTCAACCTGCTTGATGTGATAAGCAGATAGGAGAACATGCAGAATGACAGGTACATCGGTTCCTCTCAGGGCTACACCCACGGTACAATCCCGTGAAGGATCAATTTTTGACAGCTGCTGCTCTACCCTCTCTTGAGACTATCTTTGGTAGACTCCAGGAGCTAGAGTCTCCAAACCCCCCTCCGTCTACAAAGACTACTGCACACTTTGCAGGAGGACGCTCGACCTACCAGGGGGACGTGGCCATGCTTTTCGTCGTGGTCATGGACGCGATCATGGACGAGGACGTGACTCAGGTCGCGGCCGTGGACGTGATTCTACTACTGCCCGCTACCCAACGTGCTCCCATTGCGGACGCTGGAATCATCCATCAGAACGATGCTGGGCGAAATTTGGCATGCCTCCTAATGCCAACAACACCTATGAGACTGTTTCTTCCGATGGCACCTATGATACTATGAACGCCCCTCATGCCCAGTCTTCCACAGACAATGCTATCTCCTTTACTGCAGCAGAGTATGCTCGCCTTCGCCAATTGCTACAGAACTCTGCCACTGATACTCATGCTTTTGGCCCTACTGCTAGTCTGGCTACCACAACAGGTACGATTGCCAGCTCTGCCTCTACCTCTACTCCCGCCTGGATAATCGACTCGGGTGTATCCACTCATCTTACAGGAGAAGGTAGTCTTCTCATCTCCTCACGACCATCCTCTGTTGTAAAAACTGTTCGTGTGGAAAATGGTGCTCATTCCCCTATTACCAGTGTGGGAACAGTGGATTTTTCCTCCAAACTTCGGCTAACTGATGTCTACTGCGCTCATGACTTTCCTCTCAGTCTTCTGTCTGTTCATAAGCTATGCACGGAACTTAACTGTCGAGTAATATTTGATGGCTTTTGTTGTTACTTTCAGGACATCCGGACGAGACAGATTTTTGGTGGGGGGACATGAGAAAAATGGCCTATATTATCTTGATATTCCTTCCGACTCTGGTTTCACTGGCGCGACTTCCATCTCTGCTAACCCTCTTCTCTGGCATCTTCGTCTCGGTTATCCGTCTGCAAAAGCTCTCTCCTTAATGTTCCCCGAACTATCTATGCTCAAGCCCTTTGAGTGCGAGGCATGTCAGTTCGGGAAACATCATCGAGCTTCCTTTTCTGTTCGTACTGAGCCTCGTCGTGAAGTTTCTTTCTCTTTAGTTCATTGTGACGTTTGGGAACCCTGTCCAGTTCGAACCATAAGTGGGCAGAATTTTTTTGTTGTTTTCATTGATGATTATAGCAGGTCATCATTGGTCTATCTTTTAAAAGAACGTTCCGAGATCAATAAAATTGTCAAAAATTTATTCCACTATGTCAAAAATAATTTTTCCTCTAATATACAGACTTTCCGCTCTGATGGTGCATTGGAATTTACTCAACATGATCTTGCAGATTTCTTTGCTTCCCAAGGGACCATACATCAGACCTCCTGTCCATATACTTCTCAACAAAATGGGATAGCCGAACGCAAGCTCCGACATCTCCTAAATATTGCCCGCTCCCTTCTCACTCAGATGAAGGTTCCCAAGAATTACTGGGGTGACGATGTTTTAATTGCAGTTCATCTTATCAACAGGGTTCCTTCTTTCAACCTAAAGGGGTTAACACGCTTCTCTATACTTCACCCGAATGAATCACCTTTTCCCCTGTCTCTACGAATTTTTGGGTGTGTGTCATTTGTTCATAATTTTCACACTCCAGACAAACTTTTCCCTCGTGCTATTAAATGTGTCTTCCTTGGTTATTCTCATACTCAAAAGGGTTACAGGTGTTATGACCCCGTTGGACATCGTTATTATATCTATGCAGATGTAACCTTTTTTGAGCAGACCAGCTTCTTCACGCAGTCTGTCACCGATATCCCTCTGGATCTTCCTCCTCCACCAATTGTTTATGAACGTCGCCAACAACCTTCACCACCAGATGTCCCTTTGCCCATCCCTTTTTTGCAGGGTGATATGCCTTCTTCGAGTGTCCCTTCCAATGCTGTCCCGGATGATCCAAGAGATCTTCCCATTGCCTTACGAAAATCAAAGAGGAAATGTACTTCTCATCCTATGTTTCATTTCACTTCTATTGCTGGTTTATCTTGCACTGACAGACGATATGCATTTGCTCTCATGACTATTTCTACTCCGCGAGACCATCACAGTGCTTTACAGGATTCAGGTTGGCGTAAGACCATGGATGAGGAGATGGATGCTCTCCTTTCCAGGGGGCATGAGATCTTGTGCAATGTCCCAAAGGGATTCGACTTGTGGCATGTAAATGGGTCTTCACAACCAAGCAGTCACTAGATGGGTCGATTGACAGATTAAATGCTCTCCTTGTGGCAAAAGGCTTCACACAAACATATGGGGTGGATTACTTTGAGACATTCTCACATGTTGCTCGTATGGGGTCTATACGGACCATACTTTCTATGGCGGCTAACAAAAATTGGCCTATTTTTCAGCTTGATGTGAAAAATACCTTTTTATATGGCGATCTTGATGAGGAAGTCTACATGATGCAGCCTCCAGGTTATGAAGTCGAGGGGGAGAGTGTATGCCGACTTCACAAGGCCATTTATGGCCTAAAACAAAGCCCAAGGGCATGGTTCGAGAGACTTACTACTGAAATCAACACTCTTGGCTTTCAGAGAACAACCTTGGACTATTCTGTGTTTGTCAGAAGACAAACAACTGGTACGGTTATTCTCGCAGTCTATGTGGATGATATGGTGGTCACATGGGATGATGACAATGGCATACTAGAGACCAAGGCCTTCTTGCAGAAGGTATTTGTTACCAAAGACCTTGGTACTCTTCGGTACTTCTTGGGCATAGTAGTACTATGCACTACAGAGGGTCTTCATATCTCACAGAGGAAATACTGTCTAGACATTCTTACTGAAGCATGGTTACTTGGATGCAAACCTGTTGGTATTCCGACAGATCCTAAGAAACATGTCACGTCACATGATCCTGTCTTTGAAGATGCTACTCGATACAAAAGTTTAGTTGGCAAACTTCTTTATCTAACTGTCACTAGACCAGATATATCTTATGTAGTGAGCAGGGCTAGCCAACATATGGAGCAACCTAAGTACAATCACTGGGAGGATGCTCTTCAGATTCTAAGATACTCGAAGGAATCACCAGGATGTGGCCTCTTCTACGAGGCACATGGATACACAGATGTTATTGCCTATGCCGATGCCGACTATGCGAGCTCACCAGAGGATCGACGCTCCACCACAGGGTATGCTATGTTGGTTGGAGGAAATCTTGTTATTTGGAGGAGCAAGAAGCAAACTGTTGTGTCCAGATCCAGTGCTGAAGCAGAATACCAGGCAATGGCTTAAGCTCCATGTGAGATCACATGGTTACTTACCTTCCTGCAAGAACTCGGAATTGCTATTACTACTCCTATCTCGTTATATTGTGACAACAAATCTGCTACGTACATTGCCACGAATCCAGTGTTCCATGAGCGAACCAAGCATATCGAGGTTGACTGCCACTTTGTTTGTGATGCTGTTAATAGTGGAAGAATTATTACTCCTTATATTGGTATTGATCTTCAACTTGCTGATGTATTCACAAAAGCCTTACCGAAGAAGCGGCTTTCATGGATTATTTCCTAGTTGAGCATGCTTGATAAGTATGCTCCAACTTGTGGGGGAGTGTTGAGAATGTAACCGTAGTTATTCTTTGTATCCCCATTAAGGGCACTTCTGTACTTTTCTCTGTATGGCTCTCTAGGGTTTCTAGGGTTTTGTCCTATATAAGGACCCCTAGACCTATGGAATAAACAAGAACTTACAGCCTCTCCATACCCTGATTTCTAGCATATGCGTTTCTCCGATCGATCTCGCACAGGCGCTACGCGAGATCTTGCGCAGACGGCGCGCAAGCGGCGCTTCCACCTCGGCGTATGTCCTTCGTGCAACACAACACCTCCTCTTGATCTCCATATCGATGTTCAGGAGAAGGATATGGCCTGGATGCGATGCCACTTCAGGCGGAGGCGACATCTCCAAATTGTAGCTCTCCTGATGCTCCTGTGACATCTCCCAGTTGGCGGTGCCGCCCGCTTCAGCGACTCTAGCGAGGCGCATCCGCCATGGTTCCGAAGAACCCCTAGGCGACGATCATTAGAACCCCTTTACGCCTCTCCTCCTTCACATACGACGATTCCGCTTCCAGGCGGTGATTCTCTGATTTCGAGGGGTCCATCAGCAAGTGGAACCTCCAGGCGCACTCGAGCAAAGGAGCAGAACCTCCAGGCGTCGCCCCATCGTGCTGCTCTTCCGATCTCGATGCCTCTAGGTGGAGGCACCTCCCCAGCGAGGTCGCTCCTGTCACATCGCGTAAAGGTGGCCCCAAATCTCAAGCGGCAATGTAGTTATCCTCCATTGCAAGTGGCGGCTCTGTAGAACCCCAATGGGGGCGACTCCCTTCGTCAGGAGGATTCCCAAATCTGGAAACCCTATTAAAAAATGAGAGGTATTGAATTCTTTTATGTAAGAGCCCAAGTGGACTGGTGGCCTGATATATATATATATATATATATATATATATATATATATAAGAGAGGTGGCCTGCTATTGTTTAAAAAAAGGGAAGAAGAAAGGAATTTGTCTTGAGAAAAAGGTGCGTACAAAAAAAATCGTATGCGAGAAAAAGAGAGAAAAGACGTAAAAAAATTTGTGAACTGTTTATTTTAAAAAAGGTAACGGCTATTAAAAAAGGAATAGCTAAGAAAAAATATTTAAAAAAAGGAAAAAAAGAAGAAGGAAGAAGAAAATTGACTGAGAAAAGCCGAAAAAATGTGTGTCGGCTTATTTGGTTCATTTGTTTTCTCCCCCATCTTCATGTCTTCTCCCAACTTTGTCGATGTCATTTTCCAACAAGTATGCGAGAAAGGGGGAGTATGATGTAGAGTCACAGATCTATTCCAGGTTCTGATATCAGATACCAAATCAGGCAGTTGTTCAGACTCTACAATTTTTCAGATGAAGATTTTCCATGCGCAGTTTCAGACTCGATGTTCAGATCCCGAGTCCACAGTGTGATGCGTAGTTTCAGACTCGACGCTCAGATTTCGAGTCTTCAGTTTCAGACACACACATATGTGCGGTCTTTTCAGATGTGCACATGTTTGCCATCATGTTTTTGTCGTTCTCATCACTTTTGTGTTTCGGACAGAGTTTTCATGTGATCTACAGGGACTCCAGAGTAGAGATCCCATTCCCTATGCCTTGTAGGCTAGGGTTTTCATGTGGTTTCACATGGACTCCAGAGTAGAGTACCATTCTCTGAGCCAGATGGGAGAGGCCCAGTTCTCCGGCGATGAGACTTTCAGACTCCATTCTCCCAGCGACCGTGGACTCCGACGAGGATTGCACTCCCAGACCTTTTCAGTTCGGCCCTTTCCAGAGATGGAGCAGATGTCCACATGTTGTGGCATGCCAGAGTTCTCCAAGTAGAGACTTATCTAGTTGCAGTGACTCTGACAGGCGCAATACAGAGCACATGCTCTCCGACGAGGAGACTCAATTGACTCACACTCCAGTCCGTTCGTCCTCCTCACCTACACAGCGTGAGAAGCAACGTCCTCGACAACAACCGACAGTTGTGCGCATTAAGTTGATATTGTCTGTAGTGTCATGTATTGTGAGTTGAGATTTCTTTCTGTTTGTCCAAGCTGAGCATCGCTACTCTAGCTTGAGGGAGAATGTTGGAGTATTTGGTTATGCGTCACTTACGTGGGAGATGGGTTAATGGATCACTCTAAGATCCATTTACCACATCCAAGTCTTTAGTCCCACATCTACCAGTTATGAGATGTGGAGACTCAGTGAGGGCTATATAAGAAGCCCCTCACCCCCTGTATCCAGTGAGAAGGTGCAATGCATACATCAACCCTTTGAGGCGTTCTCCCGTGGTTCCATCCTGCTCCTTAGGGAGTAGGGTTCCACATAAAAATCTTGGTGTTCATGTTTATCTTTCTGTTCTTCATGCTCTGTTTATTAAATCGCTTCCGCATTCCTATTTATTAACAAGTATACTGATTATGTTACAATGGTGGAAGCATCATGTAGAGTTGAACATATAGTGCAAGAAAAGAGATGTGATCAAGGAAAGAAGAGGTTCGCGGATAGACCGCGGTGGAGCGACGTAGAGAATAAAATTAGGAGAAATTTTTGGAAATCCAAGACAACATAATTTGACTGCTTAAAGATATGGAGAGCACAACACGAGTACATTTACCGCAAGGGCTTCTGGAAACACATGACCATCTTATCCACATTGTACGATTTACGGCAAACATCATCAAGGAGAATGTCGTAGAGGGACTATTGGATGTTATCACAATTGCCAAACGGCTCCCCGGCGCTTGCTTCATTGCTTACAAATCATTAGCTTGAGATTGTTGATGCTTTGGAGTGTCGATAAAATTGGAGAAATTCCGAAGTAAGATCCCACATTTAATGATTCTTGATGTCCGCTGAGGCCATACCGCTCTTCCCCTTTGGCGAGTACGTGAGCTATCCCCACCTTACACTCGGATCATACACCCTTCTCTGGGACTCTGGTGAGAGCACCAAACCGCGTTACTTCTTTAGTTATGGGCTCCTATGTCTCTTAGAGGATGGATTCTGAGATTTGGTGATAGATTCCTGGAGGAGTTACCACATTGAGTGGTCGATCGCAACTTATCTAGCCTTCTAATTAGGGAAGCTCAAGAAAGTCCTGATTGCATATGCAAAGTCTATCATATCTCAATGTCAGGCCATAAGGGACATTACACAAGGAGAGGTCTTTAGATTAGACACAATGGAAGACGAGCGAGAATTGACATGCGACTATAAAGCTTTGGATCATCTATGATGGATATTAAAAGGTGGAAGTTCAACGGAAGCAGAGATCGAGGCAGCAATGACTCAAGGATAGGGATGCGAACACTAGATTTTTTCATTCCATGTCTTATTGAAGATGTTGCATAAACTTCATTCACATCATTTCCATTAACAAGGCAACTTGTCAGGACGATAGAGGGTTGGGGCAAGCCCTTAGCACCCACTACTGTTTGTTGAGCAGAGGATCTCAGGCCGATTGGGGTTGGAGAGGTAGAGGTGTTACATGTATATCGCAAAGTCGGGCATATAAACTTCTTATATACTTTTAGGAACATGGAGTTAGAGTGGCGGTGACCCACCTTAATGCGAAGGAGCCCTTGGACTGGACAAATTTGCCATGTTCTACAAATAATTTTGGGATACTATTACAGATGATATTATGATGGTTCTTTGAGAATTCAGAACGGGTAATTATGGCTTTGAACGCCTCTAGATGGCCCTTCTCTTTATGTTGCTGAAATAGGGAGGTTGGCCACGAGGGTGGAAGAATTTTGGCCAACTGCACTCTAGTGCGGTCTCCCTGATCATTTTCAAGGTTTTTGCAAATTGTTTCGTGGTATGATGCATGACCTATCTTTCCAGAGCAGATAACTTTTGTTTCGGGTAGGAATATGGCCGACAATCTCATCCTTGCATCCGACATGGTGGAATGGAAGAGGAAGCACACCAAGGGGTTGTTATGGAAAAGTGATTTTTCCCAAGCCTTACGACTGTGTCGATTGGTTCTTTTTATGGTCATCTCCTCGATATAGGGGTTTCTCGAGACTTAAAATGCGTGGATGAAGAGATATATTGTGACAACTTCTTACACAACACTTGAAAATGGTCATCCGGAGGGCGGCTTTTTCCAACCGCAACGTGGCATTCATCAAAATGTCCCTATGGTGTCGTTTGATGCAAACACGGGTCGGCGTCGACGATAAAATTTGAAATATTTGAACGGTGGAATTTCGGTGGAGAAAATAGAAGGCTTGAGGAGAAGAACACGCCTGTTGCGCGAGGTTAAAGGAGGAAGAACGCGTAGACCGCGAGGGGAAGAGAGAAGAGAGAGGAGATAGAGAGTAATTCTCAATTAATTATCAAACTGAACTGCCTAAAAACATTGGACCCTCATCCCTTTATATAGGAGGGATGATATTACAAAAATAGTAAACTAATTTAAGTTGACAACTAATTATCCTAATTAGACTCTAACTAATTAACCGACCAAATTTAAAATCAAATCTATGACTAATTGTTGGAGATCACATGCGATCTCATCTATTTAATTAAAGACACGCCAACTTAAATAAACGTAAATAAATTAACCAATAAAATTAGATAAATAATTGGCCCTATATGTTGACTCCACGCTGCATCAACTCTCCTCCGCTTTAAAAATTCGTCTCCCCGACGAATTGCTGGGTCTGCAGGCTTGGAGGTCGAATCTGCGACCTCAGTCATCTTATGGAAGAATTGGTGTGGAGCGAATGACGGGATCCATACGCGGGCGGGGGTGACGCGACCTTCGTGGTGGAAGAACATGTGGGGTGCGAACGACGACGTCTTCTCGATTGTTGTCTCCTCCTTGTGATGTTCGAAGAATTGATGAGGCATGAACAACATGGCTCTTGGAGGATCCATGGCAAATCAATAGCACAATGAAAGAAGAGGAGATGTGGCCAATGAAGGAAGCCATGGGGTCTTTATATAGATGAAACTCAAACTCCTAGTCCTACTAGGATAGGGAAGTTTCCTTGATTGCCCTTTTCCAGCACTGTTCTTTAAATATTTCAGCTCCAGGGGGTGGGTTTGCAATTTTCGCACCTCTTCAATATGGGCCTTTTCCGTGAATGGCGTTTTGAGGAGGGGTCTTGAGGTAATTATTTCCAATTAGTCCCTAATTTCCAGGGCTGTGGCGTTTTCCCGAAGTGACGTCAGTTCTCTTCTCTTCTATCACGGTGGAGTCAGCGCGAGGAACGGGGAAAGCGGTGCCCGTGGGATCGCGCGCGGGGCTCTGCGCGGTTGACGCCTTCCGCAAAGGCAGCGAGAGGGACCACGGCCAGCGGGGCTCTGAGCGGCTGTAGGGATGGCGGTGGATGCGGTCGCGTGTCCGCGGGGGGGGGGGGGGGGGGGGGGGGGCGAGGAGGAATCGACAGTATGGGGGTCGAGTCGGCGATAAGGGGAGTGAGGGTTGCGGGGAGGGGGCGGCGAGGCGGCTTGGAGGGGA